>JANAVB010044018.1:1776358-2158858 GCA_029216955.1 Iris pallida | reverse complement strand
TGATGAAAGAAGTTAAATAGTCTAAGTGAACTTATCAATGTGGTTCACAATGACTAGGATTTGCTGGGTAGTGAGACATTCTACCCACCTTAAAAGAGTTAAACTAATAGGGTGATGGAACAACGGGTCAAGCCATCAAGATAAAGTACAAAGTTGAGCATTTAAAGAATCAAGCAGAACACCAACACATGTCGGGTCAAAAGAAGTGAGTCAAGTTGGATTTCTAATTGAAATCGAAAATAGTTGGTATTATGGTATAGATCATAGTTAGTCATTTCGACTCGAAAGTCATATCAAAAGGATAGTATACAAGGAGATGAGTTTAATGGGACACGATATGCCCACATGAAGATGGACTCGTCTGGGCCTTGTACACAATTTGTTGGAGGGTAACAGCTAGTATTACACTCCGAATATCAAAGTCATGGTAAGAAATGTCAAGGATCCAAAATAGAAAATGGAAGTTCAAGAGGTGACAATTAATGCACAAAGTAAAGGAGATCAAGTTGAAGCACGAAATAAAATCAGTTACAGAATAAAATAATTTAGGGATACAGTTCTAGAGAGAGAATACTGTTAAGGAACGATCAAATCATTATTCAAATATTACGAACGGTTAGAGAGTCACAATAAAAGATCTAGATTTGAGGAAAGTCAAGTATCATCTGCCTCTGAAACCCTGAAGTTCACCTGATCATAATTGCCAATCGTATCTTTACCTTACTAGTCTCCCTATGATAATTCAATCCTCATATGTTTACCATCCAGATTTTACAACCTTCCGTTATCTAAATCCTTACCATGATCATCATAGGCAGGATTCTAAATTTTAAAACATTTCTCATGAAGCATGCCCCTTCTTATTAAGAATCAATACTATTCATTTTAAATCAATTTCCATATTTCTTCACATTGTCCCAATTTAGATCCGAAACCTCTAACTCAAGTTTATGAGATCTTTAAACTGTTTAAATTGTTTTCTCGTATCATTCAATTCCCAAAACCTCTAGGCCTTACAAACTTATTTTCCATCGTAAAATCAACCTTCATATTTTCTTCGACATACACCCATGAATATTATTCTCCTAATTTTTTTTAAATTTACAACAATGTCCAAATTTCCATAGCCTTGTGTCCTCTCTATCCCTAGTCATTTCCTTGCAATATCTTGTTCAATTTCATATCTTTATTGAATACAATTTAATTCTCTTTTCCATTACTAACCTTCTTTAAAGCCTTAGGGTAAAACTGCCCGAGAATCAATAACCAAAATTTTGAAGTTCTCAAACTAAGTTGACCTTGAATATCCTCATCAGTTTTGAAATACACTTACGAATTATTCATACCAAGTTTTCTCTAAGTGTGGTTTGTTTCCAGACTGGTAGTATACATCTCTTTGATTTCATCCTAGACCTTTACCACATATCATTCTCAAGTTTCCATGTTAACATCCAACCTTTTGGATTCCTACAAAATCATCACACGATAACCAGTTCAATCATTTCGAGCTACATGATTTACGACACTTCCTCAACCTTTTCCATGAAAAATACGAAGACTCAAGGGTTACAAAGTATGCAGGTACGACAGAGTTTAAGAAAATGGAATACAAGAAATAATGGTAAGGAAGGAATAATGAAGATCCGCTCAAAGAGATGAACCAATCAAGATCAAATTCAAGAGGAAAAGAAATTCAAATCGAAATTCGTAATGAGATTCTCAAGGGTCGTCCCTGGAATCTCTCAAAGGATCCAAAGTGTGATTGAGTATCTCTAATTCTAACACCTTATTTCTTATACTCTATAGCAGGCTCGTAGCAGTACAACTAAGTCGTCGCGCTACTACGAAATCGCACAAATGCGAATCTCGACCTGCATGGGCCACCACTAAAAAGTGTCACGACCCGCACCCTAGCGTTAGGGCACGAGACGTGGGTACGTCCAGCCTACGCCAGTGTCGGCGGTAGAACGCTGTTCTAGGTCATAGTCACATCTAAAACAATATGCTATACTCTCCAGACGGAGGACAAACACATAAGGATACTATCTCAATCACAACTCTAAAGATAGATAACAGCACGATAAATAGATAAGATAATCCACAAGAGAGAACCAGGAGTGATAGTAAACAGTTCTATTAAACAAACACAAGATTTCAAATACAACTCTAAGACAAACAATAAAAAATGAACAAACTCTAGGTAAATACTCCAAGCTCTACCAGTGTCCTCTAGGCTAACTGTGAACTCCAAGTACCTGTAAATTTTATCAACGGGTCCAATCAGGACAGGAACGAGCACATATCTCTCACAACAGTTCATATCAGGAATGGACATATAAAGCAAGCTATAAAACTATACATGAATCGCTGTAAAGAGAAATCAACAAGAGAGAAGATATAACTGAGATATAATATGATAAATAAAGAATATAACCTTCTACGTGAATCAGAGCATGAATTGGTTATGTAAACAGCTTGGTTGCACATGGATACAGCTATGGAATGCACATGGATAACTACTGGGGATAATGATCACATAACCAACTACACTCTCCCTGCCCCAACCAATACACAAGGATCGAAGCATGTTATGTTATTGCACATGGATAACAACTACTGTATAATGAGCTCATATGGTCATGAGTGTACATGAATAACATGAGTGCACATGGATAAATGTGAATACATGGAGTACATGATGACATGATAAAGTACATGAACATGACATACTCGATGTATCCGAGGGGATAACATCGCATGAAAAGATCCAGAGGGTACTGATCCGTGTGAACGTCGTGTCAGCATCAAGTATACTAGTCTATAACAAGAGTATATCCAAAGAAGCATGAAAAGATCAGAGAATGTACTCGCCTGGTAATCCAAGCCGCTGATAAATGTAGATGTCCAACTGGAGTCACAGTGTCCTATTTAGAGCAATCACAAGTCACAAAAGAGTCTAACATGAAATAAGAGTAATCTACAGTGCATTCTAGATAGTTCTAGGTCCTTCTAGGTCAAAGTCTAATCAACAAGTCCACTAGGAACTAAAGTCAAATTAGAGTCAAACTAAAGTCAACTAGTCAAGTTCTAGTTCAATCCGGGTCAAACTAAGCCAATGGTTGACCTATAGTTGACTTTTGGTTAATATAGTCAACCTGGTCAAAGGGGATCAACTCTAGTCTCTAAGTATTAAACTATGAGGTTGTACTAATTCCGAATTACGGAAAGTAAAATAAATAAATAACTAATGGTGACACATAAGAACCATCCACAAGCATTGTCGGATGATAAAACAAATATCACCAACTGTCCAGAAGTATCAAATCAGCTAGGATTGCCTATCCATAAGTCCAATTTGGACACAGGGGCAAAACGATAATTTCGGGCGAAAACGATGTCCGTCGTTGGACCCACTTTGCACCGAAAAGCGTGCCAGAGTCAACGGTCTCTAAAGTCATCAAACTATATGTCTATAGATCCGGTTTTCTGATACGAACCCAACCGTATGTCCAAAGTTGGATTCCGGCGGGCCGTGCACAAAATCGCCCGTTGAGTGGGACCGTGGGGCCTACAAAACGACGTACGATTCGACTGCTCAGATTTGGACCAAACATGGCATGCAGGACCAAAAAAATGATAAGGTCCTGTTGGCGCAAGTTTCGTCTTGATCTGACGAGCGTGCACAAAGTAATTAGGAATTTGCAAAGTGTACGATACGGTAAATTTTGACGGATACGCATCAAATTCGTCGCGCACATGCGACCAATTTGAATTCCGTCAAAGCCCACACGACCACGAAGCCGTTACGCAGCTTTCGATGCTTCGGTTCGTGACCACATCGCCCGGAATGGCGGGACGGACGTGGTATCGGACAATTTTCTAGTTTCGAAAACAGATTTTTGGGAAACTTTGGGATTCGATTTCTCGGCGAGTATTCGATGAATTCAAATTCTGTAAGAAGGGATTCGAAGCCCTACATGGTGTCTAGGACTATCTTTAAATAGTTTCTTGAGACTGTCGACAGGTCGACAAGAAACCGTCTTCCAAATTGGCATTTAAATCCAACAATGTTCTGTTTTTAAATAGGTTTTCGTCGATCTTCTAATCGATTTCTCGGGCACTATCGCTTAATAATTCAATCTACCTAAAGGGAAATTAAGAGGTATATATTGGGTCCATACCTGAACAAACGGTTCGAAGAACCGTCGACCGTGCGCGGAGAAAACAGCACACGAAGTGGGCCTCGTCACGCTGCTGTGCTGTTCCTATTGCAGTCGTCTCAGTTTTTGCGCGCGCTCTCGCGCACCCGCGCGGCCGTGGCCGCACGCGGCGGCGGCGCCGTCGGCGTTTGGGTCGCCCAGGCTGGCGAGTGGGGGTACGCGCGTTGGAGTCGGTTTGGTTAGGGTTTCGGTGAGTGTTCTCTCTCTCTCTCTTATATATATACATTCAGTATATATAAATATAGAGGTCAGCCTCTAATGGACTTGGGGCTTGGGGAGAAATCAGGCTGGTTATTGTTTGGACTGGGAAATCGGGGTCACACACACACACATAAATTCCTATGTAAATATATATATACATAATATAGATATATTTATTAAATACATAAATACACGTATACAATATATATTTATATATATATATACACATGCACACACACATTCATAAATAGTAAAATACCTATATAATATAGTTAAATACCTATATATGTATATATACATATATACCTATATATGTACACACATATGTTATTATATATACACGTATATATATATATGCACACATACACCTTCATATATAATATTTATTTTACATAATAATATACAAATATAATAATATTAAATAACAATCTCAATAAATAATACTAATAATAATAACGAAGTTTAATAAACCAATAACGGGTGTACATACATACAATTATATATTATATATATATATATATATATATATTTATATATATATATATATATATATATATATATATATATATATGTACAGCCTAATATCTAAAACGTACAAGGTCACATTTGTACAATTATCATCGAATATCAACTAATATTATATTTATAATATTTAATTAAGAATACTTAGAAAATATTCATTGTATCATTAAAACAGAATACGACACAATCATACCAAAATACATCGACACGAATGTCATTGGACGTCCCGCATGACTACGTGGGCTTGGGCTTGGTACGGGTCCAGTCCGGGCTGGTTCGGTACAACCGGGTTGCTACGAAGTCAATAAATTTAATAATAAATAATCTTCGATAAGGGTTATGTCTCAACTTGGCATGGTTTTCCTAGTTAGGACATCACTATGGCTCGGCCTTCTCTACCAGGACTAATACACTAGTCAAAGCATGCCACTACACTACCCGTGCCCTAATTCCTAGTCATCTTGTACTCCAAATCTCAACCATGGCTAAAATCATCTACCGTAATAATTAACAAAATAATTATTTATAAAAAATTTAAAATCACCATTTAAATAAATAAATAAAATAATATAATTTTCTAAATTTTCTGGAAGGGGAGCTATAGAGACTGTGGTCAACGGTGTCCAATATTCTCGTGCCTCTCCTTAGAAACTTTCTTTCTCAGAAGTTTTCTAACGACAAATTTACGGGTGGCCAACTTCTATAAGTTGGGTAGGGCCTTGAACCAAGAATACCCTACCTTGTAGATTATGATGCTAATTTGGGTTCTGTAATAACCACCTCGTCCATTTTTCGAAAACAGAGTTACGAATTGACATAGCTGCCCTCCCTTGTATTAACTCTCATTTGTTATTATTATTAAGATTATTTTTAATTTTGAGGACAAATTTTTTTAAGTTGGGTAGGATGTAAAACCCCTAAAAAAATTATATATTTTATTAATTATTTGAATGAAGTAGGAATTTTAGAACTTTATAAGTATTTTTTAATTAAATAATTATAGATATGGATGACTTTATCCATGGTTAAGTTTTGGAATACAAGAAGACTAGAAATTTTGGCATGGATAGTATATTGGTGTCTTGTGTTGTGTTTTAGCCATAGTAGGGAGGGCCGAGCCATAGGCGTGTCGTAACTAGGAGCCAGTTGCGATTTAACCACTATAAATAATTGAGTATTTATTATTAATTTCATTAACTTTAGGAGACCCGGTTGAACCAAATTAGTCCGAACTGGGCCCAAACCAAAGCCCAGCTCATGTAGGCAAGTAGTGAGACCAATTATGGCCATGTAGGTATATTTTGGTAGTTAAAAATTTTGTATCTATTTCTAGGAATCTGTAAGTATTTTACAAATATTTACTATATGTACATTAGGTATCTTTAATGTTAAAAAGCATTTTACAATATTGGTACAATTTCTTGGGCCAGATAAAGAGTGAGTAGGATTCGTTCACCAAAACTATTATAAGGTATTTTGGTTGTTATTAGGATTATTATAATGTTTTTGCTGTGGTTATTTAATAAGAACATTTATGGTTATGGTTATTTTTACTTATATATATATAATATATATATATATAATATATATATATTATATATTTATATATGGCCATAAATAGGTCCTAGACTAGACAAGGATAACATGGAGGCTTAATTAGATTTTTGAGGATATATATAAAGATATTGAGTATATTTGTATTTATATAGAATATATAATAAACTAAATATAGCTAAAGGATAATACTAAATAAGAGAAGAAAAAAAAGGATAAAGAGGGTTTTCTAATACTGTTCCCATTCGGGAACAGTATACCAATAACTCGATAAGAGTCGAACCCCTCTCCTTAAAAACCGATAGACAAAGAAGTTCCCTCATAAAACCCTAAAGCTCTCGACTCCTACGAATTTGCCAACACCCCCTCGACACCCTGCGTACCCCCTGACCACTGCAGTGCTAACGATGCCGTGGAGACGTCGGACAGAGCCGCCGCATCAGCAGTGCATCGAAAGGGCAACTTCGAAGGTATATAATTTGGCCATACTCCACAAAATTTTACACCGTAAATTTCTTTGCAAGGATGGATTAACCCGCTACTGAAACCTCCAATTAATAAAATTAATTTGTTATGTTTTTTTCAGGAGAATTCATGAAAAATTAAAAATAAAACACCACTTGACAGTTCATAAACTGTTCGAGGAGCCCTGTTAGGAAGACAAAAGTTGACAGGTTTTGGATGATTTTCAAAAGATAGTTGAGCAGTATTTTAGACCATCTAAATAGCATGGAAACCCTACTTTTGCTTTTAATTCTAGTGGACTATACAACAAAATAATCTGTGTAAAATTCGTTAAAAAACACGTTTTCAAAAACTAAAAATCTCTCCGATACGACGTGCGTCCCGCCAAACCGAGCGACGTGGGTCGCAAAACGAAAGCATCGAAAGGTGCGATTCGACTTTGCGGACGTGTGGGCTTTGACGAAATTTAAATTGGTTGCGTGTGTGCGACGAATTTGATGCGTATCCGTCAAATTCACTACATCGGCCTCCGTGCAAATTCTTTAATTACTTTGTGCACGTTTGTAAAATCGAAACAAAACTTGCACCAACAGGACCGTATTGTTTTTCTGGTCCTGTATGCCATGTTTGGTCCGAATCTGAGAAAGTCGACCGGAAGGCCTTTTTGGCGGGCCCGCAGCCTAATCCAACGGGTGAAATTGTACACGGCCCGCCGGAATCCAAATTTGGACATACGGTTGGGTTTGTCTCCTCAAACCAGATCTATAGACATGTAGTTTGATGACTTTAGAGATCGTAGACATTGGCACGCATTTCGGTACAAAATGGGTCCAACGACGGATATCGTTTTGACCCGAAATTACGATTTTGCCCCTGTTCCAGAATTGGACTTTTGGATAGGCGTTTCCTAGATATATCATTTACACCGAAAACGTTCTTGATGTCTGTTTTAGCATTCGGATCCGTTCGTGAATTTTAAGATTTTTTGCTGACGTAATTAATTGCTTGGAGTTGTTATTCCCACTCTGCCAAGCAAGATACCTTGCCACCATACTCTGTGATTACTCTATTAAATTTTTTAGTTATTATATTCAGTTTTATTTATATACTTCATGGATTATATTACTGTGCGTCCAAGTCACACTTGGGTGCAAGCGACTTTATCGGTCGTTTTACTTGCGTTTATGTTATTTTATTGCATTGACTTAGCTTAGTGACCACCCAATTGATTATGAGGTATTGGTATATTTTATATGGCCTTGACACATGATCATCACGAGTTGTGAGTCACATGTAGGACACGTACTCGCATAGTCGGCCGGCCACCGATACGTATGAGACGTGCGACGGTTAGGAGTAACTGCCAATAGAATTGCATGCTAGTAGATTTGGCAGTTACTAGAGGTTCCTATGGGACATAGATGTGACCCTACTTAGAATTGGGTGGGGAGAACAGTTCCTTAACGTATGGGCCACATATGCACTTTCTTATTCCTGATCCTGCTAGCATCTGACATTCAATAAATGTTATTCTTTGAGGTCCCTGGTATCCTGGTAGGACCATACCTGAGTTTCCTATTGTAACGCCCCAGTCCCAAAATAAGTAGGACTAAGTACGTTGTCATGCCAGCTGCATACATACGAAGTATATGGAGCCCTCGTATGTATACATAAGCCGTAAAGTGCAGTAAACCAAAACATGCTAAATCTCATCCACAATTATATAGGAATAATAATTTAAAATCAACTTTGAATTGTCATGTACACATGTTGGGCGGAGACAAATCCTCTACCAACTATTAAATGAAAAGAAATAGATATACATAAAAGAAATAATCAAGCGAAGCGAAGGACGATCCAAGAGTACGCTATAAACGAAGCAAGAGAGCAAATCATGTCATTGGCTAAAGTACCTGCGGAAGTCACAAACACACACACCTGGAGAATTCACCAGATCCTCAGAGGGACGTAACAAGATACAATAAACAACATGTCATAAACTAAATATAAAGCTGCTCAATAATAATCCGGACCATAGCAAGGTTCAGTACCTTATTATCGAAGCAGTTAACCACACCTATAACCAAACAAGGACAAGGTGTGGCAACTACTCCGTGACAAGATACGGTTCCAAGTTATGGTCGAGCATAAGTACATGAACCAAAGTACCTATACCTATCGGATAAAGGTCACCTAACCACTCTAAGTTTAATACAATCGAGAATAGTGCATGGTCGCATAACCTCCAAGTCAAGTCAAGATAAAATAAGCAGGACCTCAGTAGCGAGTCTCAATACTATATACCATTCTTCAGTATCGAGCGAGTCTACAGTATATAGTCTACCTGTCGTTCCTCAGTGGCGAGTGAGTCTACAATAGATAGGGAGGAGGTCAACGCCCAGTTGTATTCTCCCCACCCAATGATCTAACTCTAATGACCACTAGTCTTTTATCATACAATCCTAGTAGTAGTCATGGCCTAACGCTCGTCCAATATGTACCGCTGGCCACTCAGTACACACGTCGGAGATCTATATGCGACTCGTGAATCGTGGCATACAAGTGTCAAGGCCAACGAATGCAGGAGGTCTCTTCCTTCTAGGTCAAGTGTGCATACCAATAAAATAAATAAGGAAAGACAAAACTTAAACATAAAATTGCATCTACGTATAATTGTGAAGTACAAGTTATAATTGCAGAAAATAAATAGTAAATAAATTAATGCATGCAATTTAATGAGCAAGGAAATAAACAGTGATGGCAAGGTATCTTGCCTGTTATGTCGCCTGGTGTGGTGTGGTGCGATGTTCCGACCAATCTCGAACGTCCAATAGTCATGGTTGATGTGTAGAGGTTCGAGGTTACAGGAAAATAGGCATGCACGATTGGTCATGAGCAATGGGAATAATTGGAGAGAATTTATGGAAGTACATACGTATACTATTTTAAAAAAAATTAAGAAACTAGAGATAAAAAAACTAGATTTACTTGAAAAATAAATATTTAGAAAACCATATTTTATTACCAAATATTTTAGGTAGTTAAATACTTGAATATTCTAGTAAATTTAGAACTTAAAAACTACCATTTATTAGCCACAAATAGTTTTGGTAAATAACTGAATATATAAGAAGATCGGGCTATTAGGTCGAAACTAGATAGAAAAATGTTACTATAATATTTTTAAGTAAGTAGATTTTATTAAAAAATTATAAAAATAATATAATAATATATTTTATTTTATTTTTACATTTCTAATAAATTCTTTTTTTTTGAAAATACTTATAGGCTCAAGCATAATACTAAATATAACTCTAAAATATTATGTAAATATTTTACATGATGATAAATATAACTAATATTAATAACTACAGTAGCAGATTTATGCTAATTGCTACTTGATAATAATTTTGTAAAAATAATAAAACCTAAAATAATAAAACCGAAGTCAGCATGTGCTGCTGTCTTCTACTGTTGAGGACTTTGCTCAATTGATAAAAAAACAGAGAGAGAGGAGAAGTAAGAAGAGTTGGCAGTGGTCGGGAGCGGTTGGGAAAAAAGGGAGAGAGACGAGTGGAGGGAGATAGAAGAGCGGGTGAGAGACGAAGAGGAAGAGGGAGCAAGGGGAAAGGACATGCGTGAGAGAGCGGGGTCTTACCAGATCGGCGGGGCCGTGCGTGAGCGGACTAGTGGTGGCGACCGTCGTCGGCTCCGGAGGGATGAAGCTAGGGAGTTGGGGTGAGCGAGACACTGGTCGGGCGTCGACTGAAGGGAGGCGGAGGGGGTTTGCAGGTTGGCCCAAGTACGGCGGAGCGTAAGTGTGCAGGGGGCGCCGGAGGTGGTGCGGAGGAATCATCGATGGTGGCGGTTGGGCGCTGCAGAGGGGCGCGCACACGTAGGCGGTGCTCACGAACGGAGATGCGCCAGATCTGGCAACATGGCCACGGGCTCGGTCGCCGACGGGGACGCCAGAAGAGGTGAGGTGTCCTATTGTCCCTTTTCTTTTCTTTTTTTTTCTTTTTTATATTTTTTTCCTGGGTGTTGATGGTGGCTATTGTGCCGATGGCGGGGTGGTGATAAATTTTGGTGGTGGTAATGTGGGCTGCCGGTGACGGCGGGTGGTGTTGGGGTTCTGATGATGGTGGTCATTATGTTAGTAAAAACAGGGGTTGACGGTCGGTCACGGTGGAGTAGTCAGGGTCGCTGGCGAGGGTGTTGGTAAGGGTCGGTGGCAGTAGGAGACAGCGGATTGCTGTCGGCGAATTGTAGTATTGGTAGGCTGTGGTGGTGGTGGTCAGGTGTCGGGTGTCGGGAAGGATCGGTGGCGATGGATATGATTTTGGGGGTTTCGGAGAGGAGGAGATGGACACGAGGGTGTGCTGTCGGGAGGTGGCTGGCAGAACGAGGCTACGGTGATGGTGGTCGTCGACGCTAGGAGGTCGGGTGATGCTGGTGGTTACAGCGCGCTGGTGGTAATGATGGGAGGTGGTTGGATTGTGTCCTGCGTGACACGAGGCAAAGTTGTGTCCGGCATGTCGGACACGGAGAGAATATTTGTATTTGTACTAGAAAAATATAGTAGAAGGAAAAAAATGACACGGACACGATGCACGATAGATATTTTGGTGGAGAATTTGGATCATGAAATTTTCATGAAGAAGAACATGAGAGCTCTCCTTATATAGGAGGTGGAGGCTCCAAATTTAATAAGGATTATGATAGTTTAAACCCCTTGTAGATATTTCACTTATTTAATTTAAAACAATTAAATCCAAATCTAGTTTAAATCTAGATAATTCTATTTTTTTCTTTTAAATAAGGACTATTTAAATTAAATCAACGAAATCGATATTTTAAATTTAAGTCATCATAGCAATTAAACATAAATTAATCAAGTTTCAAAATATCTTTTTATGGATAATAATAAAAATTTCAAAAATCAAATATATAATAAATAATAATAAATAATTTCGAAAAGCAAATATATACATGAATAAATTTTTGTGTACCTCAATGCAAATAGAATATTTACGAATATAGTTTTCTAAAATAAATTAGCCTTTTATTAAAATCAAGTTTGGGCGAAATTCGTGTAACGTACCTCGTAGCAAAATATTTACCTTATACCATTTTCAGAAATTTTACTTATTTTTCTATATAAAACAAATCTTTTAATAAAATATTTGTGTATATAAAAATATCAGCTCGCAAATACGTACTCGTATTTGACGTAGTACAAATTCAAAATAAAAATCAATACAAATTTTATTTCAAAATAAATCGTAGTAAAATTTAGGGGGTTTACATCCTACCCAACTTACAAGAATTTCGTCCTCGAAATTTAGGAATAGATAGGGTAAGCAGGGTTGAGGTGATAGAAGGAATTTCCTGATAAGATATCATGTTCAATTTATTTGGCGAGAGGAAGAAAGACATACAATGAAGAATGAGCAATTTTGAATAATCGTAGACTAGGGAAAAATAAAGCAACGATATAGTATAGATGGTCACGAGTATGATAATCCATCCACGTCTAAATCTTGATCAACACTACCATTAATCTTTATAAACATGCATCCATGTAAGTAGGACTTTACTTTCTAGACTCAATCTTGAACAAAATTTCAAAATTTATTTCAATTTCAACCCTTGTCCTATTCGTCAATTTTATCAAATTATCGTTATAGCCCTTACCACTATTATCGTTATAGCCCTTACATGACTTTACTTTCTAGACTCAATCTTGAACAAAATTTCAAAATTTATTTCAATTTCAACCCTTGTCCTATTCGTCAATTTTATCAAATTATCGTTATAGCCCTTACCACTATTATCACTTCACAATTTAATGTCCCTACTGAAATTTATATTCCTCCGACCATTTTAATGTCCTTTGAATTATTTTTTTTTCAATTGATATTTATCCTCAAATTTAACTCACTAGAATTTTTTTTTAATAATCTTATATCTCATAATAAAAATTTAATAAGCCCAAAAGTTTTGATTTCAATAAATCTCTTATCTTCTTCTCCCAACCTATTTACATAGGTTTATATTTCCTCAAGCTATAATCTCCTAAAAATTAAATTCAATAAACCTTCAATCAATTTAGTTGATGGCAAAATCAAACTCTTCCTAGTAGGAAATTTACATTCGTTTATTAATCTGTCAAAAATTTCTTAAAGCAGCAAACATAAAATCCATCTCCAATATTTGATTTATCGCAAACCATTTGTCAATCCCACTAATCTCATCAAAATATCACATTTATTAATTCTATCTAATAACACCTTTCAACTCATGTCACCCAAATATTTTATTAATGATACTACTAATCTCCTCTATGGGGCCTCCTAATCTAATCATGTATAACTGAAGGGTGTCATGGTTCAATTCCATATTCGCACAAGACAATCATATAAGAATATGGTTTGCATAAATAATGGTGGAGTAAAAATGAAATTCTCAATGAGCGAAGCAATCCAAATTTTTGGGGGAAAGATATAGTTAGGGTAATGATCGTGGTAAGGGTTTGGACCATAATAAGGGATCGCTAATTATCGCACGAAAGTAAAGATTGTTATGGGTCTACGTAAATCAAGATTAAGCACGAAATAATAAATATTGAGAAGTCAAGTAGATCAAGGATTAAAATAAGTTAGGGTCACAGTTCCCAGGGAGAAGATAGTCAACTAGGTTGGGGGAAACGATTTAAGGGGCGATTCTATTCATTCTAAAGTTTCAAATGAGTAAGGGCACGATAATAGATCTAGAGTTTAATGGAAAGGGTGAGTAACTTGAGATGAAGACATTTTCCCATGGTTTGGTCGATGACTATCTACACTTGTGTATATGCAACATCGTAGTCATCGGTGGTATGGCAACTAAGGGGGTACTTCTACTCTTATTACGACAACCTTGCTACCTTCTTGGTTCCCTATCACGATAAGATCTAAAACTATAAATTCGAGTTCCTCAAAAGTTTGTCAATTCTCAAAATAATCTACCAATATTATCTAATCTTTCTAAGTTGTCAAGTATAATCATTACTTAAAATTTTAAAATCTTTAATCAATATCGAGATAAACCTTTATCATACCATTTTATTTTAATTCTCTTAAACATAATCAATCGTAAATCATACAACATTTTTTTCCTCAAATTGATTTCATGGCCCCAACATATGTATATCTATAAATCCATGTCATAAATATTTTCTAAACTTCTCCAAACAAAAAATCAAAATCAAGCATCAGTTTGTCTTCCCAATCATGTATAGATTCTATTGACCTTCTTTTGAATACCACATAATAGTCTCAAAAAAAATTAACTATCTTTCAAGGTTTGTCATAGTGTTACTACCCAACTTAGAATTAACTAATCATTCACACAAGATCATACCTCTAGGAGAATAGTGTCCTCTATCCTTAAAGTGTAAAATACCATTATAACCCCGCTAGGACCTTACTGCATACTAGTTGTCAATGTAACGCACCTACGAGTATATATTAGTATAGTCATCTTTCTAGCCTCTATCAAGCACAGGAAGTAAGGATTAAGATAGAAAGAGTTCAAGCAGGATGCAAGTCAAGGGAGACCACCGAGAGTTCAAAATTTGGAGTCAAGGAAAGGAGGTCAAGTATATGGATGAGATCCTAGACTCTAATCCTTTACGCAGGCTCATATCGGTACAGTAACTTAACCGAAGTGATAAACTGACCTGCATGGGCCACCACAAAAACATGTAACTCCCTAGTCCCAAAATAAGTAGGACTAAGTACGTTGTCATGCCAGCTGCATACATACGAAGTATATGGAGTCCTCGTATGTATACATAAGCTGTAAAGTGCAGTAAACAAAAATACGCTAAATCTCATCCATAATTATATAGGAATAATAATTTAAAATCAACTTTGAATTGTTATGTACACATGTTGGGCGGAGACAAATCCACTACCAACTATTAAATGAAAAAAATAGATATACATGAAAGAAATAATCAAACGAAGCGAAGGGCGATCCAAGAGCACGCTATAAAGGAAGCAAGAGAGCAAATCATGTCCTTAGCTAGAGTACCTGCGGAAGTCATAAACACACACACCTGAAGAATTCACCAGGTCCTCAGAGGGACGTAACAAGATACAATAAACAATATGCCATAAACTGAATATAAAGCTGCTCAATAATAATCCGGACCATAGCAAGGTTCAGTACCTTATCATCGAAGCAGTTAACCACACCTACAACCAAACAAGGACAAGGTGTGGCAACTACTCCGTGACAAGATACGGTTCCAAGTCATGGTCGGGCATAAGTACATAAACCAAAGTACCTATACCTATCGGATAAAGGTCACCTAACCAATCTAAGTGTAATGCAATCGAGAATAGGACATGGTCGCATAACCTCCAAGTCAAGTCAAGATAAAATAAGCAGGACCTCAGTAGCGAGTCTCAATACTATATACCATTCCTCAGTATCGAGCAAGTCTACAGTATATAGTCTACCTATCATTCCTCAGTGGCGAACGAGTCTACGATAGATAGGGAGGAGGTCAACGCCCAGTTGTATTCTCCCCACCCAATGATCTAACTCTAATGACCACTAGTCTTTTATCATACAATCCTAGTAGTAGTCATGGCCTAACGCTCGTCCAATATGTACCACTGGCCACTCAGTACACACGTCGGAGATCTATATGCGACTCGTGAATCGTGGCATACAAGTGTCAAGGCCAATGAATGCAGGAGGTCTCTTCCTTCTAGGTTAAGTGTGCATACCAATAAAATAAATAAGGAAAGACAAAACTTAAACATAAAATTGCATCTACGTATAATTGTGAAGTACAAGTTATAATTGCAGAAAATAAATACTAAATAAATTAATGCATGCAATTTAATGTGCAAGGAAATAAACAGTGATGGCAAGGTATCTTGCCAGTTATGTCGCCTGGTGTGGTGTGGTGCGATGTTTCGACCAATTTCGAACGTCCAATAGTCATGGTTGATGTGTAGAGGTTCGAGGTTGCAGGAAAATAGGCATGCACGATTGGTCATGAGCAATGGAAATAATTGGAGAGAATTTATGGAAGTACATACGTATACTATTTTAAAAAAATTAAGAAACTAGAGATAAAAAACTAGATTTACTTGTAAAATAAATATTTAGAAAACCATATTTTATTACCAAATATTTTAGGTAGTTATATACTTGAATATTCTAGTAAATTTAGAACTTAAAAACTACCTTTTATTAGCCATAAATATTTTTGGTAAATAACTGAATATATAAGGAGATCAGGCTATTAGGTCGAAACTAGATAGAAAAATGTTACTATAATATTTTTAAGTAAGTAGATTGTATTAAAAAATCACAAAAATAATATAATAATATATTTTATTTTATTTTTAAATTTCTAATAAATTCTTTTTTTTGAAAATACTTATAGGCTCAAGCGTAATACTAAATATAACTCTAAAATATTATGTAAATATTTTACATGATAATAAATATAACTAATATTAATAACTACAGTAGCAGATTTATGCTAATTGCTACTTGATAATAATTTTGTAAAAATAATAAAACCTAAAATGATAAAACCGAAGTCAGCATGTGCTGCTGTTTTCTACTGTTGAGGACTTTGCTCAATTGATAAAAAAACAGAGAGAGAGGGAAAGTGAGAAGAGTTGGCAGTGGTCGGGAGCGGTTGGGAAAAAAGGGAGAGAGACGAGCGGAGGGAGATGGGAGAGCGCGGGTGAGAGACGAAGAGGAAGAGGGAGCAAGGGGAAAGGACATGCGGAAGAGAACGGAGTCTTACCAGATCGGCGGGGTCGTGCGTGAGAGGACTGGTGGTGGCGACCGTCGCCGGCTCCGGAGGGATGAAGTTAGGGAGTTGGAGTAAGCGAGACGCTGGTCGGGCGTCGGCTGAAGGGAGGCGGAGGGGGTTTGCAGGTTGGCCCAAGTACGGCGGAGCGTAAGCGCGCAAGGGGCGCCGGAGGTGGTGCGGAGGAATCATCGATAGTGGCGGTTGGACGCGGCTGAGGGGCGCCCACACGTGGGCGGTGCTCACGAACGGAGATGAGCCAGATCTGGCAACGCGGCCACGTGCTCGGTCGCCGGCAGAGACGCGAGAGGAGGTGAGGTGTCCTATTGTCCCTTTTCTTTTTTTTCTTTTTTTCTTTTTTTCCTGGTGTTGATGGTGGCTATTGTGCCGATGGCGGGGTGGTAATAAATTTTGGTGGTGGTGATGTGCGCTGCCGGTAACGGCGGTGGTGTTGGGGTTCTGATGATGGTGGTCGTGATGTTAGTAAAAATCGGGGTTGACGGTCGGTCATGGTGGAGTAGTCAGGGTCGCTGGTGAGGGTGTTGGTAAGGGTCGGTGGCAGTAGGAGGCAGCGGGTTGCTGTCGGCGAGTTGTAGTATTGGTAGGCTGTGGTGGTGGTGGTCAGGTGTCGGGTGTCGGGAAGGATCGGTGGCGATGGAGATGATTTTGGAGGTTTCGAAGAGGAGGAGATGGACACGAGGGTGTGCTGTCAGGAGGTGGCCGGCAGAACGAGGCTACGGTGATGGTGGTCGTCGACGCTAGGAGGTCGGGTGATGCTGGTGGTTACAGCACACTGGTGGTAATGATGGGAGGTGGTTGGATTGTGTCTTGCGTGACACGAGGCAAAGATGTGTCCGGCATGTCGGACACGGAGAGAATATTTGTATTTGTACTAGAAAAATATAGTAGAAGGAAAAAATGACACGGACACGATACACGATAGATATTTTGGTGGAGAATTTGGATCATGAAATTTTCATGAAGAAGAACATGAGAGCTCTCCTTATATAGGAGGTGGAGGCTCCAAATTTGATAAGAATTAGGATAGTTTAAACCCCTTGTAGATATTTCACTTATTTAATTTAAAACAATTAAATCCAAATCTAGTTTAAATCTAGATAATTCTATTTTTTTTTTAAATAAGGACTATTTAAATTAAGTCAACAAAATCGATATTTTAAATTTAAGTCATCATAGCAATTGAACATAAATCAATAAAGTTTCAAAATATCTTTTTATGGATAATAATAAAAAATTTCGAAAATCAAATATATAATAAAATAATAATGAATAATTTCAAAAATCAAATATATATATGAATAAATTTTCGTGTTCCTCAATGCAAATAGAATATTTACGAATATAGTTTTCTAAAATAAATTAGCCTTTTTATGATAAATAATTAAATTCAAGTTCGGGCGAAATTCGTGTAACGTACCTCGTAGCAAAATATTTACCTTGTACCATTTTCAAAAATTTTACTTATTTTTCTATATAAAACAAATCTTTTAATAAAATATTTGTGTATATAAAAATATCAGCTCGCAAATACGTACTCGTATTTGACGTAGTACAAATTTGAAAATAAAAATCAATACAAATTTTATTTCAAAATAAATCGTAGTAAAAATTTAGGGGGTTTACACCTATACATGTAGCCAGAGTGCCCATGCGTTGAAGGTTTGTTCTTAACTGTATTATCACTGTAGAACTGGTAGGCTCCCTATTGCATGCATCCCTTTATTTTCTATTATATATCACAGTTTATATGGCATGTTCTTCCTTTATCTTGTTACGTCCCTCTGAGGACCCGGTTATCTCTCAATGTGTGTTCTTGTCTTCCGCAGGTAATCTAGCCAAGATCGTGATCTTCTCATTTCCTTCGAAGATGACATGATTTGGATCTTTATTGCCATTCTCGACAAATCATTTCATTTCCATGTATCACTTTTCTTTTAAATAGTTGGTAGTGGATTTGTCTCCGCCCAATCTTTTGTATAAATGACAAATTCTAGTTGATTTATATTATCTTTTATTCCTTCATTCTGTGGATGAGATTAGTTAGCCTCGGTTTTACTGTATTTACAGCTTACGTATATTTATTATACGGCTCGCATGTCTACATTCCTAGTCCTATGTATTTTGGGACTGGGGCATTACTGTATGGATCGATATACCTTCGGTATGCTGATTCTGGCCGAGAGACAGCCTAAGGGCATGAAACAAGTCTCGAAAACCAAAAGTTATAACGAAGGTTGCTAAAATCATTATAACCATGAAAACAAAACTAGGGAAAGGTCTGCATGGCCTGTATGCTAAGTCTCATGGCAGTCATTCCGGTTTTGTTTTCGATACGGAGTTTTCCTACTATGAAAATATCAGGATTTTACAGGAAATCAAAATATAGCTCAAACCAAATTCCAAGATGATCAAAATAAAAATAATCATGAGAAAAACATATTTAGTAAAGAAATTACTAGGAAATAATGGACTATTAAGATAGTAAGAAAACAAAAACCACAAGAAAACCATAATACGTCTAGTAGTTCGACAAGATGTACTTGCCTAATAAAGCTCCACGCCTAACTCTTCAAATCCACCACCAAGAGGTATTCAGAAACCATACTCTGAGGTCTCGAGACCAAGCTCCAAGCTCCCGAGGAATACGACGTAGAAATGAAAAGAAATGAAGAGTGGAGAGAGAAAGTAAAAGAGAAATCGAAAAGAAATGTAATCATATATATAGAGGAGGTGAATTAATCGTAACCGTCCGATCGCGATCCGCGACTCGATCAGGATCAATCTCAACCGTCCAGAAGAAAATAAAATATACATTGGATAATCGAATGTATTGTAACTATTCATCAAAATATATTAATACTATTCACAAAAATATCAGAACACTATTCATGAAAATATCTATACGAAAATATCTAGAATCGAAAATTATAAAGTAGATATTATGCCTGATCGGTATACCGTTGGTACAGATCGGTATGCCGGCGGTATGCCAGTTTTACAGAAAAGTCTCAAAAATAAGTTCCTCCCTGTTCTCTGAAATCTAAGAAAATACAAAATATAATATAAAATACGTATCCATATACAAATACGAATACTATGAGATGAGCCTCAAAGAAATGCTAATGGATATTCTGTTGACCCAAACCGGATCACAGTAAACCAAATCTTGAAAATTAACAAATAATATTTGTCATAGTCCAATTTGACGCAACAAGCTCTAAAATCGATCAACTCATCACATCAGTTCAAGTCAACAGCTGCCTGAAGAATTGCTGCTTTGTGTATTCTAGAGTCTATAATTTTATTATTTTTTGAGTATAGGCAAATGTACGTTGCGTCATACTGAGCAGCTTTGGGCTAGACTTAACCTTCATAGGTCCACTTAGCCAATAGCCAAAACAGCCCAACAAGCCAAAGCCCATTTATGAACTTTCTGTCCAAATGAGGCAGAGTTCGGGACGAACTCTGTCCCCTAAATTACAGAAAGCTAATTTTTAGGGGTTATTCACTGCTAGTTGTCCAACGGCAAAAAATTTGAATTTTGGACACCGAATTCTGGCCGTATTCTGCCTTCCCAGACCACTATAAATATGCCTTGAATTGTCCCATTTTAAATCATCTAATATTCTCTTCTTCTTCTTCTATTACATAAACCTACATATTAAAGAGCTCTACCTTCCTATCCAACTTAGCTTTCAAACTTCCCAACAGTCCAAGTAGCTCAGTACGATTCAGCTGGAAGTTTGAAGTGCAAGAAGTTGTAAGTCACTTGGATAAGTCTAAGTTTTGCCACAACGATCATTGAAAGAAGTTGGCGTGCTCTTCTGAGAAAAGGCACGTGGTTGTAACCTTATTTCACAAATAGTAGATTTCAATCCTGAGCTAGAGTTCTTAGGCCTGGACTAGTCCTCCACGAGGGAAACCAGGTTAAAAATCTTGCTGTATTTGTATTTGCTCTTTGACTGTTTTATTTCTGCATTTATATTACTCTGATTATTTCTGCATTGATCATTATCGTTATAAACTCTATTCACCCCCTCTAGAGTTGCCTACCTGTAATTCAATTGGTATCAGAGCTCTGTTCTCTTTACAAGGACTAACATCCTAGAGCTGATCAATGGCAACCACACAACCTATGTTTTCCAACCATGTTGAAGGACAGTCCACTCATAGGCCTCCAATATTTGATGGAACCAACTACACCTATTGGAAAACTAGGATGAGATTCTATCTCAAGTCTCTAGACTTCGACTTGTGGACCATTGTCACTGATGGTTACAAAAAGCCTACAAGAATAGTTGTCAATGGATATCTCATCGAGAAACCCAACGACAAATATTCTGACGAGGAAAAGAAACAGGCGAGTCTAGATGCTAGAGCTATTAATACTCTTTTTGTGCAATAGATAGGAATGAATTTAACAGGGTCTAGACATGCACCACCTCGCACGAAGTATGGAAGCTTCTAGAAGTGACGCATGAAGGAACTACTCAATTCAATGAATCTAAAATTAGTCATCTTATTCAAGAATACGAGGCGTTCAAGATAAAGCCTTATGAGGCGATCACCCAAATGTTTATAAGGTTCCTTGACGTCATCAACCCTCTGTCATCTCTTGGCAAATAATATACAAATCATGAGAAGATCTACAAGTTACTTAGGGGCTACCGAAGATCTGGAACCCTAAGGTAACAGCTATCATAGAAGGCAATGATCTCATCACAATGTTTATGAAAACTTTAATGGAAAAGCTGATGACCAACGAGCTCGACCTCAAAGACTTCGACGAACCTGCTCCAAAGGCAAAAGAAATTGCCCTAAAAGCTCATCGTCGAAGGGCTGATCCTGAAGAGACTAACGATGACAAGTCTGAAGGTGATGATCAAGCTCTTCTAGTCCGCAACTTCAAGAAGTTCCTTAGTTTCAATCGAAGAAAGAAGGAACAACAAGAAAACGACGAGAAAGAACCAACGTGCTACGGCTGAAAAAAGAATGGACACGTTCGAAAGGACTGTCCCTTCGCAAAGAAAGGCAACAGATATGAGAATCCGTACAAGAAGCCTTCTTCAAGAAAGTATGCCAACACTAGTATTTGGCACGAAAGCGAAGCAAGTGACTCCGAGAAAGAAAATGACTCTCCTCAAGACACCGCTAATGTCTTCCTAATAGCAACATCCGAGAAGGTAACTAGCGAAACTCTCGATGAATTTACTTTTGATGAACTTGGCGATGCGTTTAATAATTTACTAAATCACCACAAGAAAGTCATTAGTAGATATAAGCATGCCAAGGAGAAAATCAAAGGATATGAAATAGAGATTCAATATCTTTCTTCCTTACTTGATAATGTTAGAGACACTCAACCCACGGAAGTCACTGATGAGGTGTCCAAGATTAAGTTAAGCCTACATGATGCCGATGCACTTATCGAAAAGCAAACACGTGAGATCTCAGCACTCAACAGAGAGATTGCTGAAGAAAAGAACAAACATAAGATCTCTATTGCTAAGATTGATGGTCTAAATGCTATGTGTAATAAACTAAATATTGTCTCTATGAAATTAGAGATTAGATTGGGGAAATAGGTTGCTGAACCTCAAACCCAATCATACAATCACAAAACACACACAAAACACAAGACCACTCATAATAGTAAAAACACGTCATCCACATGCAGCACATAATCATGCTTATATGTACACGTACTCACATACAGCACGTAAACCACATACACATAGTCATCATTCTCAATCTACTCATAACTATTATTCTGCTGCTACACATGGTAACTATCCTACTAACTACCACCATGCTGTACATAGACATAATCATGCTGCTTCACATAGTCACTATCCTGCTGTTCCACACAACTATCACCATGCTGCATATAAACATCACTATCAACCTGCTCTAAACATAAATAGGCATGCTACTTGCACATACTGTGGATTACATGGTCATATCTCACCACACTGTAGAATTAGGAAATTAGTTGATATTAATCTATATGCATGGGTACCAAAGACTAACATTTCAGGACCCACAAGAACTTGGGTACCAAAGGTCACATCTACTCATGATGTAGATGGACCTTCCTTCCTCAACTAAAAGCAAGTGGATTCTCGATAGTAGATGCTCGCGACATATAACGGGAGACGCAAATCTTTTCGCATCACTATCGATGAAGAGGGAAGGATATGCATCCTTCGGTAATAATTTAAAAGGCTACATCATAGGTAATGATACTATTGGTTATCCTCCTTCTCCTATAATAAAGGATGTCTGCCTAGTGAACGAGTTAAAGCATAACCTGCTCAGCATAAGTCATCTTGCTGATCATGGATATGATATTAACTTTGGACAAAATAAATGCTATATTTATGATAGGTCAACGAGAGACATTACTTTTGAAGGGATAAGATAAGATAACATTTATATTTTCTATCTATCTAGAAATACTAACAGTGCAGAAAGATACCTCTACGCCCACAAGGATGAGAGACTGTTGTGGCACCAGCGTCTTGGTCATGCAAATATGGATACTATATCCAGGCTATCGACAAAGAAGCTAGTAAGAGGTCTGCCCGACATCACATTCAAGAAGGACACGGTATGTGCTGAATGTGAACTGCATAAAGCAAACAAATCTTTATTTCATTCCATAAACACTGTAAGTACTACTAGACCCTTGCAATTACTGCACATGGACTTATTTGGTCCCAGTAGAGTAGCCAGTCTTGGTGGAAAACTCTATGCTTTTGTTATAGTAGATAATTTTTCTAGATTCACTTGGGTTTTCTTTCTTTCAAACAAAAGCGATGCGATTTCAGTTTTCAAAATCTTTGCCAAAAGTTCCAAAATGAAAAAGGCTATATGATTACTCAAATCCGAAGTGATTATGGTGGCGAATTCGAAAATTCTAATTTTGAAAAGTTTTGCGAAACAAATGGTTTTGATCATGAGTTTTCTTGTCCTCGAACTCCTCAACAAAATTGTATTGTGGAGCGGAGGAATAAGACTCTTGGCGATATGGCTAGAGTTATATTGAATAAATTTTCACTTCCAAAATGTTTTTGGGCAGAATCTATCAGTACAGCTTGCAATATTTTGAATAGGGTACCTATTCGACCTATTTCGAAGAAAATACCCTATGAACTTTGGTTTGATAGGACCCCCAATGTATCTTATTTAGAGTGTTCGGTTGTCGCCGTTTTATCTTCAATACCAAAGATAACTTAGGCAAGTTTGATGCCAAAGCAGACGATGGTATTTTTCTTGGCTATGCCGCCAAGAGTAAGGGATATAGAGTGTTCAACAAATGCTCAATGATAGTAGAAGAATCTACTAATGTTACTTTTGATGAGAAGAATAGTACAGCTACCATCCCCAACGATGATGATAAACCATCAACTTCCACGCCTATGACTACCAATCCTGAAGCCAACTCTCTAGAAGACTTACCAAAGAAATTCGAGTTCAAACCGTCACACCCAGAAAACTTAGTAATAGTTGAGGTATCTCGCAGAGTAAGTACTCGTTCATCTTTAAGAGATTCTATTGTTAGCACTGCTTTTATTTCTCAAATTGAGCCTAAAAATGTTTTAAAAGCCTTTAATGATGAATTTTGGATTTTCGCCATGCAAGAAGAACTCAACCAATTCGAAAGGAGCCAGGTCTGGGAACTTGTTCCTAGGCCAGCTAATCATTCGATTATTAGTACTAAATGGGTTTTTTGTAACAAAGTAAATGAAGATTGTTCAGTCACTCGCAATAAAGCTTGTCTAGTAGCTCAAGGATACAGCCAAGAGGAAGGTATCGACTGCGATGAGACATATGCTCCTGTTGCAAGACTTGAATCCTTTAGGATGCTTTGTGCCTTTGCAAACTTTCAAAATTTTAAACTTTTCCAAATGGATGTCAAAAGTGCTTTTCTAAATAATTTTATTAAGGAGAAAGTTTTTGTAAAACAACCCCCTGGTTTTGAAAATCATAAATTTTTCGACCATGTTTTCAAACTCAAGAAAGCACTTTATGGCCTCAAACAAGCCCCCTGAGCTTGGTATGAACGCCTAATTACTTTCTTATTAGATAAAGGTTTTTCAAAAGGGAAAATTGATACTATATTCTTTATAAAATCTTTCAAAGACACCATTCTTTTAGTACAAATTTATATTGATGATATCATATTCGGTTCTACTAATGAAACTCTCGGTCAAGAGTTTGCTAAGTATATGCAGAACGAATTTGAGATGAGCATGATGGGGGAGCTCAACTACTTTCTTGCACTGCAAGTCAAACAAACATCATATGGTACTTTCATCTGTCAGTCAAAGTATACAAAGGATATGCTGAAGAAGTTTGACCTTGACAACGTCAAACCGATTGGCACTCCAATGGTTACTACAATTAAACTAGAACCCGATGAAAGCGGCAAACCTATGGATCAACATAAGTATCGAGGTATGATAGACAGTCTACTTTATTTAACTGCTAGTCGCCCCGATATCATATTTAGTGTTTGCCTGTGTGCTAGATATCAGGCTAATCCTAAGGAATCACACATGTCCGCCATTAAGCATATGTTTCGATATCTTAAGGGTGCTATTACAGTCGGCTTATGGTATCCCAAAACCATATCCTTTGACCTTATCGGTTATTCGGATGCTAATTTTATGGGGGTGCAAAGTTGATCGTAAAAGTACGAGCGACACATGTCATTTGTTAGGAAAAGCCTTAGTCTCCTGGTTTAGCAAGAAACAATATTCTGTTGCACTCACCACAATCGAAGCTGAGTATATAGCTGCAGGACGTTGTTGTGCACAAATTTTGTGGATGAAGCAAACCCTAGAAGACTATCACTTGTCTTTTATGCACATACCTATTTTCTGTGATAACAATGGTGCTATAAACCTTACTAAGAACCCTATATGTCACTCACACACGAAACATATTAAAATTCGTCACCATTTTTTGCGTGATCATCAACATCACGACACTATAGATCTAGAATTTATTGACACAGAACATCAGCTGGCAGACTTCTTTACAAAACCACTAACCGAAGAGCATTTCAACTTTCCTCGTCGCGAACTAGGAATTTTAGATGAAAATAATCTAAAATAAATTTTGTTTTTGCAACGTAAACTATTGATCATCATCCTACTGGAAATACTAACTTTAGGTACAAGCCGAAAGGGCCCTTCTGTCAACAAGACGTAAAAATCTAAGCGACACAGTGCACTAGTCTTCGGACTACCGCTAGCTGGGATCCGGCCCCTACAGCTATCCTAAGGCGTTTACCCCGTATACGATTTTTGATCTGCAGTATACGCTGTAAACATAAAATTCATTTATGAACATTTAATTTCTATGCTTCTAAATTCACGATTATCTTTAATGCATTTTATGCATTCCTATTTCTGCTTAAAGTTCTAGCCTAAGGGACCAGAACTCAGGTCGAACTCTGTCCCCACACAGAGTTCAAGCCGAGTTTGGCCTCCATATTCCAGAACCTCAAATAACTCACAGCCCTCCAGTTTTTTGATCTGATGGTCCAGAATTAATTCAACCAGCCAACCATAACCTCTATAATTCGGGATTCTCTCTCTCTCCTCTCCATTGTCTTCTCCAAACCAATTTCTCTCAAAACCCTAACCCTAGAAGTCTCAAATCCTTGAGAAATTCTACTCCAAACTCTAGGAGCTCAATCTTGGGATCATTCTCTTTATTTTTAATTTTGGGTCACTCTTTTTTAGGTATATCATCTTTTTCATTCATCTCTCTTAATTTTTATTCATGGCTCCTAGGTTGCTTGGTAGAGGGAATAGACCAAGGAGGAGTGAAGGTGAATCCTCCACCCAACCCACTACCAAATCCTCCACCAAACCCTCATCCTATTCCTCCTCCTTCTCCTCTAGTCATGATCTACCCCCTATTCAACCCAGCTCTGCTCCAAATTTTGACACATACGATGCATACATCTTTGTTTCGTTAGAGGCTTCTAACGAATGGTTTGCCGATTTTTGTCATCGTAGCGTGTTCCCCGGACACCCTATTAAATTTACGGTGCTCTCGGACTATCTTCCAAACTTTCATGATTTATGTCTAGATGAGCTTGTTACAATTCGTGAACCAATTTATGTGAATGCTATCCAAATATTCTATTGTAACATGACTTCCGACCGCGACCGTATCTACTTACATGTCGCCGGTATCAACATTTTCTTTGATGAATTTGAGCTGGCCGATCTCCTTGGCTTGCCTGACCCTACTCTTGGGAAAGGCTTGTTGATGCCCGGGATTTCGTCTTCCTCTGAGAGACTACTCTCGAAAGTTTCAAGAATGATTTATGATCTCCTCATGCGCATCCTCGAAAACTTAAAGCTAAACATGTCAATAACCACTTCTATGAGCTTTATCGTATCATCTTTTCCTCGGTCTTGCCGAAAGTAGGATCGACCTATGAAGTAACTTACTATGAGATCACCGCTCTCTACTTTCTCAATTTTTACATTCCTTTCAACTTTCCCTGCACGATGATGGATGGGATGATTCGTGCTCGGCCTAAACCAAAGTCCTTGGTTTATGCCATGTATCTTCCCATGATCTTTCGAGCTTTTCGTGTCCCCTTAGATCAGCGTCAGTCTCTGTCCCCTCCTGCCTATCTGACCAAGATACGAAGAACTGTTGCTGCTAAGGCCTCCTCCGAGTCCGATGTCGCTGAGGAGCCTGCCTCTCCTGAGCCCCCTACTCCTGATTCCCCTGCGACCGCGTCTACCGCTACACTTGATTCTAACCAGACTATGCTTCGCGATCGCTTCCGTTTGGAGGACGAACGCTGGGCTGAGATGGATGACCGCTGGATGCAGATGGACTATCGCACCACCCTGTAGATGAGTGAGCTCAGCAACTCCATCCACGACATTCAGTATTCTATGGCCTCCCGCGACGGTTATCGTATTGATGATTCTTGGGTTCGTCGTTATCTAAATCCGACCTCATCCTTTGTTGATCCCCGACGTACCAGTTCCGATGATGTGGGGCCTTCGCATGCTCCATGATGGATATGGCTTTTGTATCACTGACTGCCACTAATGCTTAGGACTCTATTTTTTATTTCTGCACTATATTTTTTTGCTTCTAGTTTTATGTTTTCATCAAAACTTGTTAACCCTCTGGCTTTGATTAGACTTATTAAAAACTGTTGCTAGCTTATTATTCTTCATTATGTTGATGGTCTCTATGCTGCTCTTCTATTCTTTTATTTTGTTGGGGGAGTTTTTCTTCATTTTGATTTTTGTCAAAAAGAGGAGAACACTTGATATTTGTCGTTGTTTGGTTTCATGATTCACTGTGTTATGAGTTATATATATCGTATACTTGGATGAGAACTTGTCCCAGGTAATATCCTTTTATGGGGGAGACATTTTCGAGTGCGGGAAAGCTATCATGTGTCCATGTATGAATATTGAGACATACAAATATCACGTTTTGTCAATTATCAAAATGGGGGAGATTGTTGACCCAAACCGGATCACAGTCAACCTAATCTTGACAATTAACAAAACAATATTTGTCATTATCCAATTTGACACATCAAGCTCTAAAATCGATCAACTTATTACATCAGTTCAAGTCAACAGCTGCCTGAAGAATTGCTGTTTGTGTATTCTGGAGTCTATAATTTTATTATTTTTTGTGTATAGGCAAATGTATGTTGAGTCATACTGAGCAGCTTTGGGCTAGACTTAACCTTCATAGGTCCACTTCCAATAGCCAAAACAGTCCAACAAGCTAAAGCCCATTTATGAACTTTCTGTCCAAAGAAAATAGAGTTCTGGCCGAACTCTGCCTCCACACAGAGTTCGGGCCGAACTCTATCCCCTAAATTACAGGAAGCTAATTTTTAGGGATTATTCACTGCTAGTTGTCCAACGGCCAAAAATTTGAATTTTGGACACAGAATTCTAGCCGAATTCTGCCTACCCAGACCACTATAAATAGTCCTTGAGTTCTCCCATTTCAAATCATCCAATCTTCTCTTCTTCTTCTATTACATAAGCCTACATATTAAAGAGCTCTACCTTCCCATTCAACTTAGCTTTCAATCTTCCCAACCGTCCAAGTTGCTCAGTACGATTCAGCTAGAAGTTTGAAGTGCAATAAGTTGTAAGTCACTTGAAAACGTTCAAGTTTTGCCACAGCGATCATTGAAAGAAGTTGGCATTCTCTTCTAAGAAAAGGCACGTGGTTGTAACCCTATTTCACAAATAGTGGATTTCAATCCTGAGCTAGAGTTCTCAGGCCTGGACTAGTCCTCCACGAGGAAAACCAGGTTAAAAATCTTGCTGTGTTTGCGTTTGCTCTTTGACTGTTTTATTTCCAGATTATATTACTCTGATTATTTTATTGGTGAAAAGAGTTTAAGTTTTAATTGATCATTATCGTTATAAACTCTATTCACCCCCTCTAGAGTTGCCTACATGTACTTCATATTCTACTGGTCTAGGATAGTCTCATCTATAATTATCTTTATAAAAACAAATAATCAAAATATAGTTGCATAAGTCAATTAATTAGTTTATCAATCCAGGCTCTAACAATCATAATACCTAAATAAAATATATGCCATATCATAGATTAGTATTCCAGCATCGAAGTAGGGAATCACACCTATAACTAAACAAAGACAAGGTAACATACTACTCCGAGATGATATACTACTCCATGTTATGATCAGGTACAAGAATATCCATAAGGAATCCTATAAGATACTCATCAAGAAATACAGGATACTACTAATGGATATGGGTACATACAACACGTGCAGGATGCCATATCAAAATAAGTTAGAGGAATAATATATTAGAAATAAACATACCGGGTATGGGGAGTGATACTTAACGGTCATCGGTTGTTACTTATATTAGACTCGCAGCGTCTGATTTCTCCTGTCAGCAAGTTTCGTTCGATTTTAAGGAAGTAGTCCGGATTGCCAAATTGTAAGCTCCACGATCAATTCGGCGGGCATTTTTGTGTTAGGCTCATCAAAATATAATTATGGATGTACTATTGATATCGTATAGTTGTTTAGGCCTTGTTTGAGATTTAACTTGAGCCATTTTGAGATCGGTTAACTTAGGTCTATGTTGAACTAAAGTTGGTATCATGTGGACCCCTTATGGACATTGTTTTAACTAAAAACTGCTAAATTTAGCCTTGTGTCTAAATTGGACGATAGGTAGTACTTTTCTAGTATCTCTGTAATTCTGTACATATTGTTGATGCTTATTTCAGCATTCATAGTTGTTTGTTCAGTTTCCACTTTTTGTGCCACTTTTAACTTAACAAGTTTTCAGCCTTCATCAAATTACTATTTCGACTTCAGGCATGTATGCCTTGTCATTATTTACTCTTTGTTACATATTATTCTTTATGTATCGGTATGTTACTTATTTTTTGTTTCTTCTTCATAAGATATATACTGCGTGTCCAAGCTAGCTAGACTTGGGTTGAAATGACGGAGTTCGTCGATTTATGTGTCTTATTTTTATTTCATGTATATTTGTCTAGTATTAGTATACTACCTTTATGTTTATGGGATATCCTTATATCTCTTTTAGCCTTGACAGACACATGACATGGTTTGAGATAATCATAATAGTGCACGGGCTATCGTATTCGATAGTCCATCAATTCGTATGGGACGTGTGATGGATAGAACGTAACTGTTATATTTATCATGTTAGTATCTATAGCAGTTATAAACTAGACATCTTATGTAGACGACATGATCAGTCTAATGGAGGGAAGAATATTTACTAGATGTAGTGTCTACTATTTATTTTTTTACGTGTTTGTGCTAGTGACTCGGATGAGCGCTACTTGTTGCCCATACATTATTATTACTTGTTTATGAGAGGCCTTGCATACGAAACATTATCCTCAACTACAATCACATAGATGGTTAAATCACCCTCTTTGAATATCTATATTCATTTTATATTTGGCGTGTTGTTTGTATCTTGCTACGTCCCTCTGAGGACCTGGTTTGCTTCCAGGTTGGTTAAGTAGATTACATGGTGTATCTTTTGGAGGAGCGTTGTTGATCATTAATTTGGATGTAGGTACTACTATTGATACTTGCAGCTTGACTCGTTTTTGGTTAATCGTTTTAGTATATTATTTATTCTCTGTTACTCTAGCTTAGTGTTTATGGAACCATGTTAGTCCTTCGGTCCCACTCGAGTAAGTGTAGTATGTAATGCACACCTTCGTTCATATTATTCATTTTTATATTACGTACTCTTGTGGATTAAAAATATATGTATTTATTGAGATCTATAAATAGCTTACCTGATTTCAGACAATGTATACATTTGTGTGGGCTGGAGTTCGCTTGATTCTAGTTGGCTATAATTATGTGTTTCTATCATTTGTATTTTGGTAATGGGACATGATATAGCTTTTATGGTGGACCATAGAGGTGGATATTTTTGAAAAAGGCAATTACTTATGTTTGGAAAGTATAGGATAGACGCTTCCCCTAGGTAGTCGAACTAGAGAAGGTTGACATTTTGAAGCTTAGTATAAGGAATAACCCTAATAACAAGACCCTATAACAAATTAAAAAAACTCAACCCTTGCTTAAGTTAGAAATGACTTTTTAGAATTATACCACTTGATTTTGTTAGGAAGTATACAAAGTTATTTCATGCTCTTAGTAGTTAAAATTTCTTGGTATTAAACTTACATGTTAGATGTTAGGTTTAGTTATTTTGTTTTATGAACATCAATAATGACGACTTTAGTAAATGGAACAAGAGTTTTATCATGGATAAATAATTTGGCAAGTATTGTAGTTGCATTGAGTTTCAAAAAAACTCTCACTTAGAGGATATAAATTTTGACATCGTGCTTATGTTTTGGAAATGCAAACAATATAAGATAATAGTCTAGTCGAGAGGACCTTCACTAGAGTGATAAATATTGAGTTATTATATAAGAATGGAAGGTTATGACAATGGAGGATAGTCCAAAATAGACAATGGTACAAAGGGATACTAGATATAATAGATGTCTTATATTCGAACTACATAGATATATTCCATATATGGATAGATTAGAGTTAGAATTACCAAGTAAACTATTACTGGAAAATTAGCCAATATGTGAATATTTTGCCAAGGCAATTGTAGAAGCATGAAAATTGCCCAAGCTCAATCGAGGCCAATCCACCTCAAACAACATGCACGAAGGCTTAGAAGACCTCCAAGGGGATGCCAAGCTCCTACAGCACAGTACCCCAAGGTACACATGTAATGCCCTAGTCCCAAAATATGTAAGATCAGGAATACGGTATATGCCAGCAATATTTCACTAACAGGCCAAAACTACCTATCAAGCCCATTAGCTAATGCTTAAGCTTTAAATCATGATAACAGCCCATAAATATAATCCAAGTCATAGGTACACAACTAATCTCATCCATGCAAAAATAATAAGTCACAAGATATCAAAGTCTAATAAAATAGTAATGATGGAAATATATGTCCAACAGAAAATAATAATTGTGCGGGAAAAGACAACCCGAAACCATAGTAAAGAGAAATAGAGTAACTAGTCAACTACAAGTCTACTGAATTTTAAAAAAAGTAAAGTAACAAGTATAATAGGAAGAAACGTCGTTGTCAAGAGAAATCCTCTGGCACAACCTCGTCTTCCTACGAAGGTATGTCTCTAGTCTTGACTTCAGAACCATAAACCTCAGGATAGCCCTTCTCTCTAACTAAGCCTGGAGAGATGACCAGGTCTTTAGGGACTAGCAAGATACATAAAACATGACTACTATGACAGTAAGTAACATGTATAGAGAGACAGGAATAACAAGTACAAGAAGGAGTAACACATGGAGTTGACTCTATAGATAGTGACATGTCATGAGAATATAATATTAATTGTGACTATCAGTAAACATATGATAATAACCGCAATCCGGTGAGGCACTAATAGTCCTATAACAGGTACTTTACTACTGTCCGGTGAGGCACTAACAATAGAGTGGTATAGCCACGACTAATAAAACACTACCTCCTAAGGTACTAGAAAATCAAATCAAGTCAAGTCTATGTTAATCATGTCAAATGAACATGGCATAGGACTAGGCAAATAGCAGTATAGAAATGTATGAATAAACTGTACAATTCGCTAATGTCTTAGTAGTTGTGCGTAGAACCAATAATATCCATCAATCAATGAGCCACAAAAACCAAACTCCCGCTAACGTCTTTAGAGGATGAAACAGACATCACCAACATTTTCAATATAAGGAAAATTTCTAAAATTGAGTACCCATAAATCCAATTCTAGATACCAGGGCAAAACGATAATTTTGGGTCAAAATGGTATCCGTCGTTGGACCCGCTTTGCACCAAAAAATATGCCAGAACCTGTGGTCTCTAAAGTCAACAAATTATATACATTTGAGTCTATTTTTTCGATACAAACTTAATGGTATGTCCATATTTGGATTCTGATAACCCGTGCACAAAATTGCCCGTTCAACGGATCGTAGGGCCCGCAAAAACAGCGATCCGGTCAACTTTCTCAAAATTGAACCAAACTTGGCTCATAGGACAAAAATAATGATACGAGTACAATAGCGTATGTTTCATCACAATTTGATCAACGTACACAAAGTAATTAGAGATTTTTGTAAAGGGGCCGATACGGTGTACCCCGATCGACATGCCTCGAATTCGTCACATACATGCCAACCAATTCAAGTTTTGTCAAAGACCACACGTTTCCAATATCCATATGCACCTTTCGATGCTCTCGGGTTAGGACAAAGTCGCCTGGTTTGTCGGAATGGACCCCATATCGGGAAATTTCCAAGTTTTAAAAATAGTTCTCATATTTTTTCTTCATTTTGGAAAACAAATAACTTTGCATAAACTGAATAGAAAAATAATCTAAAAACACGGTCTCAATCTCGATTAGGTTTTCTAAATTACTATTCAAGCAGTTTTCCAAGAATCTCGATATCTTGGTCGCAAATCGGCTTCCAACTTAGGATTTTAGGACAATTCTAAACCAAAAATATCGAGTTTTTTTCGATTTTGGAACTCAATTTTTGTTGCACATGATGTGAATTAAAAGAATCTATTTGAAGCGAAGCAGAGTCGTATATGTTGTCTACATACCTGAAAAGATGGATCATGAAACGATCAATCGTGCATCGAGAAAACGAGTAGTGAAATCATCCACTGCAACTACTGTTGTTGCTGCATTTGTTGTAGCTGTTATGTAATGTCGGCAGCAGGGCAGCGGCCTCCGGCGATGCTACAGTGGTGGTAGAGGTCTGGGTGGTCGACGTCGAGGTTGTGCTAGGGTTTAGGGTCAGATTTCTCAATCCTCTTCGTTTCCTTCTTTTGGTCTATATATAGAACATGGGTGTTCGGTCTAGGCTACGGGGGATTTTGATTTGAATATCTTGCAAGACTTTGCAAATCTCGCGAGATATTTAGTATTTTTTGGCTTATATATATATATATATATATATATATATATATATATATATAAGCAAATTAACATATACTTATAATCCAGTACACATACTATATATTTATGATTATTCACACATATATATTTCCATATATATTCCATGCATATATGCTATCCTAATCGAATAACCAAAATAATATTTAATAGGAACATTTATTCTACAATAAAATTCTATAATTAAATAAAGTAATATCCCAAATTTATTATTCAAAATCTTCAAATAGAATAATAGCCCAATCAATTTAGGAAAATGTTTTCCCTTAAAAATATTCATTTGATATTAATAACATTAATATTATATATAACATTTATTTGTAAAAGTAAATAATAGATCATTAAAACAAACTACTATTACATATATACCATATACATCTACATGTACGTCTTTGGACACATAGCATGTCCGCATAGGTCTAGGTTTGGTTCGGGTCAAGTCTAGGCTAAATTGGTACAACCTCGTCTCCTAAAAGTCATAATCTTAATAAATTACTAATTAAATCACTTATTGGGGTCAAGTCACAACTTTGACTGAATTTTTTAGTAGGGACACTCCTATGACAAGGCCTTCTCTAGCATGGCTAATACACTAGTCAAAGCACACGACTACACTCTCCGTGCCACAATTCCTAGTCATCTTATACTTCAAAACTTAACCATGACTAAGGCCATCTATAAAAGTAACTATTTGATTAGAAAATATTTATAAATTCCAAAAATTACTATTTAAGTCAAATAAATAATAAAAAATATTTTAAAATTTTGGGGTGTTACATTCTACCCTTTTAAAAAGAATTTTGTCCTCAAAATTAAAATAACTTGCTATGGTAAGGGAGTATATGTCAATAGTGCTAAGATGTCTCTAAATGTGTGTTGTGTTTCAATGGTTGTTCCTAATCAAACAAGTAACAAGCAAGCGTAAACCAATATTCTACTTTCTATACTTATCATAAAATTTCAAGTTGTTACCTTCAGTTGCTTCTTGTATTGTTGTTCTACTTCCAACCGCCATGGCAAAGGCTTGTCCGCATCGTTATGTTGCTTGGGGTCTCGCCTGCACAAACTGCGTCACTTGGTTAGGAAGCGGTCCATGCGGGTATCCTCCTGGTGCTGTGGATTGAGATGGTAGTGGTGGTGTTGTTCCTTCATTGCGGTTTCCCGGACAAGTTTGGATATGGTGTTGATCGAAGCTGCAACGTAAATACTGCTTCAATCTTCGTCGACAATCCTTTTCGACATGTCCTATTTTCTGACAATAATGGCAGATTGGAAGTTCACGATTCAAAAATAGGGCGACTATTGGTTGTTGGTGTACGATGATGCATCTTTTAGGACCTCATCTCGATGCTTTTACTGATGGTGTCACTGGCTACGGTCGCTTCTGGATTGCCTCATTCCGGTGGACTCACTCTAAACGTCGTATTGTGGTAAGAACTCCAGAGTAAGTGGTAAGTATTGTAGCTCCGATAAGCTCCTGTAATCAATAAATCAACCCGTTGTAGAACTTCTCGGCCTTATCTTCTTCAATGTGGATCAACGTAGGTGCAAATCGGCTGAGTTGTAAAAATTCGACAATGTACTCTTCCACTGTCATGCTGCCCTGGGTAAGGTAAAGAAATTTATCTCGTAGGTTAACTAGGAAAGTGGCCAGGATATACATCTCTTGGAAGATTTTAGAGAACTCCTCCTAAGTGACATTATCTTGTCCAAGTATTTTCTTCTCTGTAAACCACTAGTGGTGTGTATTACCGGTCAGCTGCATCCTGACGACAATCATCCAACGATCCTTTGGTAACTCGGATACCTCCACTACTACTAAATGTTGGTGAGCCACTCATAAACTTTGGTGGGATCCTCCTTGCCCGTGAACTTGGTAGGCTTCAGCTGGCAAAGGTTTACAATAGTTTACATTATCGTCTGGTGAACTGGTGGAGTCACCCGTTCTAGTGCTGACACGATACGATACCCGATGTACAATGTCTGTCTCTGTTGGTCCTCCAACTGAGTCTGCTACTGTACTTGCATCATCAGGTAGAAGGTCTGGAACGGCTGCTAGGGATCCATCGCTTATCCAAGCTGGCGAACATCATTGGCGGCATCGGTGGCAGCGATGGCATCGGTGATGTCCTCTATCCTAAACCACGGTGGGTGCGAAGCTGCTGGATTGTCTAGTTGGGTAGAAGAACCTCCAACCGGTGGCGGCGATGTGTCGACAAGTTACTACAGCATTGTGCGGCATAACCACAGGGTTCTTGTCGTCGGCTTGTGGGTCCATTTCACTGTGCGTAAATGAAACTTATAAGCTAAGAGCAAAGGATATCAAGCAGGATGCAAGTCAAGGAGATAATTTCTAAGTCGATATATAGAGATAAAGAATGTGGAACAATATAAAGATGTGGATGAGATCCTATTGGTCTTTTCTAGCCTATTTTCATGCTCACGTTGGTACAATAACGTAACCGAAGTGATTAACATAGACCTGCATGAGCCACCACAAAAATATGTAATGTTCCAGTTCCAAAATACGTAGGTCCAGGAATACGGTACATGCCAGCAACATTTAGCTAATGGGCCAAAACTACGTATTAAGTCCATTAGCTAATGCTTAAGCTACAAATCATGATAACAACCTAGAAATATAATCCAAGTCACAGGTACACAACTAATCTCATCAACGCAGAAATAATGTCACAAGATATCCAAGTCTAATAAAATAGTAATGATGAAAATATCTGTCCAAAAAAAATATTAACTATGCGGAAAAAGACATCCCGAAACCATAGTAAAGAGAAATAGAGTAACTAGTCAACTACAAGTCTACTAAATTAAAAAAACAATGTAAAGTAGCAAGTCCAATAAGAAGAAACGTCATGGTCAAGAGAAATACTCTGGCACAACCTCATCCTCCTACGAAGGTACGTCTCCAGTCTCGACTCCAGAACCGTAAACCTCCGGGTAGCCCTTCTCTCTAACTAAGCCTGGAGAGAGCACCAAGTACTCAGGGGACTAGCAAGATACATAAAATATGCCTACTACGAAAGTAAATAATATGCATGGAGAGCCATGAATAACAACAAGTACAAGAAGGAGTAGCAAATGGAAATGACTCTATAGATGGTGACATGACATAAGAATATAATATTAATTGTGGCTATCAGTAAACATGTGATAATAACCACAGTCCGGTGAGGCACTAACTGTCCTATAACAGGTTCTCTACTACAGCTCGGTGAGGCACTAGCAATAGAGTGGTATAGCCACGGCTAATAAAATACTCTCTCCTATGGTACAAGGAAGTCAAATCAGGTCAACAAGTCAAGTCCAGATCAATTATGTCAATGAAACATGGGATAGGACTAGACAATGATAAATTATAAGACGCATGAACACGAAGTCATAACAACTAAGGATAGAAAATAGAAACAAACTACGTACACGTATAACGAGATAGTAATAAGGACATAATCATGAGAGGCAAGTAATCATGTTTGACTAAAAAGAAAATAGCATTACATAAATGTAAACCCCATAAAATTTCCTATAATTTTACTACGAGTTTTCTTTTAAATAAATTTTTCGTTATTCGATTTTTTTTATTCATATTGGTACGTCGCATGCGGATTTGCATTTGCTCGTCGAGTGTGAATATGTGTGAGGTACATATTTTTGTAAAATATTTTTCTTAGAGATTTTATTTGTATGAAGGAATTTTAGTTTTCAAAATAGTACGTGATAAATATTTTAATAAAGTTGTAAAAATGTCATATTGAGATTTGCCACAACTTATGACTTTTATTGTAATATAAGTAGTAACTTAGAAAGTTATGTTATTATGTAAATATATTAATTTTTGTGTGAAGGGCATAGAATTAATTCCATGTTCACTTTGACAAACTATTGTAACTGATTTACTTAACTATAACAATGCATTTTAACATTTAAAAATCTAATATAATTTTCAAAATTATTTTTTTTATAAATCTTATATTATTTATGAAAAGATAGTTCTAAATTTGGTTATAGTAATCTAAACCGGAATTTGATTGTATTGGGTTAGTTTAAAGTAGATTTTTAAATTATAAATAAAATTATATAATTTGATATTTTGACAGAGATTATTGAATTGGGTTTTAAAAAGATTTAAATTAAGAAACGAAATTATCTATTGGAGAATTTAAGCAATTCTAGTCCTTATCCTAATAGGAGTCCTCAACCATATTTAAAGGGGAGCTCTGTCATTTTCTTCACAAAAAATTTCACCAAAACAAATCTCCATAATTCGTTCAATGTGTTATGCATCGTGTCTGTGACACAAAATCTTATTCCAATTTTTTTATAGTCATCAATCTCGTATCGGGACACACCCCCGACACGACGCATCCAACCCCTAATCCTAAGCTGTTCCCGCCACGACCACCTCCGCCAGACCTCTCCCTGCCCTAGTTCATGTCGGCCGAGCCTAGACCACCCCCTTGACAGTCTCCTGACTTCCCGTCTCCAAACCACCACCATCTCCGTCGTCAACACCACAGAGCTACCATCCTCCTTCCACAGCCCACCCCGAATTGGCACCACCACCGACAGTGTCGTCATCACCGTCATTGCCTTCTCCTCCGATCCCAACCTTAATTCGGAATCGACCACCACCAGGGACACCACGATACTACCACCACCAAACCAGTCATCACAATCACCCAAACCAACCTCACCATCTTCGGCCACAGCCATGTCCCCAAATAAAACTCTATCCCTAACCTTACCACCTCCATGACCGGAAAACCCTATGCCGTGCAGCCTAGCCGCCTCTGTGCTACCGCCTCCTAGGTTCCACTGCACACTAGCACACCGACCTCCTTCTGCCTATTGAGTTCCCCGACATCGTCGGCCAGCGCCAGCGCCAGCCCTGCCGACCGTGCTTCTGCAGCGATGACCGACCCACGAACCCAGCGCCATCGGCAGCCAGCAGATCAGCGCTCCACCTGCGCACATCTCCTCCCTTCGGTACCCGATTATGTGGACCGCACTGCGGTGCCTTTCTACAGGCCGTCGTGAGCGGTCGCTCCTCCACAGTGGTCTTCCCCGTGACACCATGGTCGCGCGGAGCACACCCTGGCCGAAAACCCACCATCGCTCCACCGAAGCCCTTTGGTAACTCTCGCTCCTCCGTTGAAACCTTCCTCCGGCGGCATTGGGTCGAGCCGCCAGCACCGATCGCCCGTAAGGTTTTGCCTCCCTCCGCTCCTCACCAAGCCTCCATGAAATGCCCTCCGATCGTCGTGCCCGTGCGTTGCCCCTCTACCGTGACCTCCGGTGCTCTACGACTGCTCATATTCTCCAGCAAGCCGTACCGCATCCTCCAAAGCTGTGCCTTCAGCGCCGGAGTAGCATACACCGAGGTGAGACCATCCTCCTCGTCTTTTCCCTCTTCCTGTTCTCCTCACCCTCTCATTCTCTCTCTGTCTCTCTATCCTGATAAAGGAAAGGGAAAATGAAGTTGTGTGTTTAAGAGAGGAAGAGCAGTAGAGTTATTATTATTATTATTATTATTATTATTATTATTAATATGTTTGCAAACAGAATACCTAATATCTATATATTTTATGTTAAAATTTCTTATTATGTTATTTATTACTATTGATATTTAGTTTTATATTGTACTCTTTTAAAGTATGCATATTAGTATTTGCAAATATATGTAGATATTAATATTATATTTTTGTGGTTTTTATTAAGTGTTATTGTAAATATATTGAGAGTTACAAATAAATATAGGTTCACTAGCTATTATCAAAAGGTAGCTTACTGTTTATAAAATAATTTTTAGTATTTTATTTATAAAATATAGCTTTGTTATCTTTAAATCTTACGAACTTAGAATTTAGTCTACAAATAATTTTGATTCTTCAAGTAATCATCTAGAAAAAAAATATAATTTCCAAATTGTATATATAAATTATATTCAATATATTTACATAAAATAGCAATATAAATATTTTCTAAAAATATTATATATACTTTATTTTTGCAAATCACCTTCGATTATCACCCTTGACCATGACTGATCACATCTTCTATTTTCTCGCAAAATTCAGACTCTTACACATCGACTTCGGCTATTGGACTAACATGACTTATCGGATCATCGCACCACACTAGACGACACATCAGGCAAGATACCTTGCCATAATTTACTTTTATAATTAGTCTGTATTTTATTTATTGCATATCACTTTGTATTTATTTCTAATTTTTTTAGCTGTATCATTACTACAGTTCCTGATTTATGCCTGCTCAGTGATATTAGCTGTACTTTGTTATTATCCTTTGATTCCATATGGACTTAGAGTTAAGGGACTACCATTTGTAGTGTATCGCATATACCTTGACACAGTTGTACCACGCGTATTTGTGAAATGAGTAGCATGTAGCCTCCGAACTTGCGTGTTGGCTCATCACTGATGTGTATGGGATGTATGTTAGGTCTAACTGTCAATAGGTGCATGTTAGAAGACTTGACGGTTAGTAGTATTGCATGTTTGTGGATGCGACTGGATAGGTGCATCGGGTGGGAAGAATATTTCCTTGTCGTTTGGTCTTCGATTACACATTCCCTTGTAACCCTGAAGCTTCGCTGGAGATACGGGTATGATGACCCCCTTACGTTGGCCACTGTCGTTTTTGAACGTCATGCGCTTAGGTCACTGGTGCCCAAGTGGGGACTATACCAGATCCTACTTACAGCCAGGGCTCATGCGATGAAAGATTTGTTCTTAATTGCTTGTTCACTTTAGTACGGTTAGGTTACCTTATTAATGTCTTGTCACTTACTTTTATTTGTGACATATTTTATATTCAGTAATTATATGGCATGTTGTTTATTGTATCTTGTTACGTCCCTCTGAGGATCTGGTGATCTCTCCTGGTGTGTTCCTTTGAGATGTTTTGCAGGTGCTCTAGCGAAGGCTATTTTTTACTCTCTTCTTTCGAGGTGATTGCACATTGATCACCTTCGCATCACTCGACAAAATTTCTTATTTATGTATTTCTCTCTTTCTTGTCGGTAGTGGATTTGTCTCCGCCAACAACTTGTAAATGATAATTCATGAGTTATTATAAATTCTTTATTTGTGGATGAGATTAGTGTCATGGTGTACTGCATTTTACAGCTTATGTATACATACGATGGTCCATATACTTTGTATGTGTATAACTGGCATGTCTACATACTTAGTCCTTGTATTTTGTGACTGGGGTGTTAGAATAAATTCATGAATAAGTTGTACAATTCGGTAAGGTATACTTGTCTGGTGGTAGTGTGTGGAACCAACAACATCCAATCAATCAATGAGCCACAAAAACCAAACTCCCGCATATGTCTTCGGATGCTGAAACTGACATTACCAAAAAAATTTGCATAAGGAAAATGTCTAAGATTGACCACCCATAAGTCCAATTCTTAACACGGGAGGAAAACGATAATTTTGGGTCAAACGGTGTCCGCCGTTGGACCCACTTTGCACCTTAAAACGTGTCAGAACCTATGGTCTCTAAAGTCAACAAATTATATACCTATGAGTCCATTTTTTCAATACAAAGTCAAAGGTATGTCCAGATTTAGATTTCGAAGAACCGTGCACAAAATTTTCCTTTGAGTCGGATCGTAGGGCAAGCAAAAATGATTATCTGGTCAACTGTCTCAGAATTGGACTAAACGTGGCTCACGGGACTAAAAAATAATACAAGATTAGTGGCGCAGGCTCTGACGTTATGTGACGAACGTGCACAAAGTAATTGGAGGTTTTTGTAAAGGGACCGATACTATGTACCTCGATCGATACGCCTCGAATTCTTCGCACACACGCATCCAATTTGAGTTCTGTCAAAGCCTACACATCTGCAACATCCATACGCATTTGTAGAAAGTCACCCGGTTTGTTAGAACGGACCATGTATCGAGAAATTTTAAAGTTTAAAAAATAGTTTTCTCATGTTTTTTCTTTTGGAAAACAAATAACTTCACATTTAATGAATAGAAAAATAATCTAAGAATGGGGTTTCAATCTCTGTTAGGTTGTCTAAATTACTGTTCAAGCAGTTTTCCATGATTTGTGATATCAGGGTCGTAAATCGGCTTCCAACTTGGAGTTTCGGAACATTTTCTAAACCAAAAATATTGAGTTTTTTATCGATTTTGGAACTCAATTTTTGTCGCACATGATGGGAATTAAAATAATCTATTTAAAGGAAAAGGGAGTCATATAAGTTGTCTACATACTTGAAAAGACGAATCGTGAAACAATCAATCGTATGTCGAGAAAACGGGTTGCAAAAATGTTTACTGCAACTACTGTTGTTGTTGTTGTCTCTTTTATGGCTGTTGTGCACTGCCAGCGGCCGGGCGACGGTCTTTGGCGGCGCTGCGGTAGTTGTAGATGTCTGGGTGGTTGACGGTGAGGTTGCTCTACGGTTTAGGGTCAGGTTTCTCAATCCTCTCCCTTTTTTTCTCTCAATCTATATATAGAACAGGGGTGTTCGGTCTAGGCTGCAGGGGATTTTCATTTGAATCCCGCAAGATTTTATAAATCTCGTGTGGTATTTATTTTTTCTTATTTTTCTTTATATATATATAAAGAAAAATAAGAAAAAAATAAATATCTTATATATATATTATTTTTAACCGTCCTTTATTGACATATAAGGTGTAAAATGTCGAAGCCTATACAAAGCGTGTGACTCGTGCGAAAGGAAAAGGAGAGCACAAATAAAGAACCGGCCGTCGGCCGGGGACTGGGTTAATCCAACAACCTCCAAAAACTGCTCGTCGAATGAGAGCAGCGAATGCTGATTTTACTAATCTGTCTGAGCACCTCTTTGAAAAGTTGTATAGAGTTGAGTTGGCGGCCTTCATATCTGTACTTGTTTCTGTTCTTCCAAAGAACCCAGATGCCGACGGCCGTAACGATCTGGTGCCCGTGTGAGGAACTCCACTTGGCCAGAAGATCGTTGAAGCCTCTGACCTGATGGTTACAGAGGCATCTGTTGGAGAGGTTAGACCATAATTGAGAGGCAAGATCACCTGAATGAAGAACATGATCTGCTGATTCAGCCTTAGGGGAGAGGCAACGATGGCATCTCAACGTAAGATTGAATCCGAAGGAAGTGAGGGAGTCGTCTGTTGGGAGCTTCTTCCGCTGCGCTCTCCATGTTAGGATTGACCATTTGCTGGGGATGCAGGATTACCAGAAAGAAGCTATGTGAGGAGAAGGTGCTCCAGGAATTCTGATAGCGCTTCTGGCTGACGCGAGGGTGAACTTACCCTCGTTAGATGGGGACCACCTAAGGACTCCGTCGGTGTCTATGATCATCAACTGTTCAGCGATGCTGCGACCGTGGAGTATGCGGCACCAATTAGCTGATGCCCGACAGTTGGCCGAGACGATCGTTGCGTTAGATTGTTGGAGGTATCTGGCTTGCATGAAGCGAGTCCATATTGAGTTATCCATGCGCACCTTCCACCACAACTTCATGGAGCAGGCATCAACTATGTGCGATAGTCTACAGAAACTGAGGCCGCCTTCTCCGGTGGGTCTGGCCATAGTGTCCCACCTGGCCCAGTGGTGTTTATCTTTACCGTCGCTGTGACCCCAAAAGAAGTTGGAAAAGAGGGACTCAATAGATGATAAGTCCTTCTTCGGGGGGAGCACACCACCAGGGTGTATATGGGGATGGAATTTAGGACATGCTTTATCAGAATCATTTTCCCTACGGGGGAGAGAGTGGCATTATGCCATCCCTCAATCCTCTTTTTGACGTTCTTGACCAGACCCTCGAATATCCATGAATTGGACTTATCGTAGACCAGCAGGCTTCCGAGGTAGGTGAATGGCAGGTATGTTGTGGCAAATGAAGTGAGATTGGTGAGAATAGCAGAGTGGGTCGTGTTGGCTTTATGATGGGTGTAGATGACGCTTTTGTTGGGATTAACACGCTGCCCTGAGCATATGGTGTATCTCTGAAGCGTCTTGTGTACCGCATCTACCGATCCGATGTCCCTGCCGAGAAGATGAGGATGTCGTCGGCATATGCTAGGTGGGTGATCAAGGGGCAGCCGACGGTGGTATGGAAATAGTGGAATCCTGGGGAGTTGGCTAGGCTGTTGAGATTTTGGCTGAGGGCTTCTGCCGCTATGATGATGATGGTGGCTGACAGAGGGTCGCCCTGTCGGACTCCCCGACTAGCTTTGAAGAATCCTGCCTCTTGTCCGTTGATGATGGTGGAAACCCGTGAGTCGCAGATGGATCTGTAGAGGATGTCAATCCACGGTTCGAAGAAATCGAATGCTCTGAGCCCCCAAATCATGAATTGCCAGTCCAGACGATCGTAGGCTTTCTCCATGGCTAGTTTGATGGCCACATTACCTCCCCTAGAGGGGAACTTCATGCAAGTGATCATTTCTTGAGCCAAAAGGATGTTATCCGTGATGTTACGACTTTGGACGAATCTATTTTGTTCTTCCGAGATTATCTTACGGAGTAGAGTAGACATATGAGTCGCGATGATCTTGGAGATGATTTTGTAAGTGAAAGTGCAAAGTCTGATGGGGCGGATGTCCTTAAAAGTATCTGGATTTTCTTTCTTAGGGATGAGGATGAGGTTGGTACTGGAGATGGATTTTGGATATCTCGCTCCTTGAAAGAAGGCAATGGCCGCTTCTAGGAAGTCTTGAGCGATGATGTCCCAACAAGAGCGGAAGAATTTCCCTGAGAAGCTATCGGGGCCGGGAGTGCTGTGTTCATTTAGGCTCCACACCGCCTCCTGGACTTCTTCTGCATTTGGAGGAATCAGGAGCTGTTCGTTCTCCATGTGGTTGATCAAGGTAGGGGTCTTGGACAGGAGAACGTCGTTTTGTAGATGAGCTCCTTGGAGAATAATCTGGTGTAGTAGCCGGTAGCGGCCTCCTGAATGCTTCGTTGGTCTTTCAAAAGGATGTCGATGTCGTCTGTAATTTGGTTCAAGTTTAATAGCTTCCTTCGTCCCTGGACACATGAGTGGAAAAATGTCGAGTTTCTGTCTCCCTCGTTGTCCCAGGCCAGCCTGGCTTTCTACTTCCAGAATTTTGTCTCAATCTTCAGTCGAGATTTAAGAATGGCCCTGGTGAGGTTAAGCGTGGTACGGTTAACCTGAGACCTGTTAGAGTAGAACAGCACCTCGGCCTTGGTTACGTCGTCCTTCGCTTTTTTGATTTCCTAAAATATGTTGCCAAAGGCGTTCTTGCTATAGGTGGTCAGTGCTTTCTTAGTAGCTTTTAGCTTGATGACAATGCGGATAAGAGGATTAGACTCTGAGGATGCTCCCCAACTGTTCGCAACGATGTTTCTGAATTGCGAGTGGATAGTCCAAAAGTCCTGGAATCTGAACGCTTTCTTAATCGGGTTGGGGTTGTTGCTGATTTCTACCAGTAGGGGAGAGTGGTACAATTTAGTTATGTTAAGATGGGATAAGATGGAGATGAGGCCAGTATCGGACCAGTGATTATTGACCAGAGCTCTATCCAGGCGAGAGTACTGGCGTCTGGCGCCCTCCTACATGTTGCACCATGTAAACTCGTTGCCTGAGAAGGGAAGGAGGACATATGAGCATTGAAAATAAAGGTGTTGAAGTCGTTCATGGCCATCTGGTGAGGTGGTCGGCCGCCAGCCTTCTCCTCTCTGCGAGAGATGGTGTTGAAGTATCTGATACATAGCCAAAAGGTTGTTGTGTTATTGATGAATGTCCGAAAGGTTGTCCTACAGGGCCTTGCGTTCATTGATATCACAGCTGCCGTGGACCGCCGAGAGAATAGATTTACTCTGGAGGGTGGGGTGGTCTACCCAGCAGGAAAGGGCTTGTCTTGGGTCCTGGATGGTACCAAAGTTGATGTTGGGACCAAAGAAGATCAAGATATCGTTGTACCCGGCAATCACAACAGGAAAGCCTAACGATAGCGAAAGGTCTTTGAGTTTTTTCTTTTGGATTTTGGGTTCAATGATGATGAGAATGTCAATGTGATGAATTTTCTTGAGGCCAATGATTCTGTTTCTCGTGGGTTTGCTGGCGAGCCCACGAACATTCTACGAAAGTATGTTAAGCATTAAGGGGGGTTGTTCAACTGCACGGCTGATCTAGTGGTCATAGCCGTTGGTTTTTTGCTCAATTTTTTCTTTTTGTTGTTTGAGGTGGAGTGTGCTTTCTGTGAGGCTGTAGCATGTTCCGCCATTTCCTTGTTCAGTTCTGGTGAATATTGAGCCGAGTCCTCTGTCTGCGCGGTTGCCTGTAACTCTGTATCTCTCAGAGCACAGAGGGGGTTGGAGGGATCTAGAAATCCAGCCTCCTTGGCAAGTTGTATCCTACGATTGGAGTCTGCACCCAGTAAAGTGATTATGGCCTCTAATGGTGTTGTTGGGTAATCCTTGTCCGTTTTTGGGTGGTGAGGCTTTGTTTCCTCTCCATGCTGCTTCCTTGTGATTTTCTCGAAATGTTGTGTTCCGAAGTCTCTGGGTTCTGAGGAGGTGTCTTCTGATAGGGCGAGAGCGCTGAAGGAGTTGTGGAGGTGGATGGCTTTTTCTGTTGGTGAGGTATGTCCCAGGGATGGTTGGGGGTGGGAGGGTGAGGTCTGTCCCAGGGATAGTTGGGGGAGGGAGGGTGGAGTTTTTGCTGAGGGTTGGGGGATGTTGGTGGGGCTCGGTGAAGCTTCGCTGTCGACGAAGCGGCTATGAGATTTGGAGAGGGGAATGATGGGCTCTCTTTGGTATGATTTCTGCTGTGCTGGGGTCTTGCGAGCGATCGGTTGTCTCAATTCCAAGTGGCTTTGTAGCAGTGATTGGTAAGGTATCCTCGGAGCTGACAGTATTGACAGTAAATGATGCTATTGTCATATATCAGTATCTGGGTGTGAGCTCTGTCTCCGAGTTGGAGTTCAATATGTTTTGGGAGATCAAATATTAAATCTAGTTCCACGCAGATTCTAGTGAAGTGACCTTTGGAGAGGCTTCGAGTCTCTTCTGCAATGGCCACTAGGGATCCGAATGAGCTGGCCATCCATTTGAAAGCCCGGGGGCAAAACAAACTAGAGGCAAGTTGGGGAGTATGATCCATACCGACATAATAGGCGAGTCGATTTTGGTGTCGAAGTTGGGAGTCCATTTGACTATGTTGACATTGTGTGAACCTATTGTGGTGGTTCCTTTCGCCATACTCTGGAGTAGTCTTCCGCCGAGGAGAGGTGTAGATAACAGTATTTTGGATCCAATGGTGCCACCTGAAAGGCCGAAGAAATCCCCCAGCCGGAGATGGTCTCACGAACTGTAGAGATTTTTGGATAGCCCGTTTGGAACTTCAAAACAAAGGTTTTATCGAAGGAGCTGGCAAGGCTGGAGATCTCTGACTGAAAGAAGGGGATCTGTAATGTCTGACCTTCTGCCGGGGTCTGGAACTCTATGTCACCCAGCTCGATGTCTTCCCATCGGGGAACCAGATGCTTTAATCGGTCTAGTCTCAGGGCGTCCGCGAAGGAGACTGGCTGAGATACCCTATTTGCTGGAACGTGATCGAGGGTGGCGACAGTCGGGTGTACATAGCTCTGGGGGTTGGAGTCCGCTGCAGAGGAGCCTACAATGGTGGAAGGGGGGCCTGCATATGTGCCCTAGGTTGGGGGCGCATAGGGGGTGTAGGAGGATGGGGCACATATGTGGCGTTCTTAGGAAGGGGCGCATGTCGCTGCTCCGGAAGGGCGGTGGCCGAAGGGCCAGGTGGTGCATGGCCTCCCGAAGAAAGCTCGTGTCCCAAGGCCCTGGGAGCAGGCGTGGGAAGCTCTGCGCCCGGGCTGTGAGGCGCATGACTGCCCTCAACTAGCGGGGGTGCATGCTCTAGCCCGGCTGTAGTACCGAGGCTAGAGTGGGAGGGCGCATAGCTGATGGGGGCAAGGTGGGAGCATACCCTGTTCGCTAGGACCCGGGCGCATGGCCATAACTCTCAAGTTCCCGAGGAGGGGGGATGGGCGCGGAATCAGATTTCGAATTCAAATTCGAAATGGAAGATGGACAAGAAACTGCGACGGGTGGGCGGGGAGGTGTGCCTAGAAGGCTGCCCAGACGAGGCCAGCGGAGGGGGAGGGCAGCTCCCTGCTGGGTCGGGGGTGTCACTACCACTTTCCTAGCTTGAGGGTATTTTGGTCATTTTTAAAATTTTGTAATTTATTTGGAATTATTTTGTATTAATTATAATTATTAGAATTTTAAGTAATTTTTAGTATAATTGATTTGGTGCTAGTTTTGATTTTGACTAGTATTGACTTAGGAGACTGTCCTAGAGGCTAACCTAGGTCATGACTATTGGGTTAGGTTATGGAACCTTAGCTAGACCTAAGTTAGTGATAATTAACCAATTAGATTTAATTTGGGGAAATTAGGAATTGATTTGAATAGTAAATGGCTTGTGGTTTCACAAGTCATGACTTGTGACTTAAAGCCTTAAAGGCCCAAACCAACACCAAGTGAACCTAGCCCTAGCCCATCCCACTTGGCCTGCCACACTAGCATAGGGATTCCCCCTCTATGTAATCCCTCCTAGAAATTAGGGCTAGTCTCCATTAGGAATATTTGCAAGTTAAGAAATAGGTGAGTCTCCATCTTCATTAATCCATAGAAATTCTATTTCAATTCTTTTTCCCCCAAACCAATTGCAATAGGCTCTAAATTTAGTTTACTTGCTGTTGTTATTGAGTAATTTCAGGGAAGAAACAATTTGGAAGAGTTTTGGTGGTTTGAGGATCCTCTCATTTGGGGCTTTTTGTTACATTACAAATCCCTAGGTAATATTCTAATCCCTTCCATAAAATGTTGATTTTATTTTATATCTAGGAAGTCCTAGGCCTACCCTAGTTGTAGGTGTAGCTAACCCTAGGTTTTGAGGCCTGTACGTGTCCGTATCGGACACATATCAGTTCGTGAATGAAGGTGTTTGATGAAATACCCCAAAGGGCATTTCGATCTATTTTCAGGGATGTAATTGAATAGGAATTAGGGTTTTGACCTCGCTTCTGTGTTTCTATTGCACTGAGCACATATTGGTGTTGTGTCGAGTTGCCACGGACACACGTACACGCGGGTGCACACGTGCACGCGCGGGCACTGTAGCTCCCCTGCTACTCGGTGCTGATTTCGAGCTTGACACGCCACTTCGACACATGATACTTGACACACATGAAGGGGCGACCACTGACACCACGTGTGTCAAGTGATATGACCCCTCGTGTCGTGTCGGACACGGTGTCGTACGTGCACAGGGTGTGCACTGTGCGTGTATCAGTGTTCATTTGGTTCTCTGTTTCGATTCAGTTTTAAATAGTTTAATTTGTGTTTTTAATTGTTCATTAGATCCTAATTATGATGTATAATCTATATTAGATTAAGTTTACATGTTAATTAAAGGGTTGGATGGAATTTGGATTCGTATTGGGGATTAATACCATTCGACTGATAATGTCTGATACTAGGTTTTTCCAGTATTTCCCCAAACATTTCAATTCCTATTTTAGTAATGTTTTTCACTATTTATGTTACCCATATATTATTTTTTATGTTTAGTTTCGTATTTACATTCGAATTTGGGCTTTTGGTGTGTTAATGAAATTTGGACATGTGAGTTGATTTCGAAAATTCTGTTAACTGATACTTGGTTTCTTCCTATTTTTAAACTGAGTTTTGTGTTCCTTAATGAACCTGAGACTCATGCTTCCTTAACATGAACTGATAATGAGTGTTTGATTCATTACTTTACCTGAGATTGTAATCTCTGAATAGCCTTTCCTGAGGATTGATCCTCTTAAAATAGGCTTAACTAATTTCATGTTTCCTTAACTGTAACTGAGAATGGAATCCCTATTTTTTCCGTTGCACTGAACTGATTTCTTTTCACACTGTTTCATTCCTAAAAACCTGAGATTTGAATGAGTGGTTTATCATTCACTGATTCCTGTAAAAACCTGATTTGTATGTTTCCTTAATGAACTGAAACTTAGTTTTAGATATATGGACTGTCAACCCATTTCATAACCTTCAATTGTTTATTTTTCCAGATTTCATATTGATTAATTAGCACACTGTTTCCTGTCAACTATTTTCCTAAAAACCTGAGAATGCATTCATTCCTAATTCCTGTTGTATTCAGTTCCTATTACCTCACTGTCCTCTATAATGTATTCACTGATTTTTTCCTACACTCTTTGACACCTGAGCACATAGGTTACACTGATTTTTCCCTTTTCCTAATCACACACACATGTTTCCCCATTACACTATCCTGTATACACCCACACCACACACACATTCTCTCATGTCTCACTAACACACACACACTCCTATGACACTTGTGACACTTTCACTCACACACTCTCTTAACACTTTCACACACTTGTTGGCTTTCCCAAATGAATGTATATAGGTATGTATGCATGTATAACTAATGTATAATGTATATATGTATAATGTATAGTATATATATAATTTGCATCGATTGTTGACTTAATAGTCTTGTGGGTGCTAGTACAGCCTAATATAGCCTAGCATAGCCTTGTTTAGACTTGTGATGTAGAGTAATGGTTAGTGTGACTAGTATAGACTAGTTAGACCTAGAAGGACTTGATTGACCTGGTTTGAGCTAGGTTTGACTTTAGGGTTGACCAGAGTTGACCAAGAGTTGACTTTGGTCTAGATTGGCCTAGATTCATGTAGAATACATTGTACTGCATCTTATTACCATTCTGGACTTGTTATGACTTGTGCTGTTCTAAATAGGAGCCAGACACCACCCCTCGGATAGTACTTTCATCTTGGACATTCAGATAGCAGGCGAGTACATTCTCTGATCTTTTCATACTTATCTGGACTATATTCTTGCTCTAGATTACTCTACTTGATGCTGACACGTATCTTCACGGATTAGTACTATATGGATCCTTTCCTGAGATGTTATCCCTCTATGGGTGCATCAGGTATTTCATGTTCATATACTTTATCATGTGCATCAGGTACTCCTTGTACTCGTACTAGTTTATGTTTTTACATGTTCTCATGTGCTTTCATGTACTATCATGTGCCTCATATACTACTTATTTCATGAGTTCACGTATCTTAGTTGTATTCATGTGCCTATAACGTAACTTGAATGGATCCTTGTGTATTGGTTGGGGCGGGATGAGTAGAATTGTTTATGTGATCATTATCCCCAGTAGCTGTATTCATGTGCCTTTTAGTTGTATTCATATGCCCCTAAGCCGTTACCTAACAATTTTGTACTCTAAATTACTTAGCCACTTACAGTCTCTACTTATCATGTATTTACTTTCAGTTACAAATATCTTATGTTTTCCCATACTTCCTTTTCAGCATTTCCTGTATTTTACTCTATTGCATGATTTATACTCCTAACTTGTTATGAACTGTTTGAGAGATATGTGCTCATTCCAGTCCTGACTGGACCTGTTGAAATTTTTACAGAGGACGAGGAGGAGCCCTGCTTAGATACTTTCTATGGGACAGCCTTAGAGGACACTTACGATATGGACTTCCAGTCGGATCCCTTAGCAGTAGAGACAGTTGCTCCATAGATGTCTTTATCTTATTTCATAGTATTGGAGTTTGAGTTGTATATATTTGGGTCTGTATTACTCTGGATATTAGTGGAGTTTAGCTAGACACTTAGCTCTCTCTCTATTGTATTTCCTGTGGTTTGGATCTTGCATCTTTTATATCATTCTATCTTTATCATGTTCTACCTTAGCTGTGATTGAGATATATTCTGTTATGTTACCCCCATTCGGGGAGTATAACCGTTTATTACCTTAAACTGTTAGATGTTGTGACCTAGGACAGCGTTCTATCGCCGATACTGCGGCGTAGGCTGGACGTACCCACGTCTCGTGCCCTTACTCTAGGGTGCGGGTCATGACACGTTTTTAGTGGCGGTCCATGCAAGTCCAGGTTAGAAATGTGGCGGTATTCGAACTAGAATATCGTTGCAGACTGTAGTAGGAATTAGTGAATATTTTTTTAAAGGTACTCAATCACACTAGGAAAAACTCCTTATCATATTCCGTATATCTACTTTTGCTGCTTATTATCTTCCTTAGAATTTTAAACTGTCCTCCTTTGATATTTCGACTCATTCTAAGTAATTGTTTCTTGTTTGATCTGTGTCTCCAGGATGGTTGAGACGAGATCGCATTGCCCTGGACTGGGAGACGCTGGAGAGGGGTCTAGCACCTCTCGACCTCAGCGGCAGCCAGCTTCCGGTGCCACAGGGCCAGTGCAGCCCTCAGGAGTCGGTGTTTCTGCAGCTTTTGGAGGAGCACCTCCACCAGTCAGGAGGTCGAGCGTTGTGATTCCTGAGATCCTTCCACCACAGCAGCCTTCGTCTGCGGGGATGGTAGACGCTGCACATCTCTTCTCCTTCGTGGAGAGGATTCTGGAGTCCCACCAGCAGCAGCATACGAGGTCGACTGCAGATTTCTGTCAGGGGATCGATGAGGCACACCAGCTGGTTCGTACTATAGTTGAGATGATTACTGCTCAAGGGACCCAGCAGCAGCCCCGTCAGAGGGAGAAGGATATACAGGAATCTAGAAGATGCACCCTCGGGAGTTCTTCGGCACAGAGGGCATCCACTATGCAGACGACTGGATAGAGCATATCGAAGAGATCTTCCGACTGAAGGAGATACCAGATCGACTCCAGATTGAGGCGGCGGGCAGTCAGATACAGGACTTGGCCCGTGCGTGGTATCAGACAGATCCCAGGGTGGGAGTTGAGGGCCAGACTTGGGCCCAGTTCAAGGAGCTGTTTAAGGAGCAGTTCTTTTCTGATGTGGCCTTGGGAGGTATCGAGGCACAGTTCGAGGGTCTGGTTCAGGGGAACCAGACGATAGCTGAGTATGCTGGGGAGTTTTGTAGACTGGCCCGATTTATACATGACTTGACTGAGAAGATAAAGGCGAGAAAGTTTTGCCGGGGCATGATTAGAGAGGTTTGGTCGCTGACTAAGAGCGACCGGAACTCTACATTTGCTGAGATATTTTTTGGGGCTATGGCCACGGAAGACGACCTAGGGCTGAAGCAGAAGAGGGATCATGACTTCTAGGGTGGCAGCAGCAGTCAGGGGCAGGCCAAGAGGCCTCACTTCCAGTAGCACTTTCAGCAGCAGAGACCAGTGCAGCAGTATCAGCAGCAGGGTCATGCACCTTTTCAGCAGGTACATCAGCAGCATAGGCATCAGCAGCAGGCACCCCGTCAGCAGTAGGTAGTCGTTTGTGACTTCTGTAAGAAGTTGGGGTATATGATCCATGAGTGCAGGAAGAAGCTAGGCAAGTGCCTACTTTGTGGTGCGGGAGATCACCAGTTGAGGGATTGCCTTGGGGCTTTTGGGCGAGGAGCTCAGGGAGGTAGAGCCAAGGCTCCAGCAGGCCAGTAGAGGGGACCAACCCTGCAGACCTAGCAGCAGAGGTTCCAGCAGCACCAGCAGCAGGCACGAGGTGGACAGCAGGGGCGAGCCTTCGCCATGGCAACTGAGGATGCAGAGGCCATCGGAGAGCTGATAGCAGGTTCGGTTCTTCTCGACTCCATTCCAGCATTTGTACTCTTTGATTCCGGGGCTTCCCACAGCTTTGTATCAGTATCGTATGCTATTAGACACAGTCTGGTTTCCAAACCATTGCCTAGGACCTGCAAGATCACGACCGGGGATGGGGTCATCCTCGTGAGTGATGTTTGTAGAGGGCGGAGCGTCATATTGGGAGGCCGAGAGTTGGGGGTAATTTTACTCGTCAAGCCACTACCGAACTACGATATTGTATTAGGTATGGACTGGCTGAGTAGACACCACGCCCACATTGATTACCGAGGGGGTAGATTTTTGTTTGGGGTGCCAGGAGAGCCAGAGTTTGAGTACACCCAGCGGCAGGCAGAGCAGGACGGCGGAGTCTTCTGTGGAGCATCAGTTGAGGAGCATGTGGCTCCGTATCCCTTGATCGTAGAGTTTATGGACGTATTTTCAGAGGAGTTGCCAGGGCTTCCACCGGACAGTGATGTAGAGTTCTCGATAGACTTGGTTCCCGGTGCGGAACCGATATCACAACATGTCTATCGAGTGAACAAAAGTGAATTGTTGGAGCTGAAGAAGCAGGTGGATGAGCTACAGGATAAGGGCTTCATCCGATCGAGTTCTTCACCTTGGAGTACACCGGTACTCTTTGTACCCAAGAAGGATGGGTCGATACGGATGTGTATCGACTACAGGGCACTTAACAACTTGACAATTAAGAACAGATACCTACTACCGTGGAGCGATGATCTCTTTGATCAGTTGAGCGGAGCTCGGGTGTTCTCCAAGATTGATTTGAGGTCAGGTTATCACCAGGTGAAGGTGAAGAGAGAGGATATTCCTAAGACCGCTTTCAGGACACAGTACGGGCAGTTTGAGTTTTTGGTTATGCCGTTTGGGCTGACCAATGCACCAGTAGTGTTTATGAACCTTATGAACAAGGTGTTCCACCAGTACTTGGACAAGTTCGTGGTAGTATTTATTGATGATATCCTGGTGTATTCGAAAACAGAGGAAGAGCACGAGGAGTACTTGAGAGTGGTTCTGGAGACACTCAGGAGGGAGAGATTGTACGGCAAGCTCTCGAAGTGCGAGTTCTTCCTAGACAGGGTTGACTTCTTGGGTCATGTAGTGACTGGAGATGGTATCTCAGTGGATCCGAAGAAGATCACAGTAGTTGAGGCTTGGACAGCGCCGACTTCTGTGGCAGAGGTCAGGAGTTTCCTGGGGCTGGCAGGATATTATAGGAGATTTGTGCATGATTTCTCCCGGGTTGCAGAGCCGTTGACTCGGTTGACCCGGAAGGATACTGAGTTTGTTTGGTCAAAGGAGTGTCAGGCAGCTTTTGATGAGTTAAAGAAGCGGCTTACGACAGCTCCTATTCTGACATTGCCTTCAGGATCAGGTGGATTCACTATTTATAGTGATGCTTCAGGGAAGGGGCTGGGTTGTGTCTTGCAGCAGCATGGGAAGGTGATTGCCTATGCTTCCAAGCAATTACGTCCCTATGAGAAGAACTACCCTACCTATGACCTGGAGCTGGCAGCGGTGATTTTTGCTCTGAAGTTGTGGAAGCACTATCTGTATGGCGAGCGGGTGAAGATTTTCACAGATCATAAGAGCTTGAAGTATGTGTTTACACAGAAAGAGCTCAACATGAGGCAGCGCAGATGGCTAGAGTTGATGAAGGACTTTGACATCTCATTTCAGTATCACCCAGGAAAGGCCAATGTGGTTGCCGATTCCTTGAGTAGGTATCCGACAGCCATATGTTTGACCATGGATCGGCACTTGCTTGCAGACTTGGAGAGCCTTGGGATTGAGGTGATTGTGCCCGGAGTACAGATGCAGTTATGGGGCCTTCAAATACAGTCGGACTTGATGGAGAGGATCAAGGCGACGCAGTTCGAGGATGTGGCTCTGCGCTGTATTCGAGAGCAGGTTCGTGCAGGGTTGGTGGATGGCGAGTTTTTACTTACAGATGATGGTGCCCTGAGGTACGGTTCCAGGTTATGTGTGCCTAACGGGGAGCTCAGAGAGCAGATCATACAGGAGGCTCACAGATCGCAATACTCTATACATCCTGGTGCCAACAAGATGTACAGGGATCTGCGAGAGCATGTCTGGTGGTACGGGATGAAACGGGAGGTAGCTCGCTTCGTAGCTAGATGCTTGGTGTGTCAGCAGGTCAAGGAAAAGAGGCAGAGGCCCGGAGGATTATTACAGCCGTTGCCCATTCCAGAGTGGAAGTGGGAACACATCACCATGGATTTCGTATCTGGGTTACCGCGTACACCAGGAGGGAAAGACGCGATTTGGGTCATCGTTGACAGGTTGACCAAATTGGCCCACTTCTTGCCATTCAAGGTGGGTACGTCTACAGAGAGGCTTGCGGAGTTGTATATGAGGCAGATAGTCAGGATTTACGGAGTTCCCGTCAGCATTATCTCAGATCGGAATAGTCGCTTTACTTTCCATTTCTGGAGGAGTCTGTAGACTAGTTTGGGCACTCAGCTCAAGTTTAGTACTGCATACCACCCCCAAACGGACGGACAGTCAGAGAGGACTATCCAGACACTTGAGGACATGCTACGGACGTGCGTCCTGGATTTTGGATATTCTTGGGAGGATCATCTATATTTGGTAGAGTTTGCTTACAACAACAGTTATCAGGCCAGCATTGAGATGTTACCTTTTGAGGCTCTGTACGGGCGTAGGTGTCGTACACCCTTATCTTGGGATGATGTTGGAGAGCGAGCTTTACTGGGACCAGAGATGGTTGTTGACGCAGCCGAGAAGGTGAAGCTCATCAGGGACAGACTTTGCGTGGCGCATGACAGACATCGGCACTAGGCCGATAGCCACCAGAGGCCGTTGGAGTTTGAGGTACAGTTTTAGAGATAGGATTAGAAGTAGGTTGTATTTTTGTTTTATTTGTTTGATCGTGTTTGATTTTTAGTAACTTGAGACCTTGCTTGTGATTAGGTTGGAGACATGGTTTTTCTATGGATATCTCCGACTCGTGGTACGATACGTTTTGGTGGAGGTGGGAAGCTTAGCCCGCGCTTCATCGGCCCTTTCGTTATCAGCGGGAGAGTCGGTGACGTGGCATACAGGCTAGACTTGCCACCTGCACTAGTGGACGTCCACAACGTATTCAACGTATCACAGTTGAGACGGTACGTGGCTGACCCTAGCCATGTACTCGATCATTCGGAGATTGAGGTTGGACCTACTCTCAGTAATCCAGAGCAGCCTGTGGAGATTCTGGATCGCCGGAAGAAGGTTCTGAGGAACCAGGTGATACCCTTGGTACGCATCGCATGGAGGCATCATTCTCCAGGAGAGTCTACCTGGGAGCGGGAGGATGAGATGCGCGAGCGGTACCCCTATCTTTTTAGAACTTGAGGTATACTTTTCTATCCTTCTCAGCAGTTAGTTTCGCCTTTAATTTCGAGGACGAAATTATTTTAAGGGGGTAGATTTGTCACTACCACTTTTCTAGCTTGAGGATATTTTGGTCATTTTCAAAATTTTGGAGTTTATTTGGAATTATTTTGTATTAATTATAATTATTAGAATTTTAAGTGATTTTTAGTATAATTGATTTGGTGCTAGTTTTGACTTTGACTAGTGTTGACTTAGGAGACTGTCCTAGAGGCTAACCTAGGTCATGACTATTGGGTTAGGTTATGGAACCTTAGCTAGACCTAAGTTAGTGATAATTAACCAATTAGATTTAATTTGGGGAAATTAGGAATTGATTTGAATAGTAAATGGCTTGTGGTTTCACAAGTCATGACTTGTGACTTAAAGCCTTAAAGGCCCAACCCAACACCAAGTGAACCTAGCCCTATCCCATCCCACTTGGCCGGCCAAACTAGCATAGGAATTCCCCCTTATTTTAATCCCTCCTATAAATTAGGGCTAGCCTCCATTAGGAATATTTGCAAGTTGAGAAAGAGGTGAGTCTCCATCTTTATTAATCCATAGAAATTCCATTTCAATTCATTTTTCTCCCAAACCAATTGCAATAGGCTCTAAATTTAGTTTACTCGCTGTTGTTATTGAGTAATTTCAGGGAAGAAACAATTTGGGAGAGTTTTGGTGGTTTGAGGATCCTCTCATTTGGGGCTTTTTGTTACATTACAAATCCCTAGATAACATTCTAATCCCTTCCATAAAATGTTGATTTTATTTCATATCTGTGAAACCCTAGGCCTACCCTAGCTGTAGGTGTAGCTAACCCTATGTTTTGAGTCCTGTACGTGTCCGTATCGGACACGTATTAGTTCCTGAATGAAGGTGTTTGATGAAATGTCCCAAAGGGCATTTCGATATGTTTTCAGGGATGTAATTGAATAGGAATTAGGGTTTTGACCGCGCTTCTGTGTTTCTATTGCACTGAGCACGTATTGGTGTCGTGTCGAGTTGCCATGGACACACGTACACGCGGGTGCACACGCGCGCGCGCGGGAACTGTAGCTGCCCTGCTATTCGAAGCTGATTTCGAGCTGGACACGCCACTTCGATACATGATACTTGACACACACGAAGGAGCGACCACTGACACCACGTGTGTCAAGTGACACGACCCCTGGTATCGTGTCGGACACGGTGTCGTACGTGCACAGGGTGTACACTGTGCGTGTATCAGTGTTCCTTTGGTTCTATGTTTCGATTCAGTTTTAAATAGTTTAATTTGTGTTTTTAATTGTTCATTAGATCCTAATTATGATGTATAATCTATATTAGATTAAGTTTACATGTTAGTTAAAGGGTTGGATGGAATTTGGATTCGTATTGGGGATTAATACCATTCGACTGATAATGTCTGATACTGGCTTTTTCCAGTATTTCCCCAAACATTTCAATTCCCGTTTTAGTAATGTTTTTCACTGTTTATGTTACCCACATATTATTTTTCATGTTTAGTTTCGTATTTACATTCGAATTTGGGCTTTTGGTGTGTTAATGAAATTTGGACATGTGAGTTGATTTCGAAAATTCTGTTAACTGATACTTGGTTTCTTTCTATTTTTAAACTGAGTTTTGTGTTCCTTAATGAACCTGAGACTCATGCTTCCTTAACATGAACTAATAATGAGTGTTTTATTCATTACTTTACCTGAGATTGTAATATCTGAATAGCCTTTCCTGAGGATTGATCCTCTTAAAATAGGCTTAACCAATTTCCTGTTTCCTTAACTGTAACTGAGAATGGAATCCCTATTTTTTCCATTGCACTGAACTGATTTCTTTTCACACTGTTTCATTCTTAAAAACCTGAGATTTGAATGAATGGTTTATCATTCACCGATTCCTGTAAAAACCTGAGTTGTATGTTTCATTAATGAACTGAAACTTAGTTTTAGATATATGTACTGTCAACCCATTTCATAACCTTTAATTGCTTATTTTTCCAGATTTCATATTGATTAATTAGCACACTGTTTCCTGTCAACTATTTTCCTAAAAACCTGAGAATGCATTCATTCCTAATTCCTGTTGTATTCAGTTTAGGTTGAACATATCCACTGTTTTCAGGATATCTAAATACACACACTCTATAATGTGTTCACTGATTTTTCCCTACACTCTTTGACACCTGAGCACATAGGTTACACTGATTTTTCCCTTTTCCTTTTCACACACACATGTTTCCCCATTACACTATCCTGTATACACCCACACCATACACACATGCTCTCATGTCTCACTAACACACACACACTCCTATGGCACTTGTGACACTTTCACTCACACACTCTCTTAACACTTTCACACACTTGTTGGCTTTCCCAAATGAATCTATATAGGTATGTATGCATGTATAACTAATGTATAATGTATATATGTATAATGTATAGTATATATATAATTTGCATTGATTCTTGACTTAATAGTCTTGTGGGTGCTAGTATAGCCTAATATAGCCTAGCATAGCCTTGTTTAGACTTGTGATGTAGAGTAACGGTTAGTGTGACTAGTATAGACTAGTTAGACCTAGAAGGACTTGATTGACCTGGTTTGACCTAGGTTTGACTTTAGGGTTGACAAGAGTTGACCAAGAGTTGACTTTGGTCTAGATTGACCTAGATTCATGTAGTATACATTGTAGTACATCTTATTACCATTCTGGACTTGTTATGACTTGTGTTGTTCTAAATAGGAGCCAGACACCACCCCTCGGACGGTACTTTTATCTTGGACATTCAGATAGCAGGCGAGTACATTCTCTAATCTTTTCATACTTATCTGGACTATATTCTTGCTCTAGATTACTCTACTTGATGCTGACACGTATCTTCACGGATTAGTACTATATGGATCCTTTTCTGAGATGTTATCCCTCTACGGGTGCATCGGGTATTTCATGTTCATGTAATTTATCATGTGCATCAAGTACTCCTTGTACTCGTACTAGTTCATGTTTTTACATGTTCTTATGTGCTTTCATGTACTATCATGTGCCTCATGTACTACTTATTACATGAGTTCACGTATCTTAGCTGTATTCATGTGCCTATAACGTAACTTGAATGGATCCTTGTGTATTGATTGGGGCGGGGTGAGTAGAATTGGTTATGTGATCATTATCCCCAGTAGCTGTATTCATGTGCCTCTTAGTTGTATTCATGTGCCCCTAAGCCGTTACATAACCATATTGTACTTTAAATCACTTAGCCACTTACAGTCTCTACTTATCATGTATTTACTTTCAGTTACAAATATCTCCTGTTTTCTTATACTTCCTTTTCAATATTTCCTGTATTTTACTCTATTGCATGATTTATACTCCTAACCTGTTATCAACTATTTGAGAGATATGTGCTCGTTCCAGTCCTGACTGGACCTGTTGAAAATTTTACAGAGGACGAGGAGGAGGCCTGCTTAGATACTTTCTATGGGACAGCCTTAGAGGACACTTACGATATGGACTTCCAGTCGGATCCCTTAGCAGTAGAGACAGTTGCTCCATAGATGTCTTTATCTTATTTCATAGTATTGGAGTTTGAGTTGTATATATTTGGATCTGTATTACTCTGAATATTAGTAGAGTTTAGCTAGACACTTAGCTCTCTCTTTATTGTATTTCATGTGGTTTGGATCTTGCATCTTTTATATCATTCTATCTTTATCCTGTTCTACCTTAGCTGTGATTGAGATATATTCTGTTATGTCACCCCCATTCGGGGAGTATAACTGTTTATTACCTTAAACTGTTTGATGTTGTGACCGAGGACAGCGTTCTACCGCCGACACTGCGGCATAGGCTGGACGTACCCACGTCTCGTGCCCTTACTCTAGGGTGCATGTCATGACAGGGGGGCCGGTGGACGACCGGGGGGCCAGCAGAGTTTTTGCGCTATTCCGGCACTAGCAACGCCGGCGTCCACTAGAGCTAGTTGGTCTTTCGTCCAGCTTAGTGGCGAGCGGCTGTGTCGAGGAGGACCCCGAGAGGAGGAGGTGGTTGGGGGCCCGGCGGAGACTTGGGGGCGTCGACGTGGCCGGGGAAGGTATGGATGGTGAGGAGGTGGTTCCCGCTGCCGTCGACGACGAGGTAGGCGGGCGGGTCCGGAGGCTGGAGCTTCGCGGTGAGGGGGACCCACCGATCAGGGCGGACGTTGGGGGAACTCCGGGAGGGGAAGGAGGGGATGGAGAGTTGGGGGCGAGGGGAGTTTCGGGAGGGGGGCAGGTGCAGGCCGTCGGCGGGAGGTCGATCCGGCGGTTGAGGGGAGAGCTCCTAGGGAAGGGGAGGAGGAGGAGACATGGTTATTACCTCATATATATATATATATATATAAAGCAAAAAGTATAAATATAAATATAAATATATATTTATATTTATCTTTATATTTTTTTCTTTATATATATTTCTATATATATATATATATATATATATATATATATATATATATATATATATATATATATATATAGCCTTTGGAAGAATCAGAACAAATTCAGATATGAAGGACGCCAATACAACCCGAAGCAGCTGCTCAGGGAGACCTTACGGCAAATCGTCAAGATCGGAAGGCGTTGCACGCATTCCGCGGATTTCGTTCGGTCGGTTCTATCCTAAACCGGCGCTCGGCCCAACGAGCGGTTTCTTTGTTCCCGGCCTTTTCTGTTGTCTGCTTTTCAGCTCGCGCTCGATGTGTTTACTTGTATAGGCTTCGGCATTTTGCGCCTGATACATCAATAAAGCTCTGTTTATATATATATATATATATATATATATATATATATATATATATATATATATATATATATAAAGAAAAACAAGAAAAAATGATCAGTTTTTTCTTGTTTTTCTTTATATATATATATATATATATATATATATATATATATATATATATATATATATATATATATATATATATATATATTTTTTTTTATATATATATATATATATATATATAAAAAAAAATATATATATATATATATATATATATATATATATTTTATATATCTATATATCTATATATATATATATATATATATATATATATATATATATTTTTATATATATATAAATACATATATATATATATATATAAAATATATATATATATATATATATATATATATATATATATATATATATATATATATATATATATTTTACATATATTTATAATCTAATACATATACTATATATTTATATACTTATGATTATTCACACATATATATTTCCATATATATTCCATGTATATATGTTATACTAATCAAATAACCAAAATAATATTTAATAGGAACATTTATTCTACAATAAAATTCTATAATTAAATATAGTAATAATCCCCAAATTTATTAGTCACAATCTTCAAATAGAAAAATAGACCAATCAACTTAGGAAAAGTGTTTCCCATAAAAATATTCATTTGATATTAATAACATTAATGTTATATATACCATTTATTTGTGAAAGTGAATCATGGATCATTAAAATAAACTACCATTATATATATGCCATATACATCTACATGGACATCTTTGGACATATAGCATGTCCACATAGGTCTAAGTTTGGTTCGGGTCAAGTCCAGGCTAAATTGGTACAATCAGGTCTCCTAAAAGTCATAATCTTAATAAGTAACTAATTAAATTATTTATTGGGGTCAAGTCACAACTCTGACTGATTTTTCTACTAAGGACACTGCTATGGCTAGGCCTTCCCTACCATGGCTAATACACTAGTCAAAGCACACGACTACACTCTCCATGCCATAATTTCTAGTCATCTTACACTTCAAAACTTAACCATTACTAAGGCCATCTATAATAATAACTATTTGATTAAAAATATTTATAAATTCGGACACCGCATCCGCAGAACCAAAGACAACTGGACCACTCCTTGCAACAAGCTCACATGCGGCCCAATCACCATGCGGCTTCCCTTCTAGAAGGCCTCCATGCGGCTAATGAGGCATGCGACTAAAACTGACCACCAGTCTCCACATCAAAGCAAACGGCTGAAATCCCAGGCTGAGCTACCATCCTCCCCAAAATAGCTGGTTCTTACCTCGGACCGGATCAACAGAAGCTAGTTCGTGCCCCGGACCAGATCATCACAAGCTGGTTCGCATCCCGAATCAGATCATCTCAAATCCTATTGGTAATAGCTGAAAGCATCAATACCACGTTTATGGCATGTGCACCATAACCACCACATTCAAATATGAGATTCCCTCCAAATCAAGGCCAGTACCATGCATCAATCAAAGATCGTAGCCCCTAATTTAATTTTCACGTTTATGGTATGTGCGTTAGACAACCGCACCATTAAATGATAATTTGTCCTAAACATATGCGCATGCTAGGTCATCTATGATCAAGCCATATGGGTGGACAGTCATAACCACCGACGATTATGCCCGAGGATTCTTAAGTCCTCCTACGGAACTCCCGCAGCAATGGTCACCCAATCAGCGCCTCGAACAGGCCGAGCGGTTAAACAACTTGCTTAAACAACTATAACACCCAGATGGCATCTTCCATGCAGGATATGCACCCATAATCATTACCTTCTTTATAGCTTGCCTTCTAAAAGGAAAATATTAAGAAGGTATACGTCGCTAACATCATCATGGAGAGAGGATCACCCAAAAAGGAAGGAGACAATGGAATAGGGATCATCGAAAAGATAATAAAAGAGATCACTAAAGAAGGAGGATATCAGATCATCAATTGATCGAATCCACCAAATCAACCTCATCAATGAGGACACGAGATATACAAGAGAGAGTCATAGAGAGCACTTCAAGAAGTTATTAAGTATCAGATCGTCAATGGAATAAAGTGGTCATTACAGTACATGATCCCCATTGGCACAGTTTGTCAGAATATTTATTTTTATTAGCAAATCATTCACGTTAGGGTCTTGTTTTACTGTTCAAAATTGCATTATATAAAGGAAAGGAAAGGAGTCCCATTTTAACCTATTTCTTCTTCCCTTATCCCCCTGAAAGGTACTTGTCAGCCCAAGCAATCGTTCTACCCAAAAGTCCGATGGCGAACAAGTTGGCGACTCTGCTGGGGAGGTCTTTCTCCTTTGATGAAAAAGTAGTAATGTAATATGATACTTCCAAGTTGGGCTCATCCCAACAGACGTTTGTCGTCTAATTCGACCAATAAGCTTATGAAGACATGCTCTCTGAAGGGTCAATCATTTCCACTAGGTCAGTGAAACTTTAGAATACTCGTAAAGTGTAGGTGGTCAAAGCTGCTGTACACCACCAACAACTGCTGAGGATGCTCTCCCGGCTTCTATCAATGAAGCCCCATATCCATCTCCCATGTATCCTTCCACCGTTCTCGAAGTCAGAAAGAATAAAGCCCATCGCTCAGGTCCCAAATATTTGCCATAACAAAAAGTTGAACAAATTTTTGTATTCAAACATATAAAAAGTACAAGAAGAACTCTTGAACAGGAGATTTAGGTACAAGAATTTCTGGAAAAGTGTGATGGTGGAGATCGAGCACTCTAGTGGCGCCCTTATACCATTGACGATCTGACAACGAGTTGAACTTGCTCTGACTTTTTGGTTCTCGTGAATGAAACTCTAGATTACCAATCAGGAAATTGCCAACCTTTTTAATGAAGGAGAACTTCATTTATTTATAGTCCTTGTACATATACGATGTGCTTGAGATTTGTTGGACGCGCAGGAGCGCTGCACGTTGAGATGTAAGAGAATCTATTATCTTTGCACGGTGAGGGCTGCTTCTGAGCTGACATGTGGTGGATGTTGAGATTCTCTTCTATCAAAATCTTTGGTGGTTATGAGCATAGCCGAATAAACGACACGTGGCATGCATCTATTGCTCAAGACTTTTTGTTCAGATGAAGCCGACCGAGTTTGGCTCATATCCAAAGAGTCGGGGTTTGTCTCTATCTTTGGGGCAGCGGTTTAAACAAACCGGTTGGATATTGCCCTTATCAAACCAAATTATGTTCGTATCTTTGGAGCAGTAGTTTAAACAATACGATTGGGTAATATCCGAAAAGATATAGGTGCCAGACATGCCATGTAGAATAATGCCACCTCATAGGATTGCGCATCTATGCGAGCTGCACTTCTAGTGAGGCTTCGATGTCACTGCACTTTTGGGCGACGAGGAGACTGTGTTTCGAACACTACGGATTCACTACACTTTTGGGCGACGAGGAGACTGTGTTTCGAAGATGATGGAGTTACTGCACTTTTGGGCGATAAAGAGAATGTGTTTCAAAGACGATGGAGTCACTGTACTTTTGGGTGACGAGGAGACTGTATTTTGAAGACGACGGAGTTACTGTGCTTTTGGGCGCCGAGAAGATTGTGTTTCGAAGACGATGGAGACACTGCACTTTTGGGCGACGAGGAGACTATTTTTTCAAAAACGACGGAGTTACTGCACTTTTGGACGACGAGGAGACAGTTGGTGGAGTTCTGTGAAGCCACTGTGCTTTTATGAAGCAATGAAGGACTTTTGAGAGCTTTGTGAAGCCATTGCGCTTTTACGAAACGTCTAAGGACTTTCATAGAGCTCTTTGTGATTAATAACGCTCCTTTGTGTCTGCTGAGTCAACTTATCTTTAATTACCATCATCTTTTGGGGAATTCAAGGAGTTCATGGCCTAGGATTCAGTCAAATCAACCTATTGAATGAGATTCATTGTGTTGAGTCCTAGGTTCATCCCCTTAATTTGGGGGTCTTTGACTGATCGGCATGTGGCGTTTGGGGTTGGACCACATTCAGCCTATATAAAGGGAAGCTTTTTCTGAGGAGCCACGTCTATTGTCTCTTAGCATTCCTACCATCATGCTCGATCCCGACTTAGATTTAAGCAGCCGTTGGCCTTGCACAAGTCGACTGTTGGTTGTGGATCTCTTTGTTCAAAAAAGTTATGTCTTTGTAGAAGAACAACTATGAGGTTTTGAGATGTACTTCAGCGTTTGGCATAAGGAGTTGGAACCTGAATAACATCTTGGAGGTCTTCGAGATCCAACCTACCGGGTTTGAATTTGTTGCCAACCCGAAGATCCACAGGTCGTGCTCTGCCCCGGTCAATAGCCGCAGTAGTGTTACGAGCAGGAGCTGCATTTTTGCTGGGGCCAATAGCTGTTTCATTTGCCATATTGGAATTCCTTTGCGTCCGTCTAGGATGTGTCTTGCTCTGACGAGGAAGTGATTTACACAGACACTGCTGCACATTTGGGGGACTGCTCACTTTCTGAAGACTGCATACTTGTAGACTTTAGATGTTTAGTCTTTATATGTAGTCATGAAGAATCTTTAATAGACCTTTGTACAAATGATTTTAATATAGAATTTTCCTTTATGTACTATCTTTGTACGTCTCCTGTGATTTGTCATTATCTGCGCTTTTGAGCAACTACGCTTTTGTGAAGTTATATGTAGCGACTGTTGTCACCTGTGCTGCTGTGATTGCTGCGTTTTATTTTTTATGCTTCTACAAGACCCCCTTTTAAGTTTTTTGAACTTGAATCAAGCTCGAAATACTTTGAACAGAATCATGACACGAGTCATTTATGAAAATGCTCAACATGCTTGCTGACAGGCTGTCGTCACGCTTAACCTTCAGCATTAAATGCCTTGAGCTGTCATTTCATTAAAAGTTGATGATAACTCCTTGTTTCTAGGGAACGGTCATCATGATCTCACCTCTTAATTCCCACAACGTTCGAAGAGTCTCTTCGAGTAGAAAGCATTTCGCTGATGTGGCTTCCTCTTATAAGTACGAGGCTCTTTGGAGAGAGAAAAAATTTCTTTCTTCTGTCCTATCTTCCAACTGAAGCTTTTGTCAGAGCGTTCTTCTTCCTTCAAACCCTAGCTTTCCTGCTATGGCTCCCAAGAATTCAAGAACCCCGAAAGCTCCTGTGGCGAGCTCGAAGAAGGCCAGAGGGGCAACGGCTAGCCCTAGGCCGGCTGGGAGCTGTGACGAGTGCGAGACAGACTAGAGCGTCCACGGCAAGGCAAGCTGGAGAGGCCACGATGAGCACTCGACAGGCTAAAGGAAAGCAATTAGCCTCAGAAGCCGTCGTCGTCGAGCAAGCTCCGTTCGTAGGAGTCCTGGTACACAGAGACATACAGCCACCTATTGCAAATAGGTGTCCGATTATCATCGATAACCTGGTATACTAATGAATATGAGCATCAACTTTTAGGAGCATCATCTCGAAGATATGCTAATGCTTTTTCTGCTGATGCGCATGGGCGCTATTCCTCTGGGTGGCATTTCGAAGATGTGCTAAAGCTTTATCAACCGTTGTGCATAGTCGTTACTTATTACGAAGTAACGACTATGAGATGTGCTGAAGTTTTTGCTGACGCGCAAGATCATAATATAATACCTGAACGGATGCCCTCCCGTAGTACTTCCAAGTAGTACCTGCACGGATGCTGTCTTGCAGACAGGTGGTGCAACTTTGATAGTACTTATACGGATGCTCGTACAATGACTGTGCGGATGCTTTCTTACTACAGCGAGTGCCTTTGCACTCTGTTTTGTAGAAGTTACTTTACGTTTATCTGACACACTTTGTTCATGTGCAGTTCCTGTGTCCATGCCTCTCTTTGGGGATATCCTTTTTGAATCAACGGTCTGTGCCTTAGACGTAAACGTCGACGAGGTGCTCGTTAATCCTGCCAAGCAGTTGATTGCCCAAGGTTAACCGAAAGGGTGACTGGCAATGTTACGGGTCAACGGCCTGTAAATTTTCGTCGTATGATGGATCGAGGCAAGTTGTCTCTCCCTTTTGATGCCGTTGAGATGCTGAAACCTTCATTTTTATTTGGTGATCAGCTGGTTCTGGAAAAGACCGAGCTCTTGGAGATAAATGAAAACTGGTACTTTAAAATGATGGCCTCTCTTTGTACATTCAGTCAGTCAACCGGCACCTCCTGCTCTCGGTTTTCTTTTGATTTGTTGAGAAGTATCTCATGAAATGGGATCTGACCCTAGAGGAATAGGGTTTAATGACCGGCCATATCCAGGTGGATCTGACCCCAGAGGAAGGGGTAGTCTAAGAGGAGGGAACTTTTAAGAGTGCACACGATGGTCCCTCGTACACGCTGTGTGTGTTACTCACCGGTACTCTGCTCAGCAACTTTACCATGGAGGTGCAACTATTTCGGGCCTCTCTTTTTGCCAATAGGCTTCTTGCCACAAGATGTACATACCCAAAGAAGGTCTTCTGGGTCGAAGGTTGGATTCATCCTTTTGCAGAATGGCGCTAACTAACCCAATGGGTATTAGGTAGGTTCAAGGAGGACTTGGAAGGTTCGGGCTTGCGTCATGCCATCAGGGCTACCGAACATGGTGTAAAAATCAATCAATCTTTGTTTATGGCCTTGTTGGAACTATACAACCAAAATATCGGGCCTTTCTTTACTTTACGTGGAGAGATAGGTTTGGCCCTCCATGAGGTGCGCGCCATCTCGATGCTGTCGTGGGGTGACGAGCCATATGAGGAATATACCCCTTGCAAGGAAAAGTTTTTAGTGTTAGAGAACAAATATCCCGAAATGATGGCCGCGTACAAAGAACTGCTTTGCCACCATCAAGTAAGAATACGCCTGGAAGGGACGAAGGCTCAGCCACATATCAAAGCTTGGGTGGATTATATCTTCACAAAGCATCCGTCGAAGTCGGGGACGGTTCATTCCACCACGCGCAGGGCATATGCTGCTGACGAGGTAGAATATCTGATGGCTGAAGCGGGGGAATCTGCTCCCTTAGTAGATGTCGAAGGAAACCCACCTCTACTATTCACAAATACTTTTGTTAGAACCTGACTGCTTTAAGTCCGAAAGTGGCATTGGCCGCTTTTCTGATGATATGGCTGCGAAAAGCCGTAGTTCCAGGAGGCTCTGGATTCGTGGAACGAATCAGTCATGAACTTATTTTGCCAACTGTGAAGCTTCCCTTCAAACATTCCTTGGCTCTGCTCCCAGCTATAGTGTGTGACATCTTGTGAGGCTTGCGGGAGATCTCGAAGAGGATAATAAAGTGTCACGGGGTTGGCGATGAATTTCCTCTGGTTGAACTCCATTATCATTCTTGATGGGTTGGTTGGCATTACACCGCCCCAGTTTGATAGTTTCCAGCACTCTCGAAGGTTACGAGGAAGGGGATACGACAATACGTAACTATCATCGAGCGAAATGGCTCCATCAGGACGTCCTTGTCTGTAGGTGGACGTTGGTCCGTTTAGATGGCTATTATTTCAACAGGGTTTCGCCTACGTACAAGGGTTACCTCGCACATAACATGTTAATGGATAGTGATTTAACTCTCTGTGCTTTCTACTGGTTGCAGTCCATCCATCATTCCTATTGGTGTATCGAAACCAGAACCGGGTATACTTGGAGCCTTATCTGCTGAGCCGATTCGCGTGTCAGTTCGTCTACAGCCAGACTATGATGGGCAACCCGAGCTCCGACCTCGGTTACGAAGGAAGTCTATTGGATGGCACCTAGGCATGGTTCTATTATAATATAGGATATACTGGAACAAAGTTTACGATCCCCTCGATGCATGAAGAGACTCGCATCATATATTCCGTCGTAAAATTTTATTGCATTGTGAACAACTTCTCACCGGACTATGATCGAGAGCGAAGCTTGCTCGAGGGGACGAAGTTCGAGACACCTTGATTGGCCTCAGAGCGCCTTCAAGGGCTTGCATCATCGAGGAGTAGATCAATAGACACCTCCAGTTCATCACGGGAAGGAAAGGAGGAGAAAGCACCCCTGAGTAACCCGCTGAAGCGTCGAGTTGCTTCAGGGGTGAGCCCTCCTCTTGTCAAGAAAACGAAAAAGGCTGTATCTTTGTGGTACGGACCCTCCCGACAGTCTTTGCTGGAACAGAGCGCTCTCTCCCTGTTGAACCTCCTTTACAGGTATACCTTAGTATTTTCTCTTCGGGCTTTGATTTTGTACTTTTCTGCTTATCACTGCTTTGTTTGTGTTGGCGAAGAAAAGATGAGGTCCACATGGTCGAAACTTCCCGAGGAACCTGCCCCAGAGGTGTCTCAAGTTGCAAGGACCGAGGCGGAGACTATAGCTGATGAAACTATTGACTCGGAGCACATCTCTCCTCCCTTTCCATTTGAGTATGAGACTCAGGGCTTTTCGAAGCTATTGGCTTCGCCTCAGCGGGAATCTTTCATGGGGCCAACTATGAACGAGCTCGTGGAAATACCCGAGGTCGATCTGGCGGTAGCCGAGGGTGGGATTCCAGAGTCTGTACCTGTGACGGGCCAGGTGGTCGTGGATACTGAAGGTATTACCGAGGATCCTGCAACCGTACCTCATACCCGTGTCGAAGAAAGTGTTAAGGATAATCCCGATGCGCCGGGGGATGAGGAAAATCACTCGGCCGAAGAGCTGCCCTTGGCGAAACTCAGGGATTCGTCCCAACGGTTGGTCGAAGATTACCTGGAAGGGTTGACATCGAAGGCTGTCGAAGAATTGGCCTGCCGAGCTGTTGAAGGGCCGATAAAAATAACTAATGAACAATTGTTCGATGAGGTCATTCTAAAAGGTGCCGAGGAAGCGATTGAGGAGTTGGCTGATTTGGTCCTCGGAGAAACGACCGAGGAGATTAATACAGAATAAGTTGATGCGGCTTCTGACGAGCCGATTGCTGAAATTCCAGCCGAGGTGGTTACTGAGGTAGTGGTAGATGGTGCTACTGATGAGCCCGCCGATGAAACCATTAAGAGCCCAACCAAGTAGACTGGAGTGGAATCGATCGAGAAGACCACTGAGGAATCGGTTGTTGAAGAGCCTTCTAATACTGTCACTACAGAACTACTCGAAGAGGTTGCCCTCGAGCCAGCTGCTATGGGTTTGGTCGAGAAGACCGTTGACGAGCCGGCTGCTGAAGCACCGATCAAAAAGACTACTAAAGAGTCGGTCACAGCGATCATCGAGCAGTCGGTTTCTTAGATTGTTCAAGCGCCAGTTCGCACAGCTTCGATCACAGAAATTGTTAAGAACAGACGAGAAAGCATGTTGAAGAGTCGGCTCTTCATCAGACATCATTTGTTCATGTCGTCTCTACACTGTCGTCGGTCTTTATTCCAGTCATGGCACCACCTGCTCCAGCGTCTCCGGTGATCCCTTTGGGTTTGGCTGACAATACGTACTATGCAAACCTCATTTTGGGCACCGTTCATCAAGCCTTTAAGTATGGCATAGAAGGTGTCTTACGGGACAACCAATCAGTTAGATGGGCTCGGTCTGCCATAACAGCCCAACTGGTAGCATTGCGTGACTATACAGAGTATGAGGTGAAGGCGGACGCAATAGAGGCTCTTCTGGCAGAATTGGAAGCTACCGTCTCAGAGCTTCAAAATCTTGAATACGGTCTTTCGTCCCTGGCTGCTGCAGAATAAGAGAAGATGGACTCCGAACTTTTTCAACACGAGCAGAAACATCAGGCCCTGACTGACAGACTTGCCGAGGTTGAGGTCGAAATTGAAAAAGTGACTGATGTCGAAGAGGTTCAGGTCTGCCATCGCACAACCTTGGAGGAACAGTGTGAGGTTCTCCGGGAGCTGATTCGGCAGTTAGAAGAGACATTGGCCCTCGTCGAGAGTGAGTTGGATTAGTCAAGGGACCAGCAGGAGGTCCTTCGCCAACGATTCGACACCCTGGCTCGGGAGAGGGAAAGTATTGCCGTTTGGCAAGCAGAGTTGGACCTTGTACGCCAGAACTTGTCCCAGCTCGAGGATGAGGCCGCTCGACGCAGGAGGCAGAGCATCGAGCCAAAGAATTAGTTGGGCCCCAAGTTGCTCATTTGAGGAGTCGACTAGAGGAACTCCTGCATCGGTCGTCCCAATGTTGACATCTTTTTGTCTTTTTGTTTCTCTTTTTTGGAGAGACCCTTTTATAACAAAGAAAGAAAAACCTTTCCATTTTATGAATGAAATTTTTTAGTTTTGCTTCTTCGCTTGTCAATTTGCTGTGAACATTCTTATACATAATGAGAATTCCCTCAGAGGTGGTATGACATGAGGGGATAGAGGTAACTCCGGTAGGGATAGGGTGTTTACTCAGAGGTAATATGGTTATGGTAAATACGAAATTTTTGGTGGGAGAATTTTTCTTACTCAGAGGTTATATGGACATGGTAAGGATAGACTCTACGGATGTATAGAACAACTCAGATGTAATATGGACATGATAGGTTCTATAGATAATTATGACAATCACGGCGGTTTTTCATGGAAGAAATGTCTACTCAGAGGTAATATGGACATGGTAGGCACGATCTTCACTAGGGTGTAGAATAACAACTCATAGGTAATATGGACGTGAAAAGTTTTCCTACTTGGGAATTATGAAAGAGATAAACTCGTTAATCGAATTCATGAACAACCATAGGGGATGCGGAAATATATTGTCATGCCCCACTCCCAAAATATATGGAATTTTGGCATAACCTGGCCAGCTGATACAACCTAGAGTGAGCTGCCCAACTTAATGGACTCACTTAGGTGTACTACGCTGTAAATGTAACTATACTACATAGGCAAGAGGTAACATCTAAATCTCATCCACATGAACAAAGAAAGTAATACTGAAATAGAAACTGGAAATACATGGAGTATGAATAAAATACAAATGAATAGTTTGGTGGGTACAAACCAAAGGAGTACAACATTGATGAAAATACTAAAAGCAGAAAGATAACTAGTCATGAGCATCGACTAATTAGATAATAATGCTCATAATCGAAACAACGCCATACCCTGAGTCAAGGGAACTCCTCAGGAGACCTCGTCATCTTCTGCAGCATATCCTGTCTCAAGTCTCGGTTTGCACCTAGTCACCAGTAAGCGCTCATCTAAATCTGGAAAGCAACCAGGTCCTCAAGCGATATAACAAGATACAGAGGAAGCATGCCATAATATAAATACTGAATAACTGTAAAGGGTGAACTAACCAGCTAAGTGAATGCACTATGAAGACAACCCTGGTACGTTTGGGTAGGTAAATAAAGATTTTGCGTTAAAGCATGGGCCAACATCGAATCACGAGCAGAGGCCCCACTGGGTAACACTGAACTCAATGGCCCTTACTGATGTAAATGTATGTCCCATATGCTTACTAGTTGTCTTCCCCTTTCCTCGGAAATGTACAAGTCGTCTCCACCACTTGAACATTCCATCTCTCAATGCAAGGTCATAATAACTAGAGACAACTTAACCATTCTATGTACCAGTACACGAGCCCTTTGCATATGGTAGCTAGTCGAATGTGCAAGCCTATCCCATGGTATGAACTCACTCAGGGCCATGTCGTAAGTCGTGTCAAGGTCATTGGAATCATGACTATGATTCTACAACTATGGTAAGTCGCCTAGGACTAAGACAAGTACATGAATCTCAATGACAATACCGTCATCGACTGCATCCGAGACAGTACTACGTCCAATCTAGCAAGTGCACATAATATAAATATGAATGAATAAAACCAATAATACAAAGCAAGGTAAAATTGCCTGCAGCTCCGAAATGCGCAAGCAAAGCTCCGGTCCCTCCTAACTCAATCGTGTCGTCACATGGACCTACAAATACACAACCAAGGCTTACGATATGCTAATCGAACCTTCATGATCACGACTCGATCATGAAGCTATGTAAAGTAATCAACTAACTATTTATATATACTAATATATTCATTCTTATACAATTTTGCGTATACGTATATTCGTATATATTTTTTTTTGTATATTCGTATATATATATATATATTTTATATATATATATATATTTTTTTTATATTTATATATATATATATATATATATATATATATATATATATATATATATATATTTTATATACTTGTCTTAGTCCTAGGCAAAAAAAAAATATATATATATATATATATATTTTTATATATATATATATATATATATATATATATATATATATATATATATATATATATATATATATATATATATATATATATATATGTATATATATATATATATATTTTTTATTTTTTATTTTTTTTTGTATATATATATATATGTATATATATATATATATGTATATATATATATATATATATACACTAAGGGATATGAAGCACACATGAAATTGTGACAAAAGTGTGTGGATTGATTTATATTTAATTTATATAATATTATATATTATAATTTATATTTAATTTACATTAATATATATATATATATATATATATATATATCATTATATATATAAATTAAATATAAATCCATCCACACACTTTTGTCACAATTTCATGTGTGCTTCATATCCCTTAGTGTATATATATATATATATATATATATATATATATATATATATATATATATATATATATATATATATATATATATATATATATATATATATATATATATCATTATATATAAGATTTCAATAGATTGCATATACACAACACACACATATATATAGGCAAATGAGTTATAAATGAAGAGAATACGTGATGTGCAATAGGCTTTATAACATGTGTATATATATAAGGAAGGTACATTCATGGTTATTAGAAAAGTGTTACAATCATAACATATATATAAAATTTATAATGTGTGTTGCATATATATATAGGAAGCAATGACAATGCACTACCAAAATACAGTCGATTAGCGACGGCTGTTTAGCAAAAAAAAATTTCCATCATAATTAGCGACGGATTTGCGACAAATCACCGACGGAGTACCGACGATAAACCGATAATTTTTTATTTTTATTTTAAGGGTGAGAAAAGGTCGCCAGTCCGTCGCTAAGGCGTCGGAGATATAGCGATGGATTTATATCCGTTGCTATGCTGTCGACTATTTGGCAGGAAATGTTGGGAGAAGTGGCAAGACAAATTGCCGACTACGTAGCGACGGATTGGCCGTCGCCAGTTTTCCAATATAGCATCTGTGGAGCGACGGATATTATCTGTTGCTAGTCCGTCGCTAAATATATGCCCCAGACTTAAATTAAAACGACGGAAAAAAACTTTTCATTCCTCCCAAATTTCACTCTCTCTCCTCTCTCTCTCCTGCGACTCTCGGTGATCGGCGTCCTCTCCTCTCTATCTCCCGAAGGTAATCCCCCCCTCTCTCTCTCTCTCTCGCGGTGGTCGATTGGGCAGCGGGGGCGTCGAGGGCTGCGGGGGCGGCGGTGACTGCGGGGGCGTCGGGGGCATCGGGGGCTTGAGGGACGACGGGGGAGGCGGTGGGGGGCGACGGCGAAGGGTTGTGGGTGGCGGGGCTGTGGGGGGCGGCGGGGGGTTGTGGGTGGCGGGGGGGGGGGGGCAGCTGGTCGGAGCATGGAGTGTGGGATGGGTAGCGGGGGGTGGGGTGGCGGCGAAGGGTTGTGGGTGGCAGGGCTGCAAGGGGCGGCAGGGGGATTGTGGGTGGCGGGGGGCATGGGGCGGCGACGGGGGATTGTGGGTGGCGGAAGCTACGTGGTCGGCGGGGGCTGTGGGGGTTTGACCCTTGTACACATCAACACACACATACACATCCTAATGATCTGTCACACTCATATCTATACACCACACACACACACACCTATACATTATATGTTGACACTCACTCCCTCTCTTTTACACTTGACTGCCACACACATACACAACCCTGAGATAACACTGTCCAGCCCCCTTCACTGTTTCACTCTCATTTATTCCCTCTTCCCTCTATATATATATATATGTCTATTTATATATAGCTATCATTTATATATATTATATGCAGATTATGTTTATGTGCTTGTGTAGGATGTACATTAGTTTTGGGTGTTAGCTATGTGACATAGATGTGTGGCTTGTCACATAACTATGTGTTTTGGTTATAGGCTATGTGTCCTATACTAGCTGGTGTAGATGTAGCATATGAGTTGTATGTATATTACCCCTAGTGTTGTATTGGTATAGGATTACCGACGGATTACCGTCGAATATTTAGCTACGGCTATTTAGCGTCGAATTTTTTCCGCTATCGAACTATCGGTATCGAACTATCGGACTATCGATATCGGTATCCAGAACTTGGTATCGGTATCGAACTATCGGTATCGGTATCGAACTATCGGTATCGGACTATCGGGCTATCGGTATTGGTATCGAACTATCGGTATCGGTATCGAACGATCGGTAGCGGACTATCGGACAATCGGTATCGCACTATCGGTATCGGTATGTATGTATGCATATATTATATATGTAGGTAGTGGTTGTGTGTTAATGGCTATGGCCATATGAGTTGTGTGTTATAGGCTATGGCCATATGAGTTGTATGTATATGTTAGCGAAGGATTTTTATTTCAACGATGGATTTTTAGCTAAGGCTATTTAGCGACAAATTTTTTCCGTCGAAATTAGCGACGGACTTTCGACAAATCACCGACGATTACCGTCGAATATTTAGCTACGGCTATTTAGCGTCGGATTTTTTCCGGTATCGAACTATCGGTATCGGACTATCGGTATCGGCATCGAACTATCGGTAGCGGATCCACCTCCTCGATCGTATGTACTTAGTATCGATCGTAGCAGATTAGTATCGGTATATCGGTTTGGTATAGGTCGTATCGGATGGTATTGACCTTAGCGAATTGGTATCGTCCTATCCGATATGTATCGGCTGTATAGCTAGGATTTGTATTGGCCTTATCGATTCGGTATCGGCCATATCCAATAGGTATCGGCCGTATCGGATATGTATCGGCCGTATCAGATTAACATGGTGGAAGGTTTAGTAACAACTCTACTTAGATTTTTCTCCTCTCGAGCTAGAATACCATTGCAAGAGAGTCACGAGAGAGTAAAAAACCTCATAGATATTGATGTTTGTTGACACAAAATCATAGTCAACCAAATATTGATACAATTGACGATATGATACTTGTAATATTACAATACGATACATGAAGACAGAGACGACAGCTCGTACCTGCAATGCTCAAACTTTTGAGTCTGTATTTTACACTTTTCTTGAGTCTAGACATATGTAAACTGAGTCGTACTGAGCAATTTGGGACTTAACCTATACCTATACCACAAAACCAAAAGCTACATAAAAATCAAAGTAGCCCATTAGCCCTCTGGACCAGTTCTGTCTCATGGAGACAGAGTTCGGGCCGAACTATATCCCCTAAAATCTAGGACCCTAATTTTTAGGGTTGGCTGGATGCTAGTTGTCCAACGGCCAAAATTTTGAATTTGACCCAGAATTCTGGCCAAATTCTGCCTACCTAGAAACCTATAAATAGGCCTTGAATTCTCTCATTTTTATTCATCCAATCTTCTCTTCTCTTCTTTCTAAAGCCATATACAAGCCATACCCTTCTCATCTACGAGCCACAAGCTCCCTAAGCCTCAAAGTGCTCAGTACTTTTCTGTTAGGAGTTTGTGTAAGAGTTCAAGAAGTCACTTGGAAAATTCTAAGCATCGCCACTGCGATCTCTGTAAGAAGTTGACGTGCTCTTCTGAAGAAAAGGCACGGGGTGTAACTACTATTTTACAAATAGTGGATTTAATCCTGTGCTAGAGTTCTCATGCCTGGACTAGTCCTCCACGAGGAAAACTAGGTTAAAATCGGTTGTGTTTGCGTATGCTTTCTCGCTCTTTATTATTTCGGCATTTACTCTGATTATTTACTATTGGTGAAAGAGTTTTATTTTTAATTGGACATTATTGTCTTAAACTCTATTCACCCCCCTCTAGAATTGCCTATTTGTTCTTCAATTGGTATCAGAGCTCTGTTATATCAACAAGGACTAACATCCTAGAGCTGATCCATGGCAACCACACAATCTATGATTTCCAATCACGGTGAAGGACAGTCCACTCATAGGCCTCCCCTATTTGATGGAACAAACTATACCTATTGGAAAACAAAGATAAGTTTTTATCTCATGCCGCTAGACTTCGACCTGTGGACTATTGTTACCGATGGTTACAAAAAAACCCGCCAGGATAGTTGTCAATGGTGATTTCGTTGAGAAACCCCATGACAAATATTCTGACGAAGAGAAGAAACAGGCAAGTCTAGACGCGAGAGCTATTAATACTTTATTTTGTGCAATAGACAGGAAGAGTTTAACAGGGTCTCAACATGCACCACCTCTCACGAAGTATGGAGACTTCTAGAAGTGACGCATGAAGGACCCACCAAAGTTAAGGAGTCAAAAATAAGTCATCTCACTCAAGAATATGAGGCATTCAAGATGAAGCCAAATGAGACGATCATACAAATGTTTATAAGATTTCTCGACATCATCAACCCCTTGTCTTCTCTTGGCAAGTAATATACAAATCACGAGAAGATCCGCAAGCTACTTTGGGGGCTACCAAAGATTTGGAACCCTAAGGTGACAGCCATCAAAGAAGGAAATGATCTCACGACTATGTCCATGGAGACTTTGATAGGAAAGCTGATGACTCATGAGCTTGACATCAAAGACTTCGAAGAGACTGCTCCTAAGGCAAAGGAGATTACCTTAAAGCTCACCGTCGAAGTGCTGGTCCTGGAGAGACGGATGATGACAACTCGGAAGGTGATGATCAAGCTCTCCTTGTCCGCAACTTCAAGAAATTCCTTTGCTTCAATCGAAGAAAGAATGAACCACAAGAAGATGACGAAGAAGAGCCAACATGCTACGGCTGTAAGAAAACTGGACACGTCCGAAAAGACTGTCCATTCGCAAAGAAGAGCAACCGATATGAGAAACCATACAAGAAAGCTTCCTCAAGAAAATATGCCAACACAAGTATTTGGCATGAAAGCGAAGCTAGTGACTCCGAGGAAGAAAAGGACTCTCCTCAAGACACCGCCAATATATTCCTAATGGCAACATCCGATAAGGTAACTAGCGAAACTCTCGATGATTTCACTTTTGATGAGCTTGGCGATGCATTTAATGATTTACTTAATGACCACAAGAAAGTTATTAGTAAATATAAACATGCCAAGGAGAAGATCAAAAGTTATGAAGTCGAGATTTAAAGACTCTCTTCTTTGCTTGATAATATTAGAGACACTTCACCGACGGAAGTCACAAATGAGGTATCTAAGCTTAAATTAAGCCTACATGATGCCGAAGCACGTATTGAAAAGCAAACACAAGAGATCACAGCACTCAACACTGACCTTGCTGAAGAAAAGAATAGACACAAGATCTCTATTACTAAGATTTATAGTTTAAATGGTAAGATTAGTGAACTACAAACTGCCTCTAAGAAATTAAAGACTAGATTGGGAAAATAGGTTGCTCAACCTCAAACCCAATCACATGAGACACACACAAAGCACAATACTGCAAAAAATAGTCAAACACGTCATCTACCTGCAGCACGCAAATATGCTTACATGTACACTCACTTCCATATAGCACACAAACCACATACACATAGAAATTATTCTCATAACTATCATTCTAATGTGACACATAATCACCGTACTACACATAGATATAATCATCACTATGTCGCACATAAACAAAATCGCCACCATACTGTATATAGATATAATCATCATCCTGTTGCTACATATAGTCATTATCATGATGCTCCACACCACTCTTATCATGCTACACATAGACATCATCAACATGCTCCTACTACTTGTACCTATTATGGATTGCATGGACATATTTCACCACAATATAGAGTTAGGAGATTAGTAGATATGAATATATATGCATAGATGCCAAAAACTAACTTTTCAGGACCCTCAAGAACTTGGGTACCAAAGGTCACATCTATTCTTGATGTAGATGGACCTTCCCTCCTCAACTAAGAGTAAGTAGATTCTCGATAGTGGATGCTCGTGACATATGACAGGAGACGCAAATCTTTTTGTATCATTATCGATAAAGAGAGAAGGATATGTATCCTTCGACAACAACCTAAAAGGGTATATTATAGGTAATGGTACTATTGGTCATCCTCCTTCTCCTGTAATAAAGGATATTTGTCTAGTGACCGAGTTAAAGCGTAACCTGCTCAGCATAAGTCATCTTGCTGATCATGGATATGATATTAACTTTGGACAAAATAAATGCTATATTTATGATAGGTCAACTGGAGACATCGCTTTTGAAGGGATAAAAGAGGATAACATTTACATTTTCTATCTATCTGGAGATACTAACAGTGCAGGAAGATGCCTCTATGCCCACAAGGATGAGAGATTACTGTGGCACCAGCGTCTTGGTCATGCCAATATGGATATTATATCCAGGCTATCGACTAAGAAGCTAGTTAGAGGCTTGCCCGATATCACATTCAAAAAGGACACGGTATGTGTCGAATGTTGTGAGTTGAATAAGGCAACCAAGTCCTCATTCCATTCCATAAACACTGTAAGTACTACTAGACCTTTACAATTACTTCATATGGATTTATTTGGTCCTAGTAGAGTAGCCAGTCTTGGAGGAAAATTCTACGCTTTTGTTATAGTAGATGACTTTTCTAGATTTACTTGAGTTTTTTTTCTTACAAACAAAAGTGATGCCATTTCTATTTTCAAAATTTTTGCTAAAAAGGTTCAAAACGAAAAAGGCTACATGATTACTCGAATCTGTAGTGATCATGGAGGCGAATTTGAAAATACTGATTTTGAAAAGTTTTGTGATTCAAATGGTTTTGATCATGAGTTTTCTTGTCCAAGAACTCCTCAACAAAATGGTGTTGTGGAGCGGAAGAATATGACTCTTGGAGATACGGCTAGAGTCATATTGAATAAATTTTTACTTCCAAAATATTTTTGGGCTGAAGCTGTCAGTACAACATGCCATATTTTAAATAGGGTGCTCATTCGTCCTATTACGAAGAAAACACCCTATGAGCTTTGGTTTGGAAGAACTCCAAACATTTCATATTTTAGAGTTTTTGGTTGTCGATGTTTTATCCTTAACACCAAAGACAACTTAGGCAAATTTGATGCCAAAGCTGACGATGGTATTTTTCTTGGCTATGCTGCCAAGTACAAGGGATATAGAGTGTTCAACAAACACTCATTAATTGTGGAGGAGTCTACCAATGTGACTTTTGATGAGGATAATAGTACAGCAGCTACTCTTGACGATGATGTTGAGCCATCAACTTCTACTTCGATGAATACCACCACTGAAACCAATTCTCTGGAGGGCTTGCCAATGAAATTCTTTTTCAAGCCGTCACATCCAGTAAACTTGGTAATAGATGAGGTTTCACGCGGAGTAAGTACTCGATCATCATTAAGAGACTCCATTGCTAGCACTGCCTTCATTTCACAAATTGAGCTTAAAAATGTTTTAGAAGCTTTCAATGATAAATTTTGGATTTTTGCAATGCAAGAGGAACTCAACCAATTCGAAAGGAGCCAAGTCTGGGAACTTGTTCCTAAGCCAGCAAATCACTCGATTATTGGTACTAAATGGGTTTTTTGAAACAAAGTAAATGAAGATGGTTCAGTTACACGCAACAAAGCTCGTCTAGTAGCTCAAGGATACAACCAAGAGAAAGGTATCGACTACGATGAGACATATGCTCCTGTTGCAAGACTGGAATCCATTCGGATGCTTTGCACATTTGCTAACTTTCAAAATTTTAAACTGTTTCAAATGGATGTTAAAAGTGCTTTCTTGAATGGATTTATTATGGAGGAAGTTTTCGTAAAACAACCCCCTGGTTTTGAAAATCACAAATTTCCCAACCATGTTTTCAAGCTCAAGAAAGCGCTATATGGCCTCAAACAAGCCCCTCGAGCTTGGTATGAACGCCTAAGCAATTTCTTGCTTGAAAAAGGTTTTTCAAAATGAAAAATTGATACTACACTGGTTATCAAAAGTTTTCAAAACACTATTCTTTTAGTACAAATCTATGTAGATGATATCATATTCGGTTCTACTAATAAAAATCTTTGCCAAGATTTTGCTAAGTGTATGCAGAACGAATTTGAGATAAGCATGATGGGGGAGCTCACCTACTTCCTTGGATTGCAAGTCAAACAAACTTTGCAAGGAACTTTCGTCAGCCAGTCTAAATATACAAAGGATATGCTGAAGAAATTTGATCTTGACAACGTCAAACCAATCAGCACCCTTATGGCTACTTCGACCAAAGTTGGAACCTGATGAAAGCGGCAAACATGTTGACCAACGTAAGTATCGAGGTATGATTGGTAGTTTACTTTACTTAACAGCTAGTCGTCCAGATATTATGTTTAGTGTTTGCTGGTGTGTTCGTTATCAAGCCAGTCCTAAGGAATCACACATGTCCGCCGTTAAGCGTATCTTTCGATACCTTAAGGGTACTGTTACAGTGGGCTTATGGTATCCTAAATCCACATCTTTTAACCTTATTGGTTATTCGGATGCTGATTTTGCAGGATGCAAAGTCAACCGTAAAAGTACAAGCGGTACGTGTCATTTATTAGGCAAGGCTCTAGTCTCTTGGTTTAGCAAAAAGAAGAATTCTGTCGCACTATCCACAACAGAAGCTGAATATATTACAGCTGGTCGTTGTTGTGCACAAATTCTGTGGATGAAGCAAACCCTTGAAAACTACAACCTTTATTATATGCATATTCCTATATTCTGTGACAACACTAGTGCCATCAATCTCACTAAAAACCCTATATGTCACTCACGCACGAAACACAATAAAATACGTCACCACTTTTTACGTGATCACCAGCAAAATGGCACTATTAACTTAGAATTTATTGACACTGATCATCCGCTAGCAGATTTCTTTACAAAACCACTATCCGAAGAGCGTTTCAACTTTCTTTGTCGTGAACTAGGAATTTTGGATGAAGCTGTTATTCATTAAAGTAACCTACGTAAATATCGATTATGTCTTGATTCTTTATGATAAAATTGCTATGGGTACAAGCCGAAAGGGTCCTTCTGACAACAAGGCATAAAAGCTAAAGTGACACGGTGCACTAGTCCTCAGGACTACCGCTAGCTGGGATCCGGCCCCTACAGCTACCCCATGGCAGCTTCAAAATATTGAATTGTGGCATAACTCTTTGTTTATTACATGGTATACTTTTTTTTATCACAAGCTAAATTTAAATTTTTAACCTTCATTTTGATTTCACTTGTTGCTATTCTCTTTGGACTTCTAAATTTTGTATATGCATCCATCCATTATTTTATTCCTTTTAGTCTCACTCATTGTTCATCTTCATTATTTAGCCTGATTTCTGTTCTGGCCACAGAACCCAGAGTTCGGGCCAAATTCTGCCTAACCCAGAGTTCGGGCCGAATTCTGTCTGGTTCTTCCAGAACTGCTCGCGGGCTCAGCCGCTGATCAAAATTTGATCCAATGGTCCAAAATTGCTCCGACCATTCGAACCCTTACAACTATAACCGGGTTCTCCCTCTCTCTCTCCTCCATTGCCACCTTCCAAACTTCTTAAAACACCACCTCTTCAAACCCTAACCCTAGTTCTTCCATCCTAGTGCATCTTTCTTCTCAAAACTCAAGAAGAAGGATTCTTGCACCATTCTCTTCCATCTTTCATCAACCAATTGAGGTATATTTTCTAATTCTCTCTATCTAAATTTCCTCAATTTTCTTCATAAATTCATGCCTCCCAAGTTGTTTAATAGTTGAAAGAGGCTTCGAACCGAGGGTACATCCTCTTCGAATCCTCCTCTTCGTGTTGAACAACCCGTTGAATAACGTATGCAACAACCCATTCACCCATTGTTCAATCCACCTCGTCCTCTCGACCCCAACACGTACGATGACTGAATATTTGTGTCATTAGATGCTTCCAATGAGTGGTTTAGTGATTTTCGATCACGTCCCGTGTACGCGGGTCATCCTATTAATTTTACCATCTTTTCATAATATGATTCATTATTTTATGATCTGTGTCTTGATGAACTTGTTACTACAAATTCCGTTATTTATCTCAATGCCATCCAAATATTTTATGGCAATCATACTCATGAGGATACACGTCTATATTCATGTATTGCTAGCATTGATATTTTTTTTGCTGATTTTGACTTGGTCACATACCTTGAAATTCCAGAGCCAAACTCATGGGAGAAACTTGTCGAAGCTCGCAAGTTTCAATTCCTCGATGGGTCATCCCTAGAAAGCTTTAAGGACGATTGGTTAGGGTTATATACTAAAAGCATCACTTTTGTAGTAACCTTATTTCCTTAAATTTTGAATGAGAATCATATGGGCAAATGTTTGCATATTGTATTTGTTGCAAATGTTAATGCAAATGTCTGATATTCTACATTATAGATAATATGGTGTGTGGTGTCACACAGAAGATCATATTATCAGTTTTCTATGGAGTATATAAATAGTTCACAACCTAGATGGACTTGGACAATCTATTGGAAAGGTTGTAGTGTAATCTGGTATTAGTCTATCTTGACTATAGGTTTACACTAGTACACTTTGTGTGTATTGAACAGGACTACTTGAGGTTGTTCTCTTTGTACTGACTACATAAGAGAACAAACACCTCTGTTATTATGGATGCTTGTACTCTTAATCCGGATATAATAACGGACATGTATATGTAGTGTGCATTACTTTGACTCATAAAAGAGTGAGATTCATTATGGATCAACAACCTCTATGAATTGGGTAATAACATTGTATGTATGATGGGCTGTTGATTATAAATAGAATCCATGTCCCGATACATCTGGTTGATGATGTCCTCTTAAGGAGCTCATAAGGATTGTCATGTAAACCCTGCAGGTGGATTATATCCGACATGACAAATAAAGTTAAGCGGTACTATTTAATGATAAAAGATGTCGAATCAATATAGTTGTCAGTAACTTAATTTGATCGATGGACATACGATATCTTAACATGGGGAGCCAAACGAGCATATAATAAAAGGAGCCCACAAACATAATTTGGGATTAGGGAGGTAGTGCAACAATAGCTCATTAGTGGATCGAGCTATTGTTAATGGGCCTGGATTATGTGTTCGGGCTGAACACGGGATATCCAGATCCGTTAGGAGGTCTAACCCTAATTTCTTCTCATGGTCCCTGCCGTAGCCTATATATATCCACTATTCTCTGGCCGCCAGATTACTAATCAGAAATATGAAATTTTCTCTAAATTCGTGATTCACGTAAGGAGAGAAAGAGAGCGCTGCCAAGGAGAAGAAAATGTTGGGAGATCGTCGCCCACACGACGTCCAACTCGAGGAAGGAATACGTGCAGAAGATCTTGGGGTCGTCCGCTCGAGATTGCCAGGAATTACTTGTCTTCCTTCCGCCGCAGGTATAATTCGTGAACCCTAGTTTCCGCCTATGAAGGGTTAGAACACGTATTAGATCTATTTAGCTTTCTATCGATCAATACGCATACCAAAGGAAGGGTCCTAGGGATCCCTAGTTCCATCAATTGGTATCAGAGGCACTTTGGATCTACATATTGATTGATACGTTCATGTTGTCCAATAAAACTTGCGCTACGTAATAGTCGGTAGATGTAGATCTGTTTTAACTCGGTTTTACAGGCATCTTAGATCCAACTATTATGGTCCAATACATGTTTTTTTAATTGTGTTGTTTAAACCACGGATATGTCGTGGATGTTGTTGTTGCTGTGGATGTAATTAAAATCACGAGGGTTGATCGTGCTTATTAATTTAATTTTTCAATCTAGATTATGTGTGAACTCCTTCGGGAGGCATAGGATTAATGTAATTTTAATTATGTTTGATCAATCGTGATGGAGGTGGTGGCTGTTTCTGACGCCGGACGAGATGCTGGTTTTAAGCAATCCAGAGGCAGACAGATGATTTTCGTTGAAGGAATCGACAGCCAAAACCTAAAAAAAAAATCGGGATAGTTGAGGACGGAGCAGCAAAGATGACCATAATAGTTGGATATTTTCTCTTATTTTTGTCATTTTGTTTTTTCTGATTATGCATGTTTATTATTGTGTGGTTGTTTTTTTTAAAAAACCAAGCCTACATTAATAATGGACAACATGGACATAATATCAACCGGTAGAAAAACCCTCATTGTTAAATAACTAAGTAGGAGAGGATTTTTTTAGTATAAATCCTATGGTCTCCATTACTGGTTTGTAGGTGATGTAATTATACTTGCGTGTTGGTTTTAGTGCTTTCCTCCATATCGGATGAGTATAATTTTGGATCACCAGTACAAACTTCCTTAGGGATAATTGTAGAAAGTTATCTAGTATGTGTTCACTTCTCCATCTGAAGGAAACTCATTACAAGGTAATGGACTTAGTATTAAGTAATGGTATACACTTAGATACAAATAATGGTATCCTCCCCATCGGAATCACTGCTATTATTTGTATGACCAGAGCAAGACCAACATATTAATTTTATTTGTCATAAAGTTATATTGACATGATAGAAAAATTAATAAGAAAAATCTACTTGAACAAAGTTGAATTTGTATACGTCCACACTATCGTGGCATGCTAAATTCATGGTGTTCAAGGTGTTGTTGAATTTCTTATTATTGTTTTGAGGGAATCAATATTTAGTTAATTCAAAAAGTTCTTTTTGCCCTACATAATTTTATTTATGTGATTCTCAGGATTTCAAAAATGGGTTCTTTCAGTCCACTTATGTTGATTCTTAAAGAAAACAAACTTACTGGACCTAATTATATTGACTGGAAACGTAATTTGGACGTTGTTCTGACTGCTGAGGAGTACAAATATGTACTTGTTGAGGAATGCCCACCTAAGCCTGATGCTAACTCTGATAAAGAGGTCAAAGAGGCTTATAAGAAATAGAAAAAGGCAGATGAGATGGCACGGTTTTACATTCTGGCATCTATGTCAAATGTACTGCAATATCAGCATCAGGCCATAGCCACAGCTTATGACATGATGTATAACCTCAAGGAACTCTTTGGACATCAGAGTAGAGCAGCTAGGCAGTTTGCTATAAAATGTTTGATGAATACAAAAATGGCTGAGGGTACACCAGTAAAGGATCATGTTCTCAAGATGATGGGTTATCTGAATGAGATGGAGATCCTTGGAGCTGAAATCGATGGGGAAACCCAGGTCGATATCATTCTCGGGACTCTGCCTAAAAGTTTTGACAATTTCTGCCTTAACTATAACATGAACAAAAGGTTGTATAGTTTGGCAGAACTTGCAAAAGAGCTACAGGATGCTGAATCTCTCTTTAGGCAGAGTGGTCATATTTTTGTTTCTGAAAAGGCTTCTACTTCTAAGCCAAAAGGCTGTAAGAAGAAGAATAACATTCAGAAATAGGCAAACTCAGCAAAGAAGGGCATGTGACCTCAAGGTGCGGTGAAAAAGCCGAAAGGCAAATGTTTCAAGTGCAAAGGATCAGGACATTGGAAGACTGATTGTCCACTTCTCAAACAAGGGAACAAAGAAGGTATATCTCATTTACTAGTAGTTGAAACATGTTTAGCGATGTTATCTACCGGCACCTGGTGTGTAGATACAGGAGCCACTAATCATGTCTGTAATACATTACAGGGGTACCAGGAAACCAGACGGCTCAGTGATAGAGAGATATGCTTGTTCATGGGTGATGCTACAAAAGTATCGGTCGTTGTATTAGGAGATGTTACTTTATCTTTTGGTAGAAATAAGTCTTTGACAGTGAGAGATTGTCTTTATGCACCTTCACTTAGAAGGAATTTAGTTTCTGTTTCTATGTTAGTTAAGGATGGATATTCAGTTTATTTTAATAACAATATTGTTATTAGAAAGAATAAACATTTTATCTGTTCTGGTGCATTGGTTGATAATTTGTATGTCATTAATCCTATTTTGCCCACAATGCAACTTATGGAAATGAATAATATGTCATCTAACTTAAATAAGAGAAAAGAACCTTCTTGTATGAAACAAACATATCTTTGGCACTTACGATTGGGGCATATTAACCTAAGAAGGATTCAAAGATTGGTTGAAGATGGACCTTTGAGTTCATTGGAAGTGGAGGCACTACCAGTCTGTGAATCCTGCTTGGAAGGTAAAATGACCAAAAGGCCTTTTACGGCAAATGGGTATAGGGCCAAAGATGTGTTAGAATTGGTTCATTCTGATTTGTGTGGACCCATGACTATCCAAGCTAGAGGTGGCTTTGAATATTTTGTCACATTTATTGACGATTATTCAAGGTATGGATACATTTATTTGATGCGCCGTAAGTCTGAGTGCTTTGAGAAATTTAAAGAGTACAAGGCTGAAACGGAGAAACGTCATGAAAAATGTATCAAGTCATTACGATCAGATCGTGGTGGCGAGTACCTCTTTGGAGAGTTTAGGGATTATTTATCAGAGGCTGGGATTATATCCCAATTAACTGCACCTGGAACGCCCCAACAGAATGGTATAGCCGAAAGAAGGAATAGAACTCTTATGGAGATGGTTAGATCAATGATGAGTTATTCGAATTTTCCAGATTCATTTTGGGGATATACCTTAGAGACTGCAGCTTATATTTTGAACTTGGTTCCTTCTAAGTCAGTACCTCTTACTCCCACAAAGCTGTGGATTAGGCGTAAGCCTAGTCTGAAACATATTCGCATTTGGGGTAGTCCAGCACATGTACTGAATGGAAAAGTAGATAAATTGGAATCTCGTACAGAAGTACGCTTGTTTGTAGGCTATCCAAGAGGAACGAAAGGAGGTTTATTTTATAGTCCTAAGGATCAGAAGGTCATTGTTAGCACCAATGCCCGATTCTTAGAGGAAGACTATGTGATGAACCATAAACCCATATGTAGAGTTGTTCTAGAAGAACTGAGACGTGAGACACCAACTACTTCAGTACCAACAGTACAAGAGGATGAACCACAAATAACTGTACAACGTGTCACAAATGTTACACCACAACCGATAGTGCCTCGTCGTAGTGGGAGGGTTGTGATACAACCTGATAGATATTTATTCTTGGAAGAGTCGTCAGACTTTGTCTCTGAGGAACAAGATTATGATCCCTGTACCTACAATGAAGCACTACAAGATAAAGATGTAGAGTCTTAGCAAAAAGCAATGATATCTGAAAAATTGAATCTATGGATTCTAATCAGGTCTGGAAGCTTGTAGAACCACCCGTTGGTGTAAAAGCCATTGGATGCAAGTGGGTCTATAAGAGAAAAAGAGAATTATATGGTAAGGTTGAAACCTTTAAATCTCGGCTTGTAGCAAAAGGTTTTACTCAAAAAGAGGGTATCGATTATGAGGAAACCTTTTCTCCTGTAGCCATGCTTAAGTCTATTCGGATTCTTTTATCTATTGCAGCTCATCTCGATTATGAGATTCGGCAAATGGATGTCAAGACAGCTTTCCTTAATGGAAGTCTTGAGGAAGACATCTATATGAAGCAACCAGACGGGTTTATTGAAAAGGGCCAGGAGCATCTTGTTTGTAAGCTCAAAAAGTCCATTTATGGACTTAAGCAAGCTTCTAGATCTTGGAACATATGTTTTGATCAGGTGATAAAATCCTATGGATTTGATCAATGTCAGGATGAATCATGTGTATACAGAAAGTGTGACAGAAATGTGGCGGTGTTCCTAGTACTTTATGTGGATGACATCTTGCTCATTGGAAACAATGTGAAGGTATTATCTGATGTAAGGGTATGGTTATTCAAACAGTTTGATATGAAGGACTTGGGAGAAGTAGGTCACATCCTTGGGATCAAAGTTTTACGAGATCGCAAGAAAAGGATGTTGGGCTTATCCCAAGCTTCCTATATCGTTACTGTACTAACTCGTTTTAGTATGCAAAATTCTAAGAAAGGTTTCTTACCTGTTAGACATGGAATTGCTCTATCAAAGGAGCAGTGTCCGAGGACACCTAAAGAGATAGAGAACATGAAGGCAGTTCCTTATGCTTCAGCAGTAGGAAGCTTAATATATGCAATGCTATGTACGAAACCAGACATCTGCTTTGCCGTAGGTATGGTCAGCAGATATCAGTCTAGCCCAGGACAAGAGCACTGCACTGCCGTAAAGCATATTTTGAAGTACCTGAAAAGGACTAAAGAGTATATGCTAGTTTACCAGGCAGATAGTTTAGTTCCTTTGGGGCATACAGACTCAGATTTTCAGTCAGATAGGGATTCCAGGAAATCTACCTCAGGTTATGTGTTTACTTTGGGAGGTAGAGCCATTGTGTGGAGGAGTACCAAGCAAAAATGTATTGCTGATTCTACCATAGAAGCCGAGTATGTGGCAGCCTCTGAGGCATCCAAAGAAGCGGTTTGGCTCAGAAACTTTCTGTTGGTCTTGGATGTGGTACCTAGTTTGCCTAAGTCTATTACACTTTATTGTGATAATAGTGGTGCAGTTGCAAACTCGAAGGAACCACGAGCCCATAAGACAGGCAAACACATTGAGCGCAAGTACCACCTGATACGAGATTTTGTAAAAAAAGGAAAAGTTACTGTGATCAAGATAGCTTCAGCCGACAACCTAGCCGATCCCTTTACAAAGAGCTTACCAGCTAAGGCTTTTGACAGTCATGTTGAGGGAATGAGAGTCAGATGTGTAGCAGTATGGCTTTAAGTATAAGTCGAAAGATTTGTAACAGTATACTGAAAAGCAATGCTTTGAGTATAAGTGGGAGATTGTTAGGGTTATATACTAAAAGTGTCACTTTTGTAGTAACCTTATTTTCTTAAATTTTGAATGAGAATCATATGGGCAAATGTTTGTATATTGTATTTGTTGCAAGTTTTAATGCAAATGTCTGATATTCTATATTATAGATAATATGGTGTATGGTGTCACACAGAAGATCATATTATCAGTTTCCTATGGAGTATATAAATAGTTCACAACCTAGATGGACTTGGACAATCTATTGGAAAGGTTGTAGTGTAATCTGGTATTAGTATATCTTGACTATAGGTTTACACTAGTACACTTTGTGTGTATTGAACAGTACCACTTGAGGTTGTTCTCTTTGTACTGACTACATAAGAGAACAAACACCTCTGTTATTATGGATGCTTGTACTCTTAATCCGGATATAATAACGGACATGTATATGTAGTGTGCATTACTTTGACTCATAAAAGAGTGAGATTCATTATGGATCAACAACCTCTATGAATTGGGTAATAACATTGTATGTATGATGGACTGTTGATTATAAATAGAATCCATGTCCCGATACATCTGGTTGATGATGTCCTCTTAAGGAGCTCATAAGGATTGTCATGTAAACCCTGCAGGTGGATTATATCCGACATGACAAATAAAGTTGAGCGGTACTACTTAAGGATAAAAGATGTCGAATCAATATAGTTGTCAGTAACTTAATTTGATCGATGGACATACGATATCTTAACATGGGGAGCCAAACGAGCATATAATAAAAGGAGCCCACAAACATAATTTGGGATTAGGGAGGTAGTGCAACAATAGCTTCTTAGTGGATCGAGCTATTGTTAATGGGCCTGGATTGTGTGTTCGGGCTGAACATGGGATATCCAGATCCATTAGGAGGCCTAACCCTAATTTTTCCTCATGGTACCTGTCGTAGCCTATATATATCCTCTATTCTCTGGCCGTCAGATTACTGATCAGAAATCTGAAATTTTCTCTAAATTTGTGATTCACGTAAGGAGAGAAAGAGAGTGCTGCCAAGGAGAAGAAAAGGTTGGGAGATCGTCGCCCACACGACGTCCAACTCGAGGAAGGAATACGTACAGAAGATCTTGGGGTCGTTCGCTCGAGATTGCCAGGAATTACTTGACTCATTTCCGTCGCAGGTATAATTCGTGAACCCTAGTTTCTGCCTATGAAGGGTTAGAACACATATTAGATCTGTTTAACTTTCTATCGATCAATACTCACACCAAAGAAAGGGTCCTGGGAATCCCTAGTTCCATCACGATTTGTGTACCCCTAACACACGTCCACGCAAGTTTCTTGCCAAGTTTCTCAATCCTTACTTCTATGAACTTTATCGCATTATCTTTAACACGATTTTGCCCAAAGCGGGATCGACTGATGAGGTTACATACTTTAAAATCTCTGCTTTGTTTTACCTATATTTTCATGTTCCTTTTAATCTTCCATGTACCATGATGGACTGGATGATTAATGCTAGAAAGAAGCCAAGATCCTTGGTTTATTCTCTTTATCTTCCTATGGTCTTCCGTGCCTTTCGAGTCCCTCTTGATGCGTGCCAATTCCTACCTGCCCCTGCCTTCCTCTCTAAGGCACAGCAGCTTTAGGCGGCGGTTGGCTCACCTGCTGCGTCTGAGCACTACGACGATCAGCCTGACGCACCTGCTCTTGGACAGGATGCGCCTCCTCCTCCTGCTACTCTTGAGTCACTACAGACTATGCTTCACGATCGATTCACTTTAGAGGATGATCGCTGGACTTAGCTTGACTACCGTACCACCCTGCAGATGAGTGCCATCAGCAATTCACTGCACGATATTCGATACTCTATGTCCCGGTATCCTTCTATGTCTATTCCTATGGAGCGGGACACGGCTCGCGATGGATACCGTATCGATGACCCTTGGGTTATCCGCTACCTGGATCCGGATACAGCTTTCGTGGACCCTCGTCGTTCCTTCACTGATCTATCCGACGACGCTGGGCCTTCATGAGCTCCATGATGGATGTGGATTTCTACTTGTTGCTGCTGCTGAGGATCTTAGTTTATGTTTTTCTGCATTTTGGATTTTTAGTTGATGTAGTTGTTTTTCAACACTTTGGTTGTATTAGAATTCTCTATTATGTGTGACTCTTGAGACAGTTTATTTAGTTTATCAGTTTAAATACAGTTTTTCTATTATTTTTTGGTGTGCTTGCCAGTTATTATTTCTGGTTGTTTGATAAATGCCAAAAAGGGGAGAAATATTTTGCTATATTCATATTCATATCATCATATCATATTTTTTAGCATTGTGTATCTGTGATTTGGGAAAGAATGTATTTATCATGACAACTGTAACCGAACAATGTTTACGGGGGAGCTATTGCTAACTCCGCACTGATTACGGGGGAGCTAAGCTACTGCTCTTTAATGTGTCCAGGTATGAACATTGAATATACAAATATCATTTTGTCAATTATCAATATGGGGAAGATTGTTGACACAAAATCACAGTCAACCAAATATTGATACAATTGACGATATGATACTTGTAATATTTCAATACGACACATGAAGATTGAACTCAGTACAAGACGGACGACGGCTCGTACCTAAAATGCTCAAAGTTTTGAGTCTGTATTTTACACTTTTTTTAGTCTAGACATATGTAAACTGAGTCGTACAGAGCAATTTGGGACTTAACCTATACTTATACCACAAAACCAAAATCTTCACAAAAATCAAAGTAGCCCATTAGCCCTCTGGACCAGTTCTGTCTCATGGAGATAGAGTTCGGGCCGAACTCTGCCTCTACACAGAGTTCGGGCCGAACTCTGTCCCCTAAAATCTAGGACCCTAATTTTTAGGGTTGGCTGGATGCTAGTTGTCCAACGGCCAAAATTTTGATTTGACCCAGAATTCTGGCCGAATTCTGCCTACCTAGAAACCTATAAATAGGCCTTGAATTCTCTCATTTTTATTGATCCAATCTTCTTTTCTCTTCTCTATAAAGCCTTATACAAGCTATACCCTTCTCATCTACTAGCCATAAGCTCCCTATGCCTCAAAGTGCTCAGTACTTTTCAGTTAGGAGTTTGTGCAAGAGTTCAAGAAGTCGTTTGGAAAATTCCAAGCATCGCCACTGCGATCTCTGTAAGAAGTTGACGTGCTCTTCTGAAGAAAAGGCACGGGTGTAACTACTATTTCATAAATAGTAGATTTAATCCTGAGCTAGACTTCTCTGGCCTGGACTAGTCCTCCACGAAGGAAACCAGGTTAAAATCGGCTGTATTTGCGTATGCTTTCTCGCTCTTTATTATTTTCGTATTTACTCCGATTATTTACTATTGGTGAAAGAGTTTTATTTTTAATTGGTCATTATTGTCAGAAACTCTATTCACCCCCTCTAGAGTTGCCTATTTGTTCTTCAATATTTACGAGAGTGATTAGCCAATTACAGTAACATACATGACGCATTTTCCATCATGAAAGGAGAGATTAAAGGCAATAACATACAGAGTTGTATTTCGGAAGAAGATGAACTCCTATAAACTCTTTGTTCACAAAGCAAGCTATAGAGAATACAGAACAAGTATCGACTTCATAATCTACTTCGCAAGAGAAGTATCTTACTCTTTTATGTCAGATCAGCCTGAGATAACTGAGAAAATTAAGATACTTCTCTTGCAAAGTAGGTTAGGAACTCGATACTTGTTCTGTATTCTCTATAGCTTGTTTTGTGAATAAAGAGTTTATATGAGTTCTTCTCTCGAAATACAACTCTATATGTTATTGCTTTCAATCTCTCCTTCCCTGATGGAAAATACAACATGTATCTTACTGTAATTGGCCAATCACTCTCGTAAACATCAATATATAGGATATTTTTTACTCTCTCGTGACTCTCTTGCAATGGTATTCTAGCTCTATAAGAGAGAAATCCAAGTACAGTTGTTACTAAACCTTCCACCATGCTAATCTGATACTGCAGATACATATCCGATATGGTCGATACCTATCGGATATGGCCGATACCGAATCGATAAGGCCAATACAAATCCTAGCTATACGGCCGATACATATCGGATATGTATCTACCAATTCGCTACGGCCAATACCAATTTGATACGGCCTATACGAAACCTATAGACCGATACTAATCTGATACGGTCAATACTAAGTACATCTGGCCTGTATACCAGCTGATCCACCAGTTACATGATTATATACTAATTCCGTTTAGTTCATCTTACGATATAGATTTTTACATCCAATCTGTGATGGATCGTTATTTCGGTAATCATACATGGATGTACAAACGACAACACGAGAGCATAATAGGTGTGAGTGACGATTTTTAGGCAGACGTGGAAGTGTTTCTTAAGTATGCCATGAGCAATGCTCAGTACATTGACGGTAACAAAATCAAGTGTCCATGTCGTAATTGTCGCAATAGACGTTATGAAGAAGTGGTGACTGTGAGAGATCTTTTGACCCGTAAGGGTTTCGTACATGATTACGGCCTGTGGTCATCGCAAGGTGAACTATATACGGAAAGACAGGTTACGAATGCTGCTACTTATGCTTTTGATGATAATACTGCAACGGATTTTGTCATCGAAGACGACAAATGCTCTGTTGAATTATGGATACCTGTAGAACCTTGCACCAGATATGGTGTACGACGCGACACGACCTAATTTTGATCCAGAGGATCCTAATCCTGAGGCGAAGGAGTTCTATGATATGTTTCAGGATGTAGAAACTTCTCTATATCCTGGTTGTGAGCCTCATTCCGTACTGTCAGTGACGATGCGGTTGTTGAACATAAAGTCCGATTTTAACTTGCCACAAACTTGCTATGATCGGAGAAAGAACAAGGACCCGTTCAGAGCTAAAAAACAAGAATTTTCTCATCCGCCTGCCAGAATGTCGGGATACGATATTTGGAAGATCTAAAGGACTTGCTTACTGTAATGGAAGATCCATCGAACAATCGTGTCGATGGGTTCGGACAAAGCCATAATTGGACCAAACGGAGTATCTTCTGGGACTTGCCTTATTGGAAAGATAATCTTATAAGGCATAATCTTGATGTTATGCATATCGAAAAGAATGTGTTCGATAATGTCTTCAATACCGTCATGGATGTTAAAGGAAAGACGAAAGACAATCCAAAAGCAAGAGAAGACATTGTGGAGATATGCAAGCATCCTTATCTGAACTTGATACAAAGGAGAGCTGGTGGACAATTAGCTAAGCCGATAGCACAATACACATTGAGCAAGGAAGATATATTAATAATCTACAAATGGGTGTCTACTTTAAGATTTCCTGACGGCTATGGGTCAAATTTTTCTAGATGCGTTGATCTCAATGAACGCAAGCTAACGGGAATGATGAGTCACGACTGCCACGTGTTTATGGAAAGATTACTGCCCATTACTTTGAAAGAGTTGTTGCCTTCTACTGTATGGGTTCCATTGGCCGAACTATCTACATTCATCAGGAATATTTGTTCAACTAAGTTAACTGTGCAATACATGGTTGAACTTGAGGAGAAGATTATCTTAACAATTTATACGTTGGAGAAAATATTTCCTCCTGGCTTCTTCGACAGCATGGAGCATCTACCGATTCATTTAGCATACGATGCCCGGGTCGGTACATCTGTTCATTATCGATGGATGTACCCATTTGAAAGGTTCATAAAAAGAGAAAGGAGGAAGAGGTTGATACCCAAGACTTATCTGTTCATTATCGATGGATGTACCCAATACTTGGGACAACAGTCGGATACAATGGATATTGAAGATATTATTGAAGAAAATAAAGGAAAGGAAGAGGTTGATACACAAGACTTAGCTGTCAACCAGGGGAGAAAGAGGCGTCTTATCCCAAATATTGAGGCAGAAGAAGAAAAAGAACAAGAAGAAGAAGAAGAAGAATAATTTGATGGGTATGAGGATACAGATGAAATCGACGATGAGAATAAGGATGAGGATGAGGATGAGGATGATGATGAAGACGAGGCCGAGGATGAGGACGAAGACGATGATTAGGTTAAATATTGTTGTATATTAAAAACACTTTCAATTACGTGAATTAAGTTTGACCTCATAAAAGTAATTACGTGAATTCATGTTTTTTCGTTCGATCATTTACTTATTATATGATTTTCTTTTTGCAGATGGCACTCCTAGTCTTTTTCGTCACGGCGGCACTCGTCTACCTGCTGGTGGTATGTATATTTTTGTTTAGAATTTTATATTCATTTACACTTCTATATTGTTAATTATGTTTATGTGTTCTATTTACAGGTCATGATGGCTGGCCGTGGTCGTGCTGCTGGTGGTGGTCGTGGTCGTGGTCGTGGTCGTGGTGGTGCTGGCGGTCGTAGTCGCATTCAATCTTCCCGGGATGTGACCCCATCCAGCAAACCCGACCCGGAGAGTACCCCGGGCACAGACGCATCCCACCGTCGATCGACAACTTCATCAAGGCATGAGTCTCTATCCGCTAGCGAATCTGTTCTGCTAGCGGACACACCAGCTGATCCACCAGTAGATCCACCAGTTACTACATAGTGGGCCCCGGAGTACCCCCATACTCGGTTCCATCCATTTACTGGGGAGTACATACGCGGACCCACGGATTCTCCGACGGCGGCAGAGAGGCCGAGAGGCGAGTTCCGACGAGAGCTACGGCCCGCGGGAACCTCGTAAGTAAATTTAAGATAATTTATTAAATTTCTTTCATTTATTTAAGTTAATAATCCAGTCGTTGCTTCTTTGTAGGTTTTTTCCGTTTAATGTTGCCAGGGCTCTTGGAGAAATTATCAGGGCTGACTTCCATGGTCCCTACATCAACTTTTCTTCGGTGCCCCCAAACTTAAAGTACGTCTGGCTCGACGAGTTGAGGGTATATATCTATATCTTCTGGTTAATTATTAGTTACTCTTTAATCAACCATTTTTTAAATTACGTGATAATTGAATTTGTATGTTAGACAACGTTCTGGTGGCCCCCCATCGCGATGATGCGATCCGCAGGACCTACAGAAGTGCTGCCTCGAAGAAGATACGAGATATGATTCATGACCTAAAAATGGGACAAACGAGGCCGAATTGGATCCGACAGGAATATTATGAGGAGCTCTTAGATATGATGGATACTCCTACGTACAAGGAGAAATCAAAGAAGACGAAGGCGAACCGACGGGCCGTGGGGCTTCATACGGGGGGATCAAGGCCCCACGCAACGATGCTTGCAGATCTGGTGAGATATCGCAAATTCATTTAACTATCAAATTAGGTATTATTAATATTCAGAGTTAATTAAATTCTATGGAAATTTCGTATGCAGACCCAACGGTCGGTGAAGGAGGAAAGGGCGCCAGAATCGTTCACCATGCACGATGTGTTCCAGCATACGCACAAGAGGTGGAAGGACAGGAGCTTCGTCGACGAGAGGGCGAAGGAGACTGATGTAAGTACTTATGTTTATGAGATTTATGTTAGAATTAAAAGTATTTGGACTATAACTTAGGTAAACTTAGGATTCATACCTAACTTAGTGAACATAGGATTTAGATTACAACTTAGGTAAATCTTATAGTATGAACACATTCATTTGATAGGCTGCGTATCGTGCGGCCCTTAGTCGGGCTCAGTTAACTGCAGCCGAGGATGTCGGTGAAACAACGCCCGCTCGGACGCCCTCTTCTTTGGCCGCTCGCAACGACTTGTTCGTAGATACCGTCGACGACTTTAAGAAAGGGCACCTGTACCGAGTCGGCTCCCTAGGGCCGTTGCACATGGCGACTCAGAGATTTCCACCGACATTACCTCCTTCCGCGGCCTCGACAGACGATGATGTGAGGTCGCAGCTTACGTAGCTTCCTGAGGCGGTGTCGTCCTTGCGGAAGCAAATTGTCACGTACTTTTCGCCTCTGTCTGCTGGTGCCGGTCCATCTGCTGGTGCCGGTCCGTCTGCTACTGGTGCCGGTCCTTCTTCCATCGGCCATGTTTTTTTCAACCCTGCTGCTCTTCTGGTACCGCCTCCGACTGTGACGGCACTCCTTGACCTCATGAAGCCAGAGCAGCTACGTCGACTTCCGGATAGTGTATTCGACGGATTATCGACGTACATTGTGGAGCAGTAATATTGTCGGTCGCAGGTTGGAGTACCACCACCAGACAATCGAACTCCTCCTCCTCCTTGAAGTATTGTATTAGAATAGTTTTTAAACTCTGAATATTTGTGGGAATTTTGGATATTATAACGACGGATATTAGTTCATGATTTTTGGATAATTGGTGTGTACTTTTATTGGTTTGGATGATTATTATTTTATATTGGTCTATCTGTTTTTTGGATAATTTGTGTGCATTATATTCGTGTGTTATTTATATTGGATTATATATTGGTCTATGTGATTGTATATTGTGATTATATATTGGTCCTATGTTCGGATGTTGTGTGAACAGGGAAAGCTCTGTAATTTTTTTAAAATATCTCAGTTAGCGACGGACTAGTGACGGGTTACCGACGAAAAACTTCAGTTATCGACTAAATTTTAACGGAATATCCGTCGCTAACTGGAGAATTCCAAATATTTTACAGTTAGCGACGGATGGTCGACGGAACATACGTCGCTAACTGGAGAATTCCAAATATTTTCCAGTTAACGACGGATGCTCGATGGAACATCTGTCGGCAGGGTTCTGGTGGTTTGAAAGGTTGCTCAGAAAGGTAGCAACGGACATTCCATCTGGAAGTCGTCGCCAGGGTCGACGGATTAGCGACGGACTATCAGTCGCCATGATTCTGGCAATGTCAAGCATTTCCAGAACCCGGTCGACGGATTATCCGCCACTAGTCCGTCGCTAAGCCATCCCTAGTTAGCGACGGATGACGACGGAATAGCGACGGTGTGAGCACCCTGAATTTTGGGTTGATTTTTTTTATTTTTATTTTAATTTTCTGATTGATTTGGTTTCGATAAATAATTTATTCTGTTATTTATCTTTAAGTGTACTTTTCCGTGCCATTGATATTTGGAGTGTCAGGGATGTTCAACTCTAGAAATCTTCTTCACGAGTTTTGGAGTGGACATGATTACCTTCATGACGGTATATAGTGTCCCACTCAAACTTGTTCCCTTGTGCTCTTTTTGCTTCGCTGAACTTCGGGTCGATTTAGACCATTTGATTATTATTTATTTTTCCCACTCTTTTCCTTGATCATTTTCAGCACGTTACCGTGACTTTTAATTTTGGAGCACAAGACCAGTCAGTTTTTTGAAACCAACTTCTCATGCATGGTCCACTCGAGTCGCTCGTCACCCATGACCTTCTTGTCCCATTCAGACACGCCATCTTGTGCTCCATTTGCATCGCACAACTTTTTCGACACGTGACCCGATTTTATTTCATACCACGGTGTCACATTTATCTTCCAACTTGATTTGTGGGTCCCCTGTCGACCAAAACCTGTCAGCCCCAACTATGAACATGGCCCACTTTGAGCCTACTATCTGCCTGCCACTTGTGTCCCATTTATTGGAATCCCCATGTGCTACTTATTGCCCATGATCATCAATGTCTAATTTTAATTCGATTTTTTGCACAATGTCCGATTTTGATCCAATCCGGCTCCACCGAGTCCAGTCCAGCTTTGTGTTTCCCTCCATCATGACCCCCTCAAAATTCTTGCCCAAAAATATCAAGTACTCATTTTACCTATTTTTAAAATATTTAATGGGAAATTTTCTATTGATTTATTTTCCTTGGAATAACCTATTTCTCCATTTATTCCTATCCATAAATCTCCCTACATTAATCCCATCCATTAATTCTTCATGAAATTTTTCCCAATCCCCTCACAGCCATAGGCCGGCCCTAACTTTTTATGGGAACAACTTTTTCTCTCTCTTACATTTATCTTTCTCTCTCTCTCACCTATTCTAACTTCCCACAAATTCAAAACATCACAACAGCAACAAACACCATGCACTCCTCACCGAGCCCGACCACCTCCGGCGTGGCCGAGCTCGGCCCAGCTCACCGTCGGCCATGTCGACTGGCCACCCACAACAGCCCTTTCCTCCATTCTCCTCCATCTCCTACTTTTTATTCTACCTCCTTAGCCCGCACCACCACTCGAGCCATCACCGCCACCACCTCCATCACCATTCGTCCACCGTCCGTAGCGCCCCTGGCCGGACTCAACCACCATCGACCACCCAGCAGCTCGTCGTGCCGCTACCAGCTCACGCACAGCCAGCAGCAGTAGCTGTTACGGCAGCAGCGCACGCCCCTTGCCGTGCGCACGGGAGGTACAGCGCCGCCGTGGACGGCCACGCACCGCCGTGGGCGTCCCCCCCGCGGTGGGCGATCATCGGTGACCCCCCTGGGTCCGCCACCTCGTTCTCCGGCGCGACGTATAGGCGATTCGTACGTTTTGCACGACGTCCCGTCGTGACGCGCGCGAAATCAAGTTCATTTTGGTGCCCCGTCGTAGCAACTTCGTGCGCATTTTCCCGGAGATCCGACCGTTGGATCGGCGATTTCTTCGCTCTGTCACAATCTCGGTATATCCACCTTCATCCCTGTCAATCTTTGTCCGTTAATTTTATCGTTTGATACATCAAAACCGGCCACCAAGTTGACCGTTTAAATTGTATTAATTTGGACAGTTTCGTGGGGCCAACTTCGTCAGCTTGTATCTCCTCCACCGCAACTCCGTTTGGCGTGCTACCAGTTCCTGTGCGAAGCTGGTATAACCCTCTTGCTTCCCCTTCAGTTTTGTTTCATTGTGAGCTTGTTTTATTTCTGACACCACCATTAGACTTGTGGCGTCGTTCGGACATGTTTTCTTATAAAATTTGTTAGATTTGGAGAACATGGGCCCTGGCACATTTTTCGGTGCAAAGTGGGTCCCACATTCTGGGTCAACGGGACTTTTTGATGTCGGGTTAACGAAATCCAATTCTGGAGATACCGTTGAGTTCGTATCGTCATTCTGAACTCGTTGACATATAATTTGCTAGGTTTTGGTGGACATTGGATCCGGCATGCATTTCGGTGCAAGTCGGATACCAATATCCGGGTCAACGGGTCATTTTGAGATCGGCTCATCAGAATTCAATTTCGGAGATACTGTTGAGTTTGTATCATCATTCTGGACTCGTTGACAGGTAATTTGCTGAGTTTTGAGAATATTGGCTCCGGCACGCATTTCCGTGCAAACCGGAATTCCAAGTTCTGGTCAACGGGCCAAATTGAGATCGGGCCAACGAATCCAATTCTGGAGATACCGTTGGGTTCGTATCGTCATTCTGGTTTCGTAGACATATAATTTGTTATATTTTATAGACTTGTTTTCTTGCACATTTTTCGGTGCAAAATGGCTCCGACACGGACACCGTTTTGACCCGAAATTACCTTTTTGCCCTTATGTCCAAATTGGACCGTTGGGTAGTCTATCCTAGCTAATTTGACCATTCTGGACACGTTAGCGATGTTGATTTCATCGTCCGACAATGTTTGTTGATAATTTCTCTGAGTTTAACCTTTTTATAATTAATTAATAATTAATTCTTATAATGTTCGTATTTCGAGATTAGTACAACAAAACTGAGCTCAGTCAATTCCAGTGATCTCACATCGCTAAAATTGACAAAAGGAACACGTGGATCACTATAATAAGATTATCAACCTTACCATTGATATTCTTATCTCGATTTACGTGTCGTAAGTTTCGACGTACAAATAACGAAGTACACTTTATATTAGACTAAAATTGACCCTTTTTGACCAGAGTTGACCAGTTGATCCAAAGTCAACTATAAGTCAACACTTGACCTAGTTTGACTAGATTATTGACCGGAATCGACCTAGAGTTGTTTTGACTTAAAAGAACCTAGGATAATATAGATTGCCTGTAGAGATTCTTTTATTACAACTTGAACACCTTGTAACCTGTGTTACTTTAAATAGGACTCTGTAGCTTCAGTTGGACCCCATATACTTATCAGCTGTTCAGGTTATCAAGGCGAGTACATTCTCTGATCATTTCATATCCTGTTTAGAATTATTTTCTGCATTAGATTACTTTACTTGTACTGTCACGTTGGTCACACGGATTGGTACTATATGGATCCCTTCTTGAGATGTTATCCTTAGGGAGCATCGGGTACTCTATGTTCTGTGCGTTTCACTTACATGGCATATCACTATGCTTCGTTGATTCTTCGATTACTTGTGACATATACTCTTATGATCACAGAGTCTTCCTGGAATCCTTATCCCATTTATGGGTCTACTATGTACCACCCTTCGGGGGCTTATCACCTTTCGAAGGCTTATCACCCTTCGGGGGCTGTACATGGAATCATAACATAACCTGGTTGGATCCTTGTGTATTGATTGGGGGTATGGGGGAGTAAAATTGGACATGTGAATAATACACCAGTAGTATCTTATCAGAATCATTTCGTAGTATCTTATCAGAATCATCCCAGGCTATTTACATGTCTATATTGTACTCTGAATCACTAGCCACTGTTAGTCTCTATTTATAGTAGATATTTCTATTACAGCTCTCTCTGTTTACATACTGTACTTCTTTTAGTACATGTATCTTGCTTTACTGTATGATTATATTTTCTAACCTGCTATGATCTGTTGAGATGTACTGTACTCGCTCCAGTCCTGACTGGACCTGTTGATAAATTTTACAGATAGCCTGGGATTGCCTGCTAGCCTAGAGGAGACATATTAGAGGTTGTTTAGATGGTATTTCTTCTGTCTGGAGTTGTATTTACTTTATGGATTACTGTATTTGAGTTTTGATATGTATTTTCGGGTTTTTGAATCTTAAACACTTAGACTTCTATCTCCTGTATCTCTTTTGGATTTCATGTTTTATCTATCCTTATCATGCTCTACCTTAGATGTGATTGAGACTGTATCTGCTATGTCACCCCCATTCGGGGAGTATAAACTGCTTAGCATTATATAGTTAGATGATGTGACCTAGGACAGCGTTCTACCGCCGATACTGCGACGTAGGCTGGGCGTTGTTACGTTCTCGTACCCTAACAGTGGGTGCGGGTCGTGACACATTTTTAGTGGTGGCCCATGCAGGTCGAGTTTGTGTAGTGGTATTCAAACTAGAGTACCACTACAGACTGCACTAGGAATAGGATATATTTTTGAAGGTACTCAAACACAGTTAGGAACCCTTGAAAGATTCCTGGGACTACCCTTGAGAATCTTATTTTAACTTCGATTTGAGAAATCTTTTTTCCCTTGATTTGATTTATCTTTACTTTCTGTTGTTGAATTTAATTTTGATGGATTATGATTGAATTTGAGTTTGTATTTATTGATTTTGATGGATGATTGTCGAATTTTGAATCTTGATGATAGTTGTTGCATCCGAGTTTGTATTTTGATGGATTTTTGCTCATTTTTGAAGATTGATGTTCGTTGATAAATTTGATTTGATTTTTGGGAATTCATTGTTGATTAATTTAATTTTTGACAAGATAAAATTATATGGGCTAGGTCATCTATGTTATGGAATCTAGTCTTCTATAGTCACATTAGCCAGCATGGTGAGGACATATAGTCTAACTTTGGATATATTTTTCGGGTGTGGGAATTTAAGGTTTTCGCAGCCAAGCTAGCGGTACCGCGAAAATGTTAAATACCACGATTCTAGAGGTATGTGTCTAAGTCGAGGACTTTGTGATCATCGTAGCCTTGCTTACTAGTATGACGAAGATTTAGAGTACCATGATTTTGGATGGACGCATATGATTATCAGATTGTACCTTAAATGTTTTCGAACATATTTTTGCTACTTTTGTTTCAGTCATTCAATTTTTTTTTGTTGTTTTGTTTTGTTTTGTTTCTCATTGTTTACTTAGGATGTAGCTTTAGCTATTTTATAAACCTTGTGTAACTTCTAACAAATTTATTTCTTCTTAATACAATAAATCAGTGATTTTGCTAGGCCTTATTTTGGATTTGATATTATAGCTCTGATTTCAAAATGGGTTCCTCTTTTAAATAGATAAGCAGAACAGATTCTATTATCATTCTTTTTCTACCAATATTTTTACTACCATCATTCCTTGTCTTATATACCTATCCTGATTATATCAATTCCCTGTCTCGTATATAATTCTGTCAGCTGTACCTTGACAACTCTTGAATCTTTATATCATTTTGCCTGAGAAATGTTGAGGAAGTGACGTAAATCATCTAGTTCGGAAATGACGTAATTGGTTATCATGGAATGATTTTGTAGGAATCAGAATGTTGGATGTCAAATATATAAAAAAAAATTTAAAGGAAGATGTGGTAAAGGTTTAAAATGAAATCGAGGGATATATGTTATCAATTTAGAAACAATCACAGGAAGTTGGTTATGAATAATTCATGGATGTATTTCAAAACTAATGAGGATGTTCAAGGTCAACCTAGTTTTGAGAAGTTAGAAAATCTTGGTTATTGATTATGGAAAAAACTTTTACTCTGAGGCTATGTAGAATTTTTTTTTAAAAAAAAGGAGAAGTGAGAATTTTATTGTATTAAATGATTATGCAAAATTGAACTATATATTTTAAGAGGGTGACTAGAGACAGAGAGAAACAAGGATTTTATGTTATAGAAATTATTTTAGATGATTGGAAGAAAATTGTAGAATTCAAAAAATATTTGAAGGTGAACGTTGAAGAAAATATGAAGGTTGATTTATAAACAAGAATAAATTTTGTGTGACATAGTGGTATTGGAGTTTAGTGAATAGGATACTCGATTTAAACAAGTTCAAGGATTTCATAAACTGGATTTAGATGTTTCGGATCTAAATTTAAAACGAGGTGAAGGAATTGGAAATTTTGACTCCTAAAAAGAGGGGTATGTTTCGTGGAAAATGTTTTGGAAGTTAAAAATTTTGTTTATGGTGATTGTGGTAAAGGTTTAGATGACTGAAGGTTATAAAATTTCGATGATAGTTATATAGAGGTTGATTTTCATATTGGGACTTGTGGAAAAAAATATATATATGATTTGGCAAATGATAAACTGATAGTATTAGAGAGGGATGATTTGCTGACTTCGTATGAAATCTTTTCCTGTTTTCTCTAAAAAGGGTTTTCAATATCATTGAATCCTAGTTTCCTTAATCACGACCAAATCAACTTCGATTATCTTTTCTTATCTTGGGTTGTACTTAATTGAATTAAATTTGATTGTGATCTGAATCTCCATCCTTGTATGTTCGTTCTCAGACTTTGTAGAACTGTCCTCCACATTGCCTAAATCTTGATTTCCTCAATTTGATCAACTTAGGTCGTATCGAGACTAAATATTCTCAATATGTATTGTGATTGGAATTTTCCATAAAATTGGCTTTCATTCTTTAACTTTGATTTTGATTTTTCTGAACCCTTTAAAGATAATTGGTAGTTACTTTTCTTTATTTTTATGGTAAGTACCAGTTTTCACATAGGATGGTAGGCTGTCTTACAGTTTTGATGGTTTGTTGTTTCTGTAACTTCTCTAGTTTAGCACCCTAGATTGCTTGTGTGTTTGATACCCTATGACCGTTTTGGTATTAGCACGACTAGTATACCTAGATGAGACTTTCACTACCACCGTATGCCATGACCCTGTATGTCGTCCTTTTAATCACTTGATTTGTTTTAAACTGGGACTTTGATTGTGGGGTTTGACCTAGAGGAAGTATGGACATTTTAATTTCGAGGATGAAATTTTTATAAGGTGGGTAGGATGTGAGCACCCTGAATTTCGGGTTGATTTTTTTATTTTTATTTTAATTTTCTGATTGATTTGGTTTCGATAAATAATTTATTCTGTTATTTATCTTTAAGTGTACTTTCCCGTGCCATTGATATTTGGAGTGTCAGGGATGTTCAACTCTGAAAATCTTCTTCACGAGTTTTGGAGTGGACATGATTACCTTCATGACGGTATATAGTGTCCCACTCAAACTTGTTCCCTTGTGCTCTTTTTGCTTCGCTGAACTTCGGGTCGATTTAGACCATTTGATTATTATTTATTTTTCCCACTCTTTTCCTTGATCATTTTCAGCACGTTACCGTGACTTTTAATTTTGGAGCGCAAGACCAGTCAGTTTCTTGAAACCAACTTATCATGCATGGTCTACTCGAGACGCTCGTCACCCATGACCTTCTTGTCCCACTCAGACACGCCATCTTGTGCTCCATTTGCTTCGCACAACTTTCCCGACACGTGACCCGATTTTATTTCACACCACGGTGTCACATTTATCTTCTAACTTGATTTGTGGGTCCCCTGTCGACCAAAACATGTCAGCCCCAACTATGGACATGGCCCACTTTGAGCCTACTATCCGCCTTCCACTTGCATCCCATTTATTGGAATCCCCATGTGCTACTTATTTGCCCATGATCATCAACGTCTAATTTTAATTCGATTTTTTGCACAATATTCAATTTTGATCCAATCCGGTTCCACCGAGTCCAGTCCAGCTTTGTGTTGCCCTCCATCATGACGCCCTCAAAATTCTTGCCCAAAAATATCAAGTACTCATTTTACCTATTTTTTAAATATTTAATGGGAAATTTTTCCTTGATTTATTTCCCTTGGAATAACCTATTTCTCCATTTATTCCTAGCCATAGATCTCCCTACATTAATCCCATCAATTAATTCTCCATGAAATTTTCCCCAATCCCCTCACAGCCATAGGCCGGCCCTAACTTTTTATGGGAACAACTTTTTCTCTCTCTCACATTTATCTTTCTCTCTCTCTCACCTATTCTAACTTCCCACAAATTCAAAACATCACAATAGCAACAAACACCATGCACTCCTCACCGAGCCCGACCACCTCCGGCGTGGCCGAGCTCGGTCCAGCTCATCGCCGGCCATGTCGACTGGCCACCCACAACAGCCCTTTCCTCTATTCTCCTCCATTTCCTCCTTTTTATTCTACCTCCTTAGCCCGCACCACCACTCGAGCCATCACCGCCACCACCTCCATCACCATTCGTCCACCGTCCGTAGCGCCCCTGGCTGGACTCAACCGCCGTCGACCACCCAGCAGCTCGCCGTGCCGCCACCAGCGCATGCACAGCCAACAGCAGTAGCTACAACGGCAGCAGCGCGCGCCCCTTGCCGCGCGCACGGGCGGTGCAGCACCGCCGTGGACGGCCACGCACCGCCGTGGGCGCCCTCCCCCCGCGGTGGGCGATCACTGGCGACCCCCCTGGGTCCGCCACCTCGTTCTCCGGCACGACGTATAGGCGATTCGTGCGTTTTGTACGACGTCCCGTCGTGACGCGCGCGAAATCAAGTTCATTTTGGCGCCCCGTCGTAGCAACTTCGTACACGTTTTCCCGGAGATTCGACCGTTGGATCGGCGATTTCTTCGCTCCGTCACAATCTCGGTATATCCACCTTCGTCCCTGTCAATTTTTATCCGTTAATTTTATCGTTTGATACATCAACACCGGCCACCAAGTTGACCGTTTAAATTGTATTAATTTGGATAGTTTCGCAGGGCCAACTTCGTCAGCTTGTATCTCCTCCACCGCAGCTCCGTTTGGCGTGCTACCAGTTCCTGTGCGAAGCTGGTATAACCCTCTTGCTACCCCTCCAGTTTCGTTTCATTGTGAGCTTGTTTAATTGGTTGAATTCGACGCCAAAGTTGGCCGTCCGAATTCGTAATTTTCAACTTGTAAAATTGCATTTTTGAATACGGTGTTGGCACACTTTATTTTGATTATTAATAGCATCTTCGTAGTTTAGTCTTCTGTTCTTCAGATTCAAATATTCTCAAAGATCTACTACATGGAGTTCTTCCGTTCAAGCGCAATCATCTTTTACATTGAAGACTGAAGCAGTTACCGGCGTTCCCTGCATAAGACGGCGTCTTCCTGCTTAGAGTCTCTGTGTCTATACAAGTCTAGGTATATTTGTAAACACCTAAGGACGGATGACAAGTAAAAAGAATAAGTCAAAAATCAAATACCGACAGAGCGGCCTACCGGCGGCATGCTTCGGCATACCGGCGGTATACCGATTTTAGAGCTCAAAAAGTTGCTGTGACGAATTGTCGGCATACCGGCGGCATGCTCCGACATACCGGCGGTATACCGATATTTGTGTCCAGAAAGTTGTTGTGACAAATTGTCGGCATACCGACGGCATGCTCCGGCATACCGGCGGTATACCGTTTTTAGCAACCCAAAAGTTGCTATGACAAATTGTCGGCATACCGACGGCATGCTCCGGCATACCGACGGCATACCGTTTTTAGCAACCCAAAACTTGCTGTGACCAATTGTCGGCATACCGGCGGCATGCTCCGGCATACCGGTGGTATACCGAGTTTCAAATATTTGGTTTTTGAATTGCCCTGACTAGCAATAATGGCAGCATTTAATGCTCTCAAACGGTCATTAATATGACCGTTACTAATTGACCGGTATACCGACGGTATGCCACTGCATACCGACGGCATGCCGGTCTGTCTGTATTCAGAGCATTAAATGCCACCAACTCTTGGTTCTCCTATAAAAGAAAGCTCTCTCTCTCTTGAGCTTTCTCACCAACTCTTACCATAAATTTTCCAACAACCAAGAGCTTCACCATTAATACTTTTCCAAGCTTTTTATTGTCATCCTCTCCCAAAGTGCTAGAGTATTAAAGAGTTGTACATTTTGATCTTCACGAGTTAGAAGATCAACAAGTTCTCTTCTCTTTTGTTTGAAGTTGGCGAGCCTTCGTAAGAAAACTCGTGTGTAGAAGTTGGCGAGTCTTCGGATCCAAACTCGTGTTGAAGTTGGCGAGTTCTTCGGATCCAAACTCGTGTTGAAGTTGGCGAGTTCTTCGGATCCAAACTCGTGTGTACTATTTGGTTAAATAGTGGATTAAAGCCGGAGAGAGTTCCGGGACTGGATTGCCTCAAAAGAGGATACCGGATACATCCTTGCGTTTGATCTTTCTACTCTTTACTTTCAATTGTCTTTATTGCATCAATTGTTGTAGTTAATTTTGAATTTCCCTATTCACCCCCCTCTAGGGTTTACAATTGGTATCAGAGCTTCGTTCTCTTGATTTGGATTTACACCCTTGAGTGATCCATGGCCTCTAACCCTAGTATCAACACGTTTCACAATGAGGGGCACTCCACAAATAGGCCTCCCCTATTTGATGGTACCAACTATAACTATTAGAAGATTAGGATGAGCATTTATCTGAAGTCCATAGATTTTGACCTATGGGATTGTGTGATAAATGGACTCCCTACTCCTTCCAGAGTTATTGAGGACATTGCCTCTGACACTTTTAGGGACACTCTCTCTGAAAACACCAAGAAGCTTGCAAGTCGAGATGCCAAGGCAATGAATGCTCTTTATTGTGCTCTCGACAGTAGTGAATTCAACCGAATCTCTACTTGCAAGACTTCCAATAAGATTTGGAAATTACTTGAAGTCACACACGAGGGAACTTCACAAGTGAAGGAATCTAAGATTAGTAGACTCACGCAAGAATATGAGTCTTTTAAAATGAAGCATGATGAATCTATTACTTGCATGTTTACTCGATTTGGTGATATTATTAATCCTCTCTCCTCTCTTGGTAAGGAATATCCGGCTCATGAAAAGATCAGAAAAATCCTTAGAGGATTGACGAAAGTTTGGAGTCCTAAAGCTACCGCAATTATTGAGGGGAACGATCTAACAGTCATGAACCTTGGGACCCTCATGGGTAAGCTTATGACTCACGAGCTCGATATGAAGGATCAAGAGGAATCCTCCACACAAGAGAAGGAGAAGGAGAAGACCAAAGAGAAGGAGAAGACTCTTGCTCTCAAAGCTACAAAGTCTTACTCCAAGGAGAGCTCCGACGACAATGAGTCGGATGATAATGAAGAAATAGCTCTCACAGCTAAGCACTTCCGGAAATTCCTCAAATTCAACAAAGCCAATCGCTCCAGACGAGAAAATGAGGAAGATTCGGCGTGCTATCAATGTAGAAGACCCGGACATATCAAGAGGGACTGTCCGATGATAAGAAGAGATTCAAGCAAGTACGAGAAGCTAAGCAAAGGAAGCTCGTCCTCTAGAAAATTCGCCAACACTAGCATTTGGTGTGAGAGTGATGCTAGTGACTCCGACAATGACAAGGAGTGCAAACACAATGAAATGTTTGCCTCATGGCAACTGATGAGGTACTTGATGATCTTTCCTTAAACACTCTTACTTATGATGATTTGGAAAAAGCTATCCTTGAATTACACGAAGAACACAAAGGTGTTAGGAATAAATACAAGAAGTCTCTAAAAGATATTGATGCCCTTCAACTTGAAGTAGAGAGACTCTCTAATATCATTATTGATATAAAAGAGAAATCTCCCGCATTTGACACGGATGAGATAGAGTCCTTAAGACTCAAATATCTAGAATCTCTTGACACCATCAAGAAAAGGGATGATGAGATTCTATCCATGAGAAGTTCTTATAAATTTGCTATGCGCAAATGTCAAGATGCTAATAGAAGAGAATATGACACTTCTATTAAGTATAATGATCTTCTTACACGGAGTAAGAATTTAGGTAATAAGAATACCACTCACATGTATGTTCCAAGACACCCCCACACTCATCACAATGCTAGGCATACCCCTTACATGAACACTACATACAACTCCTTTTCTAACACAAAAAAAAGGACCTTTTGTTAAGAAGAACACCTCACATCATGCATTTTACTATCATCCTCATAACACTCATGGTAGAACTTCTCACACTAGAAACTCACATATGCACAACACTCACACTTCTTCTAAATCTTCTTTGATGTGTAATTATTGTGGTTTGCTCGGACATACTTCAAATTTTTGTTATACAAGGAAACAAGTTGACATGAAAGTTCTTAAATGGGTTCCTAGCACTAACAATCAAGGACCCAAACAATCATGGGTACCAAAACGTTCATCTTCAACTTATGTTGTAGGTGACGAATCCTTCTCATGCTAGGAGCAAGTGGATTCTTGATAGCGGTTGTTCACGGCACATGACCGGTGATGCTTCACTTTTTACAACGCTATCGATGAAGAAGGAAGGACACGTCTCCTTCGGTAACTATCTTAAAGGTTATATTATTGGGAATGGTAATATCGGTTCTCCTCCTTATCCTTGTATTAATAATGTATGTCTTGTTACTAATCTCAAGCATAACCTCCTTAGTATTAGCCATCTTACCGATAATGGCTATGATATCTAGTTTGTTAAACTCAAATGCTACATTACCGATAGCTCTAATGGAACTATTGTTTATGAAGGCATTAGAGAAAACAACATTTATGTTCTTTATCTTATTGAAGGTACTAACAATGATAGATGCCTAGTTGCAGAGAACGATGAGAGTTGGCTTTGGCACATGAGGCTTGGACACGCCAACATGGATACCATCTCTCGCCTCGCCTCCAAGAAGCTTGTACAAGGACTCCCAAGTATCCCATTCAAAAAGGATATGGTATGTGAAGAATGCGAGAAAAGTAAGTTGACTAAGTCATCCTTCAAATCCATCAACTCTGTGAGTACCACTAGACCTTTTCAACTTATTCATATGGATCTTTTCGGCCCTAGTAGAGTAGCTAGCCTTGGTGGCAAACTTTATGCTTTTGTTTTAGTTGATGATTTTTTGAGATTTACTTGGGTTAGTTTTCTTGCTTGCAAAAGTGATACTTTTCGTGAATTTGTTGCTTTTTAATGGTTAAGGAGGTTCACTTTTTAATGGTTATTCCCTTGATTTGCATCCTGCTTGCTTCCCTCTACCGTTGATTCTTATCCTTCTTTCATGCTTGATAATGGTTAAGGAGGTAACCTGTATTAGGTAGACATGACCCATTGTCCCATCACCCTACTTGTTTAATTCTTGTAAGTTGGGTAGAATGTCTTACGACCTAACCTTCCTAGTGACCTTAACCAAGTCTTAAGCAAGTAGACAGTAGGACGACAGTATAAGCACCAACATAAGACATTACTAGGTTCTTAAGAAGTTTGAACTAGTTCCACTTCTTCCAATATTAAACGTGCCTATGTTTTTTTTACTATTTTTGACTATCCTATGCTGCTAGTTTAGCTTATGTTTTGCAAGCTCAATTCTTTATTAAGCTTGTTTCGGACATATGCTATTGAGCGCTCACTGGCATATTGTCTACTCAGAATCGGTGCATGATGGTCTGATCAACCTATTGTACTTTGGTTCGCTTTTATTTATCGTTCTACGTGGATGGGGACATAGCTAAACTTGTCCTCTAGAGTCCCATCCGTTACAGTCTTGGCAAATCTTTTTGAATTACTCACTCGCCTTTGAACCACATATTGGTATTCGAAAGCAAACTTCTTTGGACTCCTATTGGTTTTTATCTTTCACTTATTTAGACGGAGACTCGTACTTAATAGATAGACCCAAGGTATCACCTTAGTTGCCCCACCATCTATTGCCAAGATAGTTAGCCATTGACCAACCTAGGTAACTTCAATCTCGCCTCAAGTTACAGGCCATTTCCTTCAACTCTCAATCTATTATCATGACTTTCTAAATTGTTTAAAACTTAGGAATGATTAGAATCCTTTCTCTTAACCATACTTCTAAAACCTAGACGAGTATCTTCTCCCTAGGAAATCACCGATCCTTAATCTCAAATCAAATTACCGCCCCTTACTGACCATTAATCTTGTCTCTTCTTGCGTTAACACGCGACCATCAATTACTCCCTAAATTAAATTTGTGATCACGATTTTCTAATGTATGTTTTGAACGCTGTGATTTGAATGTTCTTCATCGATATACCCTGGTACCTTCTCAACCCCCCTACTTATTCTTAATTTCGAGGACGAAATTCTTGTAAGTTGGGTAGGATGTAAAACCCCTAAATTTTTATTATATTTTTAGTACTGATTTTTTTGTATTTATACGTCGCATAGTCGTATTGTACGTCGTACGGGAATTTGCGTTTTTCGTATTTACTCGTCTAGTGCGAATATGTGCGAGGTACATATTTTTAGAAAAATGTTTTTGATTTTATTATCGATGGTGGTTTCAAAATAATATATATAATGATTATTTTTATTAAAAGTAATTTAGCAAGAAGGTATTTTAAAGATTTGATTATTTATGTTTACTTTCGAAATTGTTTTATCTAAATTATTAAAAATGTAGTTTAAAATTATTTCCTATTGATACTTAAATATTTATTATGATTTCAAAATTAATTAATTATTATTATTTATAAAAAAAGATATTTTGAATTTAATTGTGATAATTTAAATGGTAATTTTGAAAATAAGGTTTTATGCAAATATTTATTGCATATGAGGTACAGAAATTTAAATTTATAAATATAATTCTATTTCATTATTATTTTATTATTTTTCGAAAAGGTATTTTAAAATAGTGTTTTGGTTTAAATTTAATTGATTGTGATAAGTTATATTTTAAATAGCTTTTATTTGAAAATGTAATTTATATATATTAATTTAGATTAGATTTATCTAATTCAACTTGAATTTGGATTTGATTGGATTTAATTTTTTGTTTTAAAACATATATGGTAAATTATCTAAAATTAGATTTAAATTGTAGATTGAACCCAATTTGGATTTAATAATTGGGTCCAATCCTTATCCAACTGGGTATTCCTATATCCTATATATAGTCAGGTACTCCTCAATAATTTTTCACCACCCACGTGCATCGTGTCTATGTTTTTCCCTCCCATATCTTATTCCCAATTTTATATATACATTGTATTTATCACCCGTGTCGGACACATCCCGACATCAATGAATCTCTAACCTAACCCTCTCCTGTTGTCTCCACCACCACAACCATCGCCATCCTAGCCACTGCCGCCTTCACATCTTTCCCTCGACCACCCTTCTTCCCAACCAACCACCACCACACACGTACCACCGCCACTGCCATCACCTCTTCTTCCTGTCCCGACACCCGACACCACCGTCGACCCGATCTCTCCACCTTCCAGCCCACAGCTACCGTCTTCATTTTTAACCACACCTCACGACCACCACGCCTACATCCCTCCGGCCACATCCTTCTGGCCGACCACCCCACACGGTAGTAGCCGGCCACAACCCCATCACCCGGCCGAACACCTTGCCGTCACCACTAGCCAACCCCACCAAAAACTCGACCCCGACAAACCGTAGAAAATAAAAAGAAAAGAGAACAAACCCTCGCCTTCCATCTCCGCCGCTCCGGCGAACCGCCCTCCGTCGCTGCGCTCGCATCTGGATGCAGCCGCCGCTCGCAGAGCTGTCCCTGGACTCCTCCGGCCGTACCACTACTTCTCCGCGCCCGGCCATTTCCTCCGTCGAGCGTCCCTCCGCTGGACACCCAGCTACGGAACGTCGTCGTCCCCGTGTCCAGTAGAAACCCTAGTCCGACCGCTCCTCTCCGCTGATATTTCCCGCACCTAAGCCTCTCGCCGCCCGAGCTAGGTCAACATTGTGCACATGTGCTGCCGGACCAGCCATGGCCGTGCCCTCTCCTCTCACTCCCCCTCACTCCGTCGTTGAACGCACGGCGTCCACCGCCGGAAACCCTTTCCCTCAAAGTTCGTCGCCCGCCGTGACCGCATCGACTCCTCCGCTTGCCCCAACTCCTCCTCCTCGCACCGGCGAACCCTCACGCCGAAGCCCCCACCGCAGGCCGACTTCCCTCCGGCGGCCGTGCCTTCCCCTTCCTCCGTCGTGCGCCGAGCCGCCTCCCGAGCTTCCACCGACCGCCTCCGCTTTCTTTCCTTTTCTCACTCTCGACTCTCTCTCCTTTCCTTCTTCTTTATTTTTTTTAAGAACAACATCTGCTGTTACTTTATTATTATATTTATTATTATTATTAATTATCATTATTATTACTATTATTATTATTAGTATTATTATTTAGATTATTATTACTGTTATTATCTATTAGTTATCATTATTGTTATCATTATTATTATTATTATTATTATTATTATTATTATTATTATTATTATTATAAAAATAAATTTTTTGGTATATATTGTACTGTTGTGAGTATTATATACTATAAGTATTTCAACAGTAAGCATGTATATATATTTTGAAGAATATTATATTATTATTATTATTAATTAGTATCTTTATTTTGTTATTGACTCTCAATATATTTTTTATATATGCATATGTAATTATATCCAATAAATTCCTAGAAAGTATTGTGACTAATAAAAATGAATTTCCAAGTATCAAATATATTTTCAAGTAGTATACGAAATATTTACTAAGTAAATTAAGCTTTTGACCTAAATGATTTTACTATATTTTGGGATAATAAAATATAGCATTCAAGCATTATAAATAATTTTCTAATATCATATATATTATTTATCCAAATTCTTCGATTATCATCCCATCCATGACAAATCTCCCTTTTCCTATTCCCTCACCACTCCCGTACTTCCTTATATCGACCCTAGCTGATCCAACTGCTCTAGACCAATGGAACAACATATGACATCACTAGAAGCCCTTTGTGTAGTTGTAACACAAAAGTCATATTTCATGCAACCTTGATTATTGCAGCTCACCAGGCGACCTCCAGGCAAGTATACCTTGCTAATTAACTGTCAAATTATTTATTTTCTGTATTATTTATTTTGTTTCATATTGTTACTTTCCTTTGTTATAAATTGCGCGTCCAAGCCATACTTGGGTGCAAGCGACTCTATTAGTCGTTTTACTTTACTATATGCATGTTAACTTAGTGTTAGCGGACTACCTTCTTGTTGGGGGATATTCTTATATCTCATTTGGCCATGACACTCACACTACACGATATGAGACATTTTGCTAGGGACATGACTTATGGATTGGCCATCTCTAAAGTCGTATGACGGATAGATGATCGTAACTGCTATGACTAGGATTTTAGAGACTCAAGCAACTACAAAACTGGACGAGCCATGGACATGACATGAACAGTGTGGGAAATATTGGGGGAGGACAAGTCGCTAGTGCGTACGTGAATCCAAACAAGTAAACCACAGTCTCCGGATGGAACTGTAGCAATTTATTTGCAGATACCCAATGACGTTTTGGACGTTACGGCCGGATATGGATTACTTGATGCCAGTTACGTACACATAGCATAAAATCCTACCCCATGCGCATGAAAGTTGTCCTCTAAATTGCACGTTAGGGGGTTAGAATCTCCTTTGCATATTTGTGTCTAGGAAAGTCTTTTATATATTATTTTATTATTTTGACAGTTCATATTAGCTTGTTCTTCATGTATCTTATTACATCCGTCTGAGGACATGGTTATTCCCCAGGTGTGTGCTTTCATGATTCACTGCAGGTGTTCTAGCCAAGGCCGTGATTCTTTTCATTCCTTCGAAGATGATTGTGCTTGGTTCGTCTTGCCATCTTATGGATCGATTCTTGTACATTTTTTTTTGAGATAGTTGGTAGTGGACTTTGTCTCCGCCCAACGATTGTATCATAAATATTCAAGTTAATTTTTATATTATTATTCTTTTCATTATGGATGAGATTTAGTTTGTCTTGGATTACTGCATTTTATAGCCTATGTATACATGCAAGCCCCTGTACTTCGTATGTATACAGCTGGCATGTCTATGTTCCTAGTCCTACGTATTTTGGGACTGGGGCGTTACAACAAGCACGGGTTGAAGAAAGATGGTGATGCATGCAACAAAACCTTTGGGGGACATTACATCCAAATTACCATTAACTACTGTTGTTCTCAAATAATAGTATCTACAAACAAGCCATCTGTCTTCCAACGGATGCAGCGAACAACGAAAGTTAAACTAGTGCATGCTTCCTGCTACTCTGCCCGAAGGGATGCTATCATCCCAAAGGGTTCTGTAGAAGCATGGAAAAGAATAAAGAAAGGTTCATGCGGCCAAGAATCCCCATGCGGCTCAGAGAGCCCATGCGGCTCAAGGATCCATGCGGCTCAAGAGTCTATGCGGCTCGAATAATTCCATGCGGCCCAGAGAGGAGCCACGTGGCCTTCAACAGCTCTTCCTTTCGTCTTTTGCTGCATTTAATGCCATGACAGCTGACAGCTCTGACAAATGACAACTCTGACAAAAAGGTGCAATAATGACCGACGTAATGGCTCATCCCTAGGAAAGAGGAGAAAATCTTCTCACAGCTGGCAGAAACCATTTAATCCCGAGGCATGCGGTTGCGGCCGCCCATCTTCATGCGGCTGCATCCTTTATGCGGCCGTCCATCAGTATGCGGCTGCATCTCTTATGCGGCCGCCCATCAGCATGCGGCTGCCCACTCCCATGCGGCTGCCCACTCCCATGTGGCTGCCCATTTTCATGCGGCTGTTCATCCCCATGCGGCTGCCCATCTTCATGCGGCCATGTATCCTCATGCGGCCTACTTATTTGCGGCTCTGCCAAGATGATTGAGACACGTGGCAATCTTATCTTCCTGGAAATATAGGTGTTAACAAATCCTAATCAGATTTGTTACAATAAATGCCCAGATCAAATCAAATCGAGCAAATTAGACACGTGGCAGGCCATTACAAGTCGCGAATATTCATGGCAATCAACATTTATTGTCCACAGTTTTAGTGCAATCACATTAATTGCATAAATCTATTATATTCGAGATGGACGACCCAGATTAATTAACTCTCAGGTCGCCTACTTTTGAGAATGGGCAATCATTGCAAAACCCTAATGATGCCACCCCACTCTTATAAATAGCAAGGTGCCACTCCCTTGCAAAGAGGACAGAAGGCAGAAGACAGGAGACAGAAGACAGGAGACAGAGGACAGACAGACAAAGAGGACCCCCCTCTCGGATCTAGAGAGAATCTGAGAGAGAATATACAGAGATCAAAGGACAGAGGAGCATACAGAGAGAATAAAGAGAGCATTTCTTCATCAACGCCAAGTACTTCTTCTCCAGATCCAATGCTGCACCCGATCGTCCAAGGAGTAAGGCAGAGCTGCCGTCGCTTTCTCGAGCCTCTATCGCCACCCCCATAATCTAAAATAAACAATTGTACTTAGATTTCTGTACCTAGGTTTTCGTCCCCAAGTTTTCTTTGTACAAGCGAGTTTGTATTGTGAGTCTAAGTTCAATCCTCCGACAATTGTTCTGTTCTTTTACAATCAATGGCAAACACGATGGCGACTCTGTTGGGGACAAATTTCTCTACGGCTGAGGAGTTGGTGACACAATCGGATGCAGCCAAACTTGGCTCCACACAACAGAAGATGGTCGTCCACTTTGACCAACAGACGTTTGAAGAAATGCTCTCTGAAGGAAGCGCTGGCCCGGTCCAGAAGCGAACCCGCATAAAGAAGGCTCGTAAAGAGTGGAGGCCAAAGTCATTTGCTCCTCCCCAAGCTCTAGACGGAGTACTCTTTGCTGCCCAAGATAGCGAAGGCGACTCTCATGCGGCCCCACTTCAAGCCATAGAGGACTCTGTTGTCCCCAAGTCCGGCAGAGGAAAGCACTACGATGCTGGACTTGCAGGGGCAAAGAGTGATTCTATGTGCTCCAGGAAGAAACCGAACAAAGGCACTGGCCACAAAACAAAGACTCATGCGGCCAAGATTGCCAGCCGTATGAATGATGACCATGCGGCCGAAACTGCCAGCCAAATGCATGACACTCATGCGGCCAGGATTTCCAGCCGCATGGAGAACACTCATGCGGCTGAGACTTCGAGCCGCATGAAGAAAGCCCATGCGGCTACGACTGCTACCCGCATGAAGATTATTGATTCCAGCCGCATGCCGCCTGCTCCACGCGGCTCAGTCTTCGACCGCCTCTCCTATGGTCCTGATCTCTTGTGCTCCAAAGAAGACATGTCTAACTCTCTCCAGCACCACTTAGACTCTTCCTACTATGTGCCCTCCCAGAAAGCCCATGCGGCTACGACTGCTAGCCGCATAAAGATTATTGATTCCAGCCGCATGCCGCCTGCTCCACGTGGCTCAGTCTTCGACCGCCTCTCCTATGGTCCTGATCTCTTGTGCTCCCAAGAAGACATGTCTGACTCTCTCCAGCACCACTTAGACTCTTCCTACTATGTGCCCTCACGCACTAGAGTGAAGAAGTCTAGGGCAGCACGAGCTTGGCAAGCTCGGTCCGCTGATCCGACCTCTGACCATCCGAGCATTCCATATACTGTTATACGGGCCTCTGATAGGAAGTTGTACAGAACCACTCGAGTCCAGCCCCCGACGGCAAACGGACAGAGAGGTTCCCAAAAGTCTCCCAAAATCCAGGGAGCAAACATAGTCCCTTTAGACCCATCTGACTTGCGTGATGCTATCCTCCACAAGCGCAAGGAAAGAAAGGGGGCCTCGGGGTGCAAAGAATCCACCCACGGATGTCATTGCACCCAAGTCATCGTCAACTGCTGTTGCAATAACGCAACGGTATGAGAAGACCGACAGTCCGTCTTCCAAAGACTGCAATAACCATGTTCAGAAGATGAGGCACTTCCCGTCGTCTCCTGCAACTCTGCTCAGAAAATCCCCGTCGATGGAAAAGGGAAGAAGGAAAATATTTCCAGCCCGAAGATTTCAACCACTATGACTAAGAGACTGTCGTCTAAGCGGGTTCCGACCACCGGAGTTTTCCAAGGTACCCGTTCAAAGACAAAATCTGCTACAGTGGGAGATTCATCGTCCACATCACTGGGGGTTGCTGGAACTGGATGTAGCACTCCTCCTAGCCTCCACGACAATCCGATGTTCCAAGAAGACGAGCTGGAGGAAACAACTCTCCCATCAGATGCAGCAAATCTCGACGTCCCCGAGGACGTCCACAATTCCCAAGACGAGGCGAACTCGGAAGCTGGGGGTACTGTTCCTTCTGAGTCCGAACCAGAGGAAGACATTCCCACATACCCCGATAACTTCTCGTTACAGGGGTATGATTCGGAGTGTACGTCATCCACCGTCCCTTCTACTTCTCCTCATGTGAGGACGGTATCCATGACAGACAACAACCAGGAGGGTCCAGTGATCGCCAACGCATCGACACTCTGGAGGCCATACTACGCACTTTGGTCAAATCTGTGGACGAGATCAAAGCAGCCCTTCCTACTCTGCAAGGAGGGACGCCTGGCCAAACAAACTTGGGCCCCGCGGTCAATACAGACTCAAACTGAGCGGCACCAAACCTGGGCAATATTCCTCCTGAAATGTCGGCTCCTACCGCTGCAGACGAAGCCCGGGAGGCAAGAAAAGAGGTCCAGGAGCTCCGGGCCATGTTCCACGCCCGAGAAAACTGCCAAGACCTCAGGATACGACAACCGTATCCTACTGCGTGGAGAGATGTCCCCTTCCCACCAAAATATAAACCATTCCACATCAATCCATATGATGGAAAGACCTCCGCAAGTCGGTATATCACTTACTTCGAGGTCACCACCGACCATTTTCCCCATGACGATGCCATCCTTACACGATTATTCATTGGGGTATTGGAAGGAGTCGCCTTCGACTGGTATCGCAACCTGCCAGACAACTGCATCCACTACTTCGCCAGCTTCAAGCACATATTCTTGGAGAGATTCTACGAAGTAGGACATGACGTCACAATGTCCACCCACATGGACGTCGTTCAAGGGAAGAAAGAGCTGATAAGGAACAATATCGAGCGGTTTCACCAAACCGCCATGAAATTGCCTTCTGGTAATCCGGATTCCTCCTTAATTAAAATTTACCAAAAGAGACTGCTTCCAACAATCAGCCTCTGGATGGGCGAAAGTCAATTTAAGGACTGGAAGACGTTTATTATCAGTGCCACTAGCGCCGAAGAACGATTGAAGAAGGATCGCCAACTGGGATTGCACATCTCAGAGGGAGAGGACAAGGGCAGGCGTCCTAATGCCAACAATAACAATGGGGGTGGCTCCGCCAACAATCGGGACAACAAGGGCAAGCAGGCTATGGTGGCCGACACAGCACAAAAACCTGAGTCAAAACCGGCAGACAAATAATGGCCGCAAATGACCTACTCCTTCGAAGACGGCCACGTCAAGCCCATCTTGGACATGCTCATACAAGAAGACAGAATTCAGCTCCCTCCACCAAGATGGGAACCTCGGCCGGCAGAAATGGAGAGCCCAAAGTACTGTCATTACCACCGCTACGTCCACCATGCTACACACGACTGCTACCAACTGAAATGGTACATCCAACATCTCATCGATTTGAACGCTCTAGCCATCGATTTCGAAGAGGTAACTGTGGCAGCCAATATGGTGTCAGTACAATTTGGCAGCTTCCCTCAAATAAAAACTCAAGACGGTGTTGTCCCCATCCCTCTGGCGACAATGGAGATTGCTAATCTTCCACCTCCCCGAGATCAGGGTGCTGGTCTAGTGCCCCTCACCACATCACGGGGGAAGGTCATGTAGGTCCATCCGGACCTGGTACTCGAGGTGACTCAATCCACACCACCTTCCATTCACAAGAAGAATAGTGGAAAAGTCAGATCCTATCGCACAATCTAGGTAGATATCGAAGAAGCCACAGCTATCGTCACTCGGTCTGGGGCACAATCCCAATCTGCGACAGATAACTCGGCTGAAGATCATCAGCCAGCTACTGTTGACGCTCCAGGACCTTCTCAGCCTCCGACGACCGACAAGCCTAGGCCGAAGGAGACTCGCTTTGACAAATCCCTCCGAAAAGAGGCACCGCAGGGGCTGGAGAGGCCCTACATCTTCGACATCTTGGCACAATTCGCCAACATGCCGGCCAAATTCTCATTATACGAGCTCCTGAGACTCTCAAAGGATGTTCGCACGGCTTTGAGCGATGCACTCCAAAATGTCGACGCCTATCTGGCTCAGGTCAACCTCACGGGAGAGAGTCCGCCTGCAGATCTCTAAGACAGCGCTTGCAGGGCAGCGATGCCCAACATTGTCATTACCCCGCAGGATATGCTCATCAAAGCCAACCTGCACGATCGCCCGTTATATTACACTGGATACATCGGCGACGTAAAGGTGGATCGGATGCACATTGATCCTGGTTCTTCCATAAGCATCATCCCGAAGGGTTTGTTACATCATCTCCGCATTCCTATGCATTGCCTGATGCCAACAAGCACCGCCCATCAGCGGTTTCAATTCGGGCAGGAGCTACCCGATTGGGAAGATTCGCTTAAAATACCAAATTGGTGATCTTCACTCAGAAGTAACCTGTTACGTCATAGACGCAGACACTTCCTACAACATCGTCTTGGGGCGCCCTTGGATACATGATTACATAATCGTGCCTTCCACGCTGTACCAGTGCTTCAAGTATGTCGACAAATACGGCTTCGTGAGGACAAAATTTGCCGACATCGATCCCTTCAAAGGGGTCGAATCCTACTACTCAGACTCCTGCCTATACGAAAAGTCGAAGAGGCACGTTGATAGAGGAGATGTGCAAGCTCATACCGAGACAGTCGCAGGATCAGAAGAACCTCTGACGATCCACCTCCAAGCTCGCAAACCTGGCAAGTCCGCACCCCATATAGCCACTCTGCGTAAGGACGCAATCAGCCTCTCGGCACAATAATAGCAAATGATAATCCAGCTGCCAAGGTCCGGCCAAATGCCAAGACCCACAACGGAGCCACTGACAATCAGGCTGCCTAGAGTCGGCCAACCACAAATGGAGAAGCTCAACCCCTCCGACAAACCAATGACGATACGCTTTCCCAAGAAGAATCGTCACCCCGATGCAAGGTCTGGGGCTTCTAGCGAACCAACAACTCCCCGCCCAACATCGAGTAACAAACTGGGGGTCGCTAGTTTGCCAATGACTCCACGTTCTGCTCCACCAGCAGAACCCCTGACGATCAAGCTGTCCATGTCATCCTCTCAGTCTTCATTTATACTGGGGGTGGCCGAAGAAGAACCGGAGCTAGCCAAGTATGTGGCTGCCCACACTGATGTTTCCTACGCAGATGATGTAATCCTGCTAAAAAAGATACCTTACTTCATCAATAAAGGGCTATCTTTGAACTACCTCGAGCTTAATAAGCTTTGTACAATGTATGCTATGGAACACGGTATAGGCACTCACCTACACACATAGGTGACAAATGTGTACACCGTAAATCAGCTTACTCCAGTAGAAGACGCTTACCGCATAATCGAGGGAGGGGACCATCCAATCATCTTCGGCCGGAAGGACGACCCACAACCCTTTACCATAGAGAAGGTCGATCATGAATCAGATGACGGGAGACTACCTCTTTATCTGTATAGCCCCCAATCCAAATATCTCATACAAAAACTGGGGGATGATCTGGAGACTACGCCAGGCTTGAACTACGGTACTGGTCGACGATTACCTTGAAAGCCACCGGTCTCGGCTGGTAAACTACGGGACTACTACAGCAAGACCCCATGTGGATTAGGGTATGTTACACCCGCAACGACCCCTGAAAGTTCAGATGAGGAATGTGACTGGCATTCACATTCAACCGGGTCACCAACTTCTGATTCAGACACCAGCATCGGAGACGTATTCAGACAAGTCCTGTCAGTCAACATGGCATTCGCCGACGCTTACGAAGAAGATGAAGACATTCCCCAAATCCTCGAGTTAGAGCCGAGGGCCCAACAACTAGATGCACAATAGAAAAAGCGGTTCGAACAGAGAGAGCCTTCTACTGAAAATGAGGTCATACAAGTGGATCTAGGTAGCGACTCTTCTCCAAAACCAATCTTCGTTAGCAAAAGCCTGACAGACGAAGAGCTAGAATCGCTACTGGAACTCGTCAAAGAATACATTGATGTGTTCGCCTGGAGCTATGAAGACATGCTAGGACTAAACCACGAGGTTGTCCTTCACAAGCTCAACATTCGGCCAGATGCAAAGCTGGTCAAACAACAACAGCGACGCTTTCACCCGGGCATCATGGATGAGATCGAAGCCGAAGTCAACAAACTGATATCCAGCGGCTTCATACGTGAGGAGCAACATCCAGACTGGGTCGCCAACATAGTACCGGTCCTCAAGAAGAAGGGGAAGATTCGAATCTGCATAGACTTTCGCAATCTAAACGAGGCATGTTCCAAAGATGAATTCCCCCTCCCTATCACAGACATCATGATCGATAACACATACGACTTCAAACGCATGTCATTCATGGATGGTTTCTCGGGGTACAACCAAATCAAGATGTCTCCTGACGACGAAAGCATACATCATTCCGAACAATGATTGGCATATACTGCTAAACAGTCATGCCTTTCGGTCTAAAGAATACTGGCGCCACGTATCAAAGAGCTATAAGTATCATCTTCAGGGATCACTTGCGCAAGACCGTGGAGTGCTATGTTGATGACATTGCCGTCAAGAGTCGCTGTAAGGGTGACCACCTCCAGGACCTGAGGACGGTATTCGACCTGATGCGAGCACACAACCTGAAGATGAATCCCACAAAATCTTTCTTGGGCATATCCAGCGGAAAGTTCTTGGGTTTCATCATCACCGCCCAGGGTATCCACGTAGACCATGAGAAGACGAAGGCAATTATGGAGATGGGTCCCCCGAAAAATCTCCGCGAACTCAGAGGCCTTCAAGGGAGGTTAGCTTACATCAGGAGGTTCATTTCCAACCTCTTCGGGCGTTGTCAGCCATTCAGCCATCTCATGAAGAAGGGCGCCTCATTCGTATGGGATGAAGAATGTCAGCGTGCCTTCGACAGCATCAAAGAATATTTGTCGAACCCTCCAGTCCTGGTGGCCCCGGTTGCTGGAAAACTATTCCTGCTCTATGTACGAGCAATGGAGCATTCCCTTGGCGCTTTGCTGGCACAAAACAACGATGCAGGCCATGAACAAGCTATATATTACCTCAGTCGAATAATGATCGGGCCAGAGCATCGATATACCGCTGTGGAGAAAGAATACCTCGCCCTGGTGTTCGCCATTCAAAAGACGCGACACTATGTCACAGGGCAAACCATACATGTGATATCACGAATCAACCCCCTTAGGGTCCTCATGACTAAACCAGGGGCACTCAGCTCTCGCCTCGCTACATAGGCAATATTACTGTCCTCCTACCATATGGTCTTCGTCCCACAAAAGGCTGTTAAAGGTCAAGCCCTGGCAGAATTTTTAGCAGCCCACCCATGCTCAGAGTCATCCAGAGTATATGAAGGAATCCTAGATGAGGTCGCCGACTTGCATGCAACCTCTCATGATGATATATGGCAAATATTCTTCGACGGCGCCTCAAGGACCGGACCTAAGGGCAACATCGTCGTCGTAGTCGGGGTGGTGCTGGTTTCTCCTTCCGGATTGGTGATCAATCGCGCTTACTCCCTCACAGAACCCTGCTCTAACAATATGGCCGAGTACAACACTTTGGTCATTGGCCTCTAACTGGCAAGAGAACTGGGGGTGGAATATCTTGAAGCATACGACAATTCACAGTTAATCGTCAATCAGATCCGGGGTTCATACGAAGTCCGCCATGAAGACATGATCCCCTATCACCAAATAGCGATGGACATCATCTCTTCGTTCGAGGGATTCTTCATCGAACATGTTCCCAGGATCCGAAATATCAAAGCCAATGCCTTAGCAGGCCTTGCTGCTTTCCTAGCAGTGCCAAATCATACTCATCAATCGGTGGATGTGATAGGCCATGAACTGGTCTGTCCCAAGAACAATGTTCAATTCGTGGCGAGTTATTCCGCTCAGACGATCGACGAAGTCCCAGACTGGAGACAACCATTCATTAATTTCGTAGTTTACGACATCCTGCCCGAGAACCCAAAAGAGGCCACCTCTATCAGAAGGCGTTCTCTCAGATTCTTCTACGATACAGAGACGAAGATGCTGTATCGCCGATCCTATGATGGATTATTGCTTCGATGTCTGTCAAACGCAGAAGCCAAAGAGGCCGTACGCGAAGCTCATGACGGTGTCTGCGGGGCCCATCAGCCTGGCCCAAAATTACAAGACCATCTTCGCCGAATGGGCTACTACTGGCCCACGATGGTAGCAGATGGGATAGACTATGCAAGAAAGTGCAAAGCTTGCCAAGTCCATGTGGACTTAATCCACCAACCATCCGAATTTCTACATCCGACAGTGGTGTCCTGGCCATTCGAAGCATGGGAAATGGATATCATCGGTCCAATCGCTCCACCTTCCTTCCGAGGATATCGCTTCATTCTCGTAATCACAGATTACTTCTCCAAATGGGCGAAAGCTGTTCCATTTGCAGAAGTCAAAACATCAAACGTGATCAGCTTCCTCAAGCATCACGTCATCTATTGTTTTGGACTGCCCCGAAGGATCATCCACGATAATGGTCCGCAGTTTGCAAGCCACGCCTTCTATCGGTTCTGCGACAAACACCAAACTCAGAATGTCGCTTCGACACCATACAATCCGGAAGCGAATGGGTTGGCAAAATAATTCAATAAAACAATCATCAAACTTCTCAAGAAGTTCGTATCGTCCAACAAATGCGACTGGAACGAGAAGCTTAGTGAATGCTTATGGGCGTACCGTACCACAGTCCGAACAGCCACAGGAAACACACCATTCTTTCTAGTGTACGGGAGTGAGGCAGTTCTCCCATAAGAGACCCAAATACCCTCGTTTTGCGTTGCCCTTACTTACCAATTGACGACGGACGATAACTACCGTCTCCGACTACAAGTGTTGGAGGCCTTAGATGAAAAACGCCTACTGGCTCAGCAACGGATCGAGCTATACCAAGCACGCATCTCCGGAACCTTCAACAAGATGGTTAAAATCAGAATATTCCAAGTGGGCGATCTCTTCTTGGCAGTTCGGAGGCCGATGGTCATGACTCACAAAATTGCCGACAAATTCCAGCCAAAATGGGAAGTTCCATTTATCATTGAGGCCGTATTCCCCAACGGTGCTTACCGCCTCGCAAAACAAAATGCAGACTTGCTCATGTTGCCCGTCAACAGCAAGTTCCTGAAGAAATATTATGTCTAAACGACATTTTCCAGATTATCGAGTCATGTACCCGCTGGTGCCGCTGAACTCACATCCACAACACTCCAGATTATCGAGTCATGTAGCCGCTGGTGCCGTTGAACTCACATTTCCAAATTCCTGGTTATCGAGTCATGTACCCGCTGGTACCGCTGAACTCACATTCCAACTATCCCAGATTATCGAGTTATGTACCCGCAGGTGCCTCTGAACTCACATTCCGGTCACTCTTTTAGGTAGTAAGTCATGTATGATCATACCTCTGAACTTATTTCTCTGAAAGAGCTCCTCCCTCATGATCCACTACCCGTACTATCTGTACACAAAAAGGGTAACGGATCCACAAAATTTCTAAAACGACCACGTCGATGTTACCTCTGAGTCGTTTCACTTTCGCGAAAAACAAATCACCCCTCTACATAGAACTTCCATGTCCTCATTACCTCTGAGTCGTTCTATGTACCCCTTCATGGAGCCCACTCCTGCCATGTCCTCATTACCTCTGAGTGGAAAGGCTCCATCGAAGAAACCTTCATATTTGCCATGTTCTCGTTACCTCTGAGTAAATATGTTGGTCCTCCCTCGACTTATTATCTGTATCCAAAAAAAACCCCAGGGTACGCCAAGGATAATAGGTCCACAAATATCCCCCGTTGAGTCCACTCCTGCCATGTCCTCATTACCTCTGAGTAGGAAGACTCCATGGTAAAACCCTCATACTTGCCATGTCCTCATTATCTCTGAGTAGGTATGTTGGTTCCGTCTCGTCTTATTATCAATATCCTAAGCCATGGTACGCCAAGGATAATAGGTCCACAAATATCCTCCATTGAGTCCACTCCTGCCATGTCCTCATTACCTCTGAGTAGGAAGACTCTGTGGTAAAACCCCCATACTTGCCATGTCCTCGTTACCTCTGAGTAAGTATGTTGGTTCCCTTTCATCCTATTATCCGTATCCTAAGTCAGGGTGCGCCAAGAATAATAGGCCAACAAATGTCCTTTGCTAAGTTTCTTAGTACAGGCCCATCATTCCTCATCATGCCCCAGGAGCCCAGCTGCTCCATGGCATTCTCTCTTCCGATACCCAAAACGTCCATGATCACCTTGCCGTGGAATTGTTCTAGGTATCCGCATCAAACTTGTTATCCGTACCTAAAACCAAGATATGCCAAGGGTAACAAGTCCACAAATAAGTCCCCCATTCGGGGCAAACGCCATCATAACACCACAAGCACAACATGCAGTACAAATAAAGGATGGAATAAAGCATGCTCTTTTATTTGGAAGGCAAAAAGTACTACATTTTCTAGGGATAATATCCCATTTAAAGAAAGAAAAAGAACAAAAATAAAAAAAGGAGAAAAAGGCCGTCCATGGTTCGGCATTACATAATTCCATGAGACGGTTCTTCACCAAGGTGGTCCCCTGATCAAGCCGCTGTTTAGCTCGGCGCTCCGCTTCCTGGGACAAACGCTCCGCATTATCCAAGTCCATGTGTGCCTGCCAGTCGTCCTCCAACTTCTTCAGTACAATTTCCAGATCAGCCGAAGCTCGATTCACTCTGTCAGCCTCCTGGATAATTAGCCCCCTTTCGGTACGGGCAGCCTCAAGCTCAGACTCCAGGAAAGCTAACTTCCTCTGAAGCTCGGATATGCTCCCGCGTGTCAATGATCCCACGGGAGACAGTAGCTTCCCGAGCCGTAATATCTTCACTCTCGCGGCTCAACTCATCATATCGATCAGACAGATCGCGGAGGTCTTTCAGTATGGCCTGCCTGGTCTTATCCCGAGCAGCCCTTACCTCCTCTACATTAGCTGTGAGGAAACCGCGCTTCTGATCTATAGCAGCATACAGATCAGCCTACCACAACACCTGAAGCTGGTCCACCAGCTGATCAGCCTCTAGCAATTTTGCATCCAGAAGCACGGCTACCCCTGCCCACCGGGAAGAGTCTTAAGGATATCAATATGACCCTGGGCGCATTGCCGGGCCAAGACAAAAGAGGTCCCTCTTTCCACAGCAGCCGCTACCCCCCTCTTCAAGTGACAAATAAAAATTGTCAACCACATCCTGTAACGCTTCGTCCATAACCTCTGTAGAGGACGGCGTCAAAGGAAGCGTGGCCGGCAACGTCGAAGGAGGTGCACTAGAACTTGCCACCAAAGGGACAAATTTTGAGAGGAACGATGTGCGGATAGCGGCTAACTCTTCCTCCGCCACTCGAAGAGCCTGGACACTTGGCAGGACAGAGAGGTCGACTCTCGGAACCTTCTGAGCATAAGAAGACGCAAGGACCATTGTCCCCTGCCCCGACTGTCCTACCACTTGACTTTTCGAATTCGAGACAGCGGTAGGCCCCTCAAGATGAACCGAAAGGGGAGGAGGTACGCTCCTCACCGCCAATGCCCCTTCGACAGAGCCTGTCTCATTAATGTCCATCATCGACACTGGAGAGGCAGGACCTATATGTCCAGAGGAACCATCAATTGACGTAACCCGAAGGATGTGATGATAGAGCAGATAGGCCTCCTCGCAAGTTAAAATTCGGCTTATCTTACCAGAGGAGGAGCATGGAGGTTGTAACTCACTCGCAGTCGATATGGTCTCCTCACCCGCGACCTCCAAGTTAAATTTCGCTGGCTCTTCTGTCCCAGCCACCCTAGAGGGAGGTACGACTCGATCAGCGTCATCTTAAAGAAATTTTATAATTTCGGGGACAGGTCCATCGGAACCCCCATCATCTTGAGTCATGACCTCGACATTTTGAGATTCCTCTTATTTTGACACCTACGGGAGGGAAGGAAAATGATTAAAGATCAAAACTGGAGAAAACGAAGAACCGAATAAAAATGGTAGTAATTCGCTTTTCCTCCGAAGTGGGGTCGACCTCTTCGTTTCTCTCCCTTATAGTTAGCCTGCGACGTCTGGTCGTAGCCAACTTTCGGGAATAAGGAATATTGCCAACAGAGAAAATTTGTCGGCTACGCTTCCGTACAGAACCAGGTGCTACGGGTGGCTGATACGTCGCCATCTCATTTAACGAAACAGGCGGCTGATCCGCCCCAACATCTTCCACCGGAAAGGAAGAGTCATCTGCATCACGCTCCTCGTCCTCATCATCCGCAGTGGTGGAGTCTGAGTCTGGCACTTCGACTCTATTCTTATTCTTCTTCCTCGTCTTGGCCCCTTGGGGCTTCTCATCCAAGCCAGTACCAATAATAAAACTGGTACGCGGGCTAAAACTAATGGAGAGCTTGTTCGCCGTGACATGGTACAAGGCCGCCATGTACAAAATCTCTACCGACGCCTCAATGGTAGGAACCGAGAAAGTGGCACGGGCATAAAATGTATCATAGTAATGCCAGGCCCTGATGCCGTCAAGGAGGCTACCTTCAAAACCCAGACAAGAACTGGGACTGTCCAGAAAAAATTGGCTGTACCCAAACTGACGAGCAAACCTGCTGGGCAGGTAAGGTTCCAGGAAGATAGCATTACGGTTGCGGTATACAAATGGGCGGGGCGGACGTTATGTAACCACAAAAGCATCTGGCCGTCTAAAAGTTGAGGAGGACCAATACCGTCGAGATGTACGTCCGCTATTTCCTCAGCAGTAAAACGAAGGACGGATACAAAAAAGTTGTACCTATCTGCTCTCGCCAGCACCATCCGGCAGGCACGAATAGTATCATACTCCCAAGGCTCGTTGCGATAACGGAAGATAAAAGCATCATCAGCAATCATGCCATCTTCAGAACCCGGTTTCATCAAAGACCGGTAGTGCATTAATAGCCACCCCATCAGATAATAATAGGGCAGCTCAGTCCTTTCAAAGTCTTTTGTCACCTCGTGGGCGATGACCTTGGACGTAAAAGTACGGAGGCCACGGTGTATGCTGCACACCATGGCCGGAAGAAGAGCTAGTTTTACTCTAAAAACTAGCTTCACAGCAGGGAGAATAAAATTACGGCTGATCCTTTCAATAGAACTAGCTCCTCCTAAGACTACACAATTCCGCAGCCATACCATCAAAAATCCTGCTAGGAGCGCCTTCTCTGACAGCTCTTTGATATCCTGATAAAAATAACCAAAAGAGTCGGTCTGGCTCGCAAATCTATCGCTGGTGGAGGCCACCCTCTTTGTCGACGACATCAAAGCCTGAACCGCCTCTCGGAATTGAGGACTTCGGGAAGTAACTCGGCCTGAGGCTCCCGTCGAGAAGAGATAGTTCACCCAGTCTTTAGTATGGGCAGCATTCCATTCCGAGCTGCTTTCCTTCATGGCTATCTGTTGGCACGTACTATAATGGTACAGTATTTCCTGATAAGTAGCCACGAATCCCGGGTATCATTCTTCCAGCTCTTCGAACTCCTCATTCGTAGGAGTGTATGCTTCAAAAGCTTCATCCCTCCAAGGAAGTTTGGAAATTGCATGCATCTAATGGAGTGCAAGCCCCATTTCCCCTAGAGGGGTATAGAAGGTTCCCGTACGGCAGTTGTTCATCTCCAGCAAAGCCATGAATAACTTCTTGTTTACAGGTAAGTCGTGGCTGGTGTCTCGAATAGCGTGATAAAGACCAATCTCATGTAGAAAAGTCTCATACTTTTGTGGGATCCACATAGACAGATTGATCCATGAGGGGATGGGGTGTATCCAACTTGGGAGTGCCAACCGACCGATTGGATAGGAGCCTTTTCGAGCAAGTTGGTTCAGGAAAGTATCGGCTGAAGAAAACGTGAAATTGGGACCCGGCAAATTCAAGAAAGCACCCGGGGCCAATCCCATTACATAACGGCTGGCATGCACCTTGCCCGCACACACTGACTTCATGCTGTTGTTGTAATGGATGTCGCCCACAAACATCCCATTCCGTGTAGGAGTCAAAGACTCTTCCATCTTCTTGTCCAGCGAAAACATACTGAACCAAGATAGTGGGAAGTAGCGCTCCATTTGAGGGATGCGGATCGTAATCCCGTTAGAAATGAAGCTCCAGTTCTCTGATATATCCAGAACTTGACTGTTCTTCACAGTCAAAGTGTCTCCAAAGAAGAATGCAGGTTTCAGGTATTCCCCTTCCAATTTTCTCGAATTCATCACGGCACATAGAAAGTGGAAAGGTTGGTTCTTGAGGGCATTTATCCTCGTCAAAGGCTCGTCACTAGGAAGATGGTCAACCACATACCGAGCTATCTGATCGTACCTATAGCCCATAGTGGCCTGAGCACGACCCACTAGAGGTTCCCCCGCAGCGTTAACTAGAAAATTCACTTAAAAAAGAAGACAAAAGAAAATAAGTGAAAAATATGGACAAAGAGAACCGATGGGTGTTTTCAAGCTTATGCGGCTCCAACTTAATGGAGCCTCATGCGGCTCAACTCAGAAAAATACTTATGCGGCTCCGTTCAGCGAAGGTTCATGCGGCACACATGAAGATGAAGGCTCGCGCATAAAATATGCAACGTTGCCATGACAGTTAGGGTTCCAAACTCACGTAAAGGTCCTTACCATCGATAGCAGGGTAGACGTCGGGGTGAACTACGGGCACGTCAGCTGGCGGAGGAGCTGCCACATTCGTCGCCACAGAAGCAGCTTTTTTACCCTTCGCCGCCGATGAAAACGCTGTCTTCTTCACCGCAACAGTCTTCTTAGGAGCCATTACTATGATCAGAGAAGGAGGACGAAGACAAGAGAGCTAGGGCAATAGCAGAAAGTAAAAGAAAGTCTTTCCCAAACACACTGTTATTTATAGGCAGAACCCCAATGGACTGACGCATCGATTCATGTGCAAAATAATCGACTCTTTGGTTATCAAGGCGATCTAATTATTTAAGGCTAAACTCTTGGGATCCTGTCCCAAAAAGCGGCCTTGAATTTGACAGCAAATCAAAGGTAACCAATGCAAAATATTTGCACACATGGCATGAAGACGTGGCAAGGAGCCCATGCGGTTCAGATGGCCATGCGGCTGGAATGACCAGACGGCTCAGATGGCCATGCGGCTGAGGGGACTATGCGGCTGAGACACCCATACGGCCAGAACATCCTATGCGGCCAGAAGAGTTTATACATAGCCATGCTTCTTATTCAAAGTATTTCAATTTTACAAATTAAAAACTTTGATGGGGGTCTTGTAGAAGCATGGAAAAGAATAAAGAAAGTTTCATGCGGCCAAGAATCCCCATGCGGCTCAGGGATCCATGTGGCTCAAGAGTCTATGCGGCTCGAATAATTCCATGCGGCCCAGAGAGGAGCCACGTGGCCTTCAATAGCTCTTCCCTTCGTCTTTTGCTGCATTTAATGCCATAACGGCTGACAGCTCTGACAAATGACAGCTTTGACAAAAAGGCACAATAATGACTGACGTAATGGCGCATCCCTAGGGAAGAGGAGAAAATCTTCCCACAGCTGGCAGAATCCATTTAATTCCGAGGCATGCGGCTGAGGCCGCCCATCTTCATGCGGCTGCATCCTTTATACGGCCGCCCATCAGCATGCAGCTGCATCTCTTATGCGGCCGCCCATCAGTATACGGCTGCCCACTCCCATGCGGCTGCCCATCTTCATACGGCTTTTCATCCCCATGCGGCTGCCCATCTTCACGCGGCCATGTAGCCTCATGCGGCCCACTTATTTGCGGCTCTGCCAAGATGATTGAGACACGTGGCAGTCTTTTCTTCCTGGAATTATGGGTGTTAACAAATCTTAATCATATTCTGTTTAGGTGAAGGGTTACAACCCCGGTTCTTGTTTGGTTTATGGGTTGTAACCTGGTTACCGGAATGGTCCTTTAGTTATCTTATCATTTATTGCCTTGTTTTTTGACTCATGTCTTTCGTTATTATTGATGTATTTATGTGCTAATATGCTGGTTTTAGTTCTTAAGTGAAGCATCCCTTGTGACACTTGCTCTTTTCGGGGTCTGACCCAGCTGGTTTTGTATGGCCAGATTTTAGAGTAGCACCCGAGGATCTTCCAGCCTTCCAGCCAGATGGTGAATACTAGACACAACCCTGGCAATGAGTGGATTTTACTTTGCTATCACACTCTATTGTAAATTATTCTTTTGAGGCGTTTAGCCGTCGAGCAAGTGTTAGATCGTGTTGAATTTATATTCCTGTCTGCCTAAGGGCTGCAACATGATTGACAAATCCTAGGGTTGATCATGTATGACTTAAACTCATGCTTGTCTTCGCATTTTGTATCACTAGCTTCATGATCATCTGAATATGTAATGTATGGGACGCCTTATTTTCTATGCCTGATGATCTACCATCTTGTTACATTTACTTGCTTACTTGAGATTGAGACATTAGGCTTGTACGTGACCATAAGCTAGTTGGCTTATAGTTAAGCCCTCATATATCTCGACAGCCATGACCATATTGCGAGGTGGGATTCACTTCAATGTACGTAGCTGGCTGTGTCTATCCCCCGCTTTCTAGTATTCTGGTTCTTGGTAAGACACGGTTTAAGTGGTGGCCTATGCAGGTCTTGTAAATCAAGATGTGTGAGGGTTTTACTGAATAGATATCTCAGTCAGTACTCGTCCTTGATTTCTACTCGTTTCTTCTAATCTTTCTGAAATCTTGACCTGATCACATGCTTATATTCTCGATCTATTATGGTCCTTCCTTATTGTTCCCTCTGTCGTTTCTTCAGCAGTATTGCTCCTAATCCTACCGATCAGCAAGGCGGAGCACCTCCAGTGAACCAGCAGCAACCTGGAGACCAAGCCCAGCACTCTGGAGCGGCCTTCCGAGTTATGTATTCCGGGGATCTAGAGCCCCCAGTTTATTCAGTCCAGCCTACAAAGCCTGAAAATAAAACCCTGGTGGGTCTCATCTGGGAATTAATTGCATCACAACATTATCGGGGCGATGCCCTACACCTGACAGTACAAGTGCCATGGGCAGAGTTGTTTACCAAGGGAACAACGCGACCAACAGCTTCAAGCGTTTGAACCCTCCTTTTTTTGACGGCAGTGAAGATGCTATCGCTGCTGATGCCTGGCTTCGGGACATAGATGTTATCCTCGAGGCAGCTAGGATTTCTGAGGAAGAGAAGGTTGCCGTTGTGCGCCTGCAGTTATTGGACTTAGCCCACAGCTGGTGGGCGATGCTAGCAGTTGGATTACCAACTCCTATTTTGTGGAAAGTAATCAGCAATAAGTTCCAGACGAAGTACTTCGACACAGTAGCTCGGTATGATCTGCAGACGAGATTTACTAATCTCAAGCAGATGGGCAGAGCGGTCGATGGATATGTGGCTGAGTTTTCTAGACTCAGTCGGTTTGCTCCCACCTTGGTAGTGACCGAATTGGATCGAGCCCAGCGATTCCAATAGGGACTCCACCTAGAGATCATTATATCGGTAGAGTAGTTTGAGCACCATACGTTTGATGCCATCTTGCGAGCAGCTAAGAGGCATGAGTATACTCCGTAGAAGATTGTAGATAGAAGCGAAGGACAGAAAAGGTCTCATGGACAGATGTCCTATTCATTAGCACCAGTCCCGACAGCCAGGGCTTTGACTATTGGAGCTCCTAGGAGGGCGACCATAGTTTCCTTGGTTCAGCACTCAACACCGACGTATACTCAGCAGCAGAAGCAGAAGCAGTCTTCCGTAATATGATGCTCTTATTGTGGAAAGCCAGGATATATAGTATCAGAGTATCGCAGAGCACAGGGATTGTGCTTTGCTTGTGGGGCACTGGACCATATGATAGGGTCATATCCGAATATAGCCAGTTCATCGTCATCAAACCTAACCAGTCCATCGGTTAGGGGTCCAGCACCAATGCAACAGCAGTACCGGCCTTCGAGGCTATTGCTGCCTCAGGCTCAACAGTATGCCCAAGCTCAAATTTAGAACCGGCATAGCGGTTTCCAGCAGAGGAGACCAGCAGCAAGAGGACAAGGTCAAGCGATGGCTCTGATCGTGGCAGAAGAATTGGCATCAGGTGAGGTGGTGGCAGGTACCATTCTCGTCAACTCTTTTCTAGTATCAGTATTATTTGATTTGGGTGCATCACATTCATTTATGTCTGCACGATTTGTAACACAGATAGGACTGGAGCCCGAGTCATTATCAGTAAGGCTCGATATACTTACTGGTTATGGTCTTATAGGAGTAGATAGAGTTTATTCCTTGTGTCGAATTATAGTTAGTGGTAGAGAGTTTCCCACTAGATTGATAGAACTTTTGATGGCCGACTATGATGTGGTCCTAGTAATGGATTGGTTGAAGGATCAATATACAAGGATAGACTACCATGTTGGCAGGATTATTTTTGGTATTCATGGCGAACCAGTGTTTTTATTTTCCAAATGCGAAGTAGAACCTTTTCCACCAGTATTGCGGATGGCAGTAACAGTAGCAGCTCAGTTTCCCATAGTAGTAGAAGAGTTTTCTGATATATTTCCCGAGAAGCTTCCAGGCATGCCCCTAGAGAGAGATAGAGTTCACCATTAATTTGCTTCCAATGACGACACCAGTGTCAGGGGGATTCTACAGGATGGCTTCAGAGTTAGAGATCTTGTACAAGATGATTGAAGAACTTAGAACCAAGGGATTCATTCATGCTGGTGGATCACCTTTAGAAGCCCCGATACTTCTTGTAAAAAAGAAGGAGGGTACGTCAAGGTTATGTGTTGATTATCGTACCTTGAACTCTGTAACAATCAAGAACAAATATCCTCTACCAAGGATAGATGATTTACTTAATCAACTCAAAAGAGCGGCAGTATTCTGGAAGATTGATTGACTTACGGGTAGGATACCATCAGATCAGAGTCAGAGAGCAAGACATCCTGAAGACAGCATTCAGATCTAGATATGGACATTGTGAGTTCCTTGTTATGCTATTTGGAGCGACCAATGCACCAGCCATATTCATGGACCTCATGGATCGTATCTTTATGTCCTATTTGGAACAGTTTGTAATAGTATTTATAGACGACATCTTAGTCTATAGCAAGAATGAGGTAGAGCATGAGCAGCATCTTCGTGTAGTTCTTCATATTCTAAGGGAGCACCAGTTGTATGCGAAGTTCAGTAAGTGAGAATTTTGGTTGGATCATATTTCGTACTTGGGTCACATCATCACCAGAGGTGGAGTGGAAGTGGACCCCCAGAAGATAGTGGCCATAGAGACATGGCCAGTACCCAGTACCGTCGCAGTAGTTCGGAGTTTCCTAGGATTGGCCGGCTATTAACGGCAGTTTTTATCAGACTTTGCTCGGATTTCTGCACCACTGATACAGTTGACCCGCAGGGATGTGCAGTTTGCTTGGACAGTAGAGTGTCAGAGTTCATTTGAGAAGTTGAAGCAAGGATTGATGAAGGCACACATTCTCATGCATCTAGATGGGACTGAAGGATTTTCAGTCTATTGTGACGCTTCCGGCAAGGGATTGGGATGCGTCTTGATGCAGCATGGTAAGGTAGTAGCTTATGCGTCACGTCAGCTTCGTGATCATGAGAGGAATTACCCGACCCATGACTTGGAGTTAGCAGCGGTGGTTTTCGTAGTCAAGTTGTGGAGGCATTATTTATATGGAGATCGGGTGGAGATTTTCACCGACCACAAGAGTCTTAAGTATGTGTTTATCTAGAAGGACCTTAACATGCGTCCGAGGAGATGGCTAGAGCTACTTGTGGATTATGACATCAACCTGTAGTATCATCTCGGGAAGGCCAACGTTGTTGTAGATGCATTGAGCAGAAGAGCCAGAGTTTATTTTCTAACAGCACAGCCAGAGTTGTTAGTTGATCTTCAGAAGATGGGTATTGAAGTTTTCTTCCTACCAATGTGTTATTTATGGCTAGTATACAAGTTCAGTCCAATATAGTTGAGAGGATTAAGTTAGCTCAACCAACGGATTCTCAGCTTCAGCGACTTAGGGAAGAATATGTGGCAGGACGGAGAGCAGAGTTATGTATTCATGAGGACGGTACATTTCGATATGGAAGGCATCTTTGTGTACCTAGTGGTGACATCAGACAAGAGATCATGGCAGAGGCTCACAGTTCATAGTTCACAGTATTTAATTCATCCCGGCGGTACGAAGATGTATCGTGATATCCGTCAGCATTTTTAGTGGAATGGCATGAAGAGGGTGATAGTCTGGTTCGTCTCTTATTGTTTGGTTTGCCAACAAGTTAAGGCTGAACATTCGAGACCAACTGGACTTCTTCAAACTTTACTGATCCCTGAGTGGAAGTGGGAGCATATCACCTTGAATTTTGTAACTGGGTTACCTAAATCCCCAGCTGAGAGAGATACTATCTGGGTTATAGTTGACAGACTCACCAAGGTAGCTCATTTTCTACCTTTTAGGATAGGCCAGTCGACGGATCAGCTTACAGAGATGTACCTCAGACAGATAGTAAGGTTGCATGGAGTACCAGTCAGTATTATATTCGACAAAGATTTAAGATTTACATCGCACTTTTGGCGGAGTCTTCAAGAGAGCGTGGGGACTCGTCTCAAGTTGAGTTCAGCTTATCATCCGCAGACAGATGGTCTGTCGTAGCACACGATCCAGACTCTTCAAGATATGTTGCGGTCATGTAAGCTTGACTTTGGTGGTTCATGGAAAGATCACCTGCATCTTGTGTGGTTCTCCTATAACAACGGTTTCCAGGCCAGTATCTAGATGGCACTATTTGAGGCCTTGTACAGCAGGAAGTGCAGATCCCCGTTAGCATGGGATGATATGGGCGAGAGGTAGATGCTTGGTCCAGAGATGATTACGCGGACTATTAAGGTGGTTAGACAAGTTAGGGATCATCTTCAAATTATGCAAGATCGCCAGCGCCTTTGGGGCGATTCTCATCGACGTCCACTTGAATTTTCTATCGGCGACCACATATTCCTTAGGATCTCGCCGACCCGTGGCATCATTCGATTCGGCGTACGGGGAAAGCTTAGTCCTAGGTATATAAGGTCGTTTGATATTCTTGAGCGAGTAGTTGATGTGTCCTATCATCTCGCTCTTCAGTCATCGTTACGTGAGGTACATGATGTCTTCCATGTATCCTAATTACGATAGTATATCCCAGATCTGAGTCATGTCCATGATCATTCGAAATTGGTTATTGGTACCAACCTTTCGTATGAGGAAAGACCTGTATCCATATTAGACCGGAGAGAGAAAATACTCAAGAACAAGACTATTAGTTTAGTCCGTGTTGCTTGGGGTCATCGCTATTTAGGTGAGTCAACGTGGAAGCGTGGGGATGATATCCGATCGCGATATCCACGCCTGTTTGACTCATAAGGTATAATGTCTTCCATATGACTTATGTTTTTAATTCCTTGCTTGTATGAATGATTGCTTGATTGATTGCTAGTCATAGATTGCTCGTGATTATTATAGCTTGTTCCGACATCTATAGCCTCTTGATTAAATTCCGAGGACGGAATTCCTTTAAGGTGGGTAGAGTTGTCACTCATGTTTTCTGTTATACGTATTTTCAGTATACGTGTACGGACTCCCAACTCGTATTTTAACTTGTCTAGCATAGCTTGGCTTGGTTTGGTCTTGGTTTAACTTGGTTTAGCTTGGCTTGGTTTATTTTGGTTTTGGTTAGAGATGGAGAGGATTGATATAAATATCAACTCCACTCACTCTCTTCATTATTTCCTTTACTTTTCATTAACTTCTTCTTCTTCCTCCATTGATTCTCTCCAACCACCTTAGGCAAGTGCAACTTGCTTCATGGAAGAACTCTATTTTATTTGTTCCATTGTCTTCCCTACAAGCTTCTAAGACTATTTAGTACTTAGCATTTTTGGTTTTGGAGGATCAATTCTTATAGATCTAAGTTTTCTTAAATCTTACTTTTCTTGGGTTTTGATCTATCAAACTTCATTATTTTCATATTTTGATTATTCTATATTGTAGAGAATTTGATTTCACCCAAAATAGACCTTTGAAAACCCAAATTTCAATTTATTTTGAGTGATTTATGGACCTTGGAAGTTCATGGGTTCTATGGTTCTTCTTCTCAGGTTGGAGAAGAAGAACAGTGTGGGCGCATGGCATTTTTTGCGTCCATAGTAACTTCAACCTTGGGCGCGTAGCCTTTTATATGTGCCCAAGCTCTCTGTCTTCCTCACTGTGGGTGCATGGCTCTATATGCGCCCATAGCTTTTACTTGCTCATGTACATAACTTTGATATGTGTTAAGTCATAGTGTCCCTTTGTTGTGGGCACATAGCCCTTATTATGCGCCCACATATCCAGTATAGATGACTCATGACTTAGCCTTCCATTGTTCCCTACCTCACTCATGTGGGCGCATAGACTATAGGCGCATGCTTGCGGGCGCATAGGCCATGGACGCATGTACTCTCTTGTGCATTCCTTCTATAGCATATGCCCTACATGATGTGTTTGGTCCTAAGCGTATACATATGGGCGCATGCCCTTAGGCGCATGGCCGTAGGCGCATGCCACTCTCAGCCCATGTATTTTGGGTGTATGCTCTTCATGACACCCCATTGACCCTTTGTGCCATCTCTTGCAAATGTCCGTATTTGTCCCCATGGTCCTTAGTGTAAATTATGACTTTGTTTGTACTCGTTACCTGACTAGTCCCATAATGTTATTTTCCAAGTTGCACATGTATCCTGAGCATTAAACACGATCATGGTATGGCACGTACACTCTCTAACAACTCCTTAATAGTGGCCCGCCCGCCGTGGTGCACTTACATGAACAGGACATGACAATATGACTTTACATGATAACTTTTGATAGCGACCCATCGTGGTACACATTACACAAGTAACATGACATGAATGGACTTGATAGTTGCCCGCTGAGGCACACCCTTGACAAGTGTAGAAGCATAGAAATGAACAGGAAATCCTATGGGGCTCAAGACTAGGAGAGTTTCATGCGGCTCAACAGTTCATTGGAGTTTCATGCGGCTCAGAAGTTCCCAGTGAGCCACGTGGTCTTATGCGGTTCAAAAAGTCCTTCATAAACCTGCCGTAATTAATTTATACAGCTGGCTCATTTAGTGCCCTGATGCGAAGCGACAGCTCTGACACAAAGGTTTCACAGCTCTGACATAAAGCTGCAATGATGACTTTGACATAATGGCGTGCTCCTAGGGAAACAAAGAAAATCTCTATGGCTGGCATGATCCACCGAACTCCAAAGCACTTCATTCCATGCGGCTCTGACAAGTGGCCATCCTTATGCGGTTCAGTTGGAGGCCACCCCCATGCGGCTGCTACTCCTATGCGGCTCGGATCATGGGGCCACCCCCATGCGGCTGCTACCCCTATGCTGCTCAGAACATAGGGCCACCCTCATGCGGCTCAGATTAAAGGATTGCCATGCGGTTCAGATATGGCCACCCTTATGCGGCTCAGATCATAGGGCCACCCTCATGCGGCTCAGATTAAAGGATTGACATGCGGTTCAGATAAGGCCACCCTTATGCAGTTCTTACACGAGGCCACACTCATGCGGCCCAACCATGACAGTCCTCCATGCGGCTCGCAGCAGTTGGGACACGTGGCGGGAGCTGATTGAATCTCAATAATTCATAATTATTGTAGTCAATGAGGGACACGTGGCGGGAGCTGATCGAATCTCAATAATTTATAGTTATGAAGGACACGTGGCAGGAGTCGATCAAATCTCAATAACTCAAATTTGCTGCAATCAACATAACCGTCCAGATTTGGTCAGATCCCAAACAAATCAGACTTATTGCAATCATCATAATTACCCGGATCAATCCCCAACAAATGATGCAGATTTGTTGCAATCAACATAAAAGCAAGATCAGGGCAAATCTTAACAAATCCTTGGCCGCCCTCTGTTTAAAATAAAATCATTGCAAACCCTAATTATCGTACCCCACTCCTATAAATAGCAAGGTGCCATTTCCTTGCAATCCCTGGACAAAAGTGGAAACAGAGCACAAAGAGCACAGAGAAATACGCCCAAGGCCAGACACAGAGAGGTCCACACCCGAGCAGGAGCATTTCTTCTCTGGAGCCAAGGCTACGTCCGATCGTCTAAGGAGTAAGACAGAGCTGTCATCGCTTTCCCGGGCCTCTACCATCACCTCCCAAAAAAAAACTGAACAATTGTACTTAGATTGCTGTACCTAGACTTTCGTACCTAGGCTTTCTTTGTACGAGCGAGTTTGCGTTGTGAAGTAAAAGTCCAGTCCTCCCATAAAACTGTTCTATTCTTTTATAATCAATGGAAAACACGATGGCGACTCTGCAGGGGACTAACTTCTCCATGGCTGAGGAGTTGGTGACGCAATAGGATGCAGCCAAACTTGGCTCCACTCAACAAATGCTGGTCGCCCGGTTCGACCAACAGGCGTTTAAAGAAATGCTCCCCGACGGGAGCGCTGGCCCGGTCCAGCGGCAAGCCCGTACGAAGAAGGTCCACACGGAGTGGAGGCCCAAATCATTCGCTCCTCCCCAAGCTCTCGAAGAAATACTCTCTGTTGCCCAAAATGGCGGAGAAGTCTCGCAGGCGTCCTCACTTCAGGCCATAGAGGACTCTGCTGTCCCCAAGTCCGGCAGAAGAAAACACTATGATACTGGACTTGCAGGGGCAAAGAGAAACTCTGTGCGGTCCAAGAAGAAGCCGCATAAGGGCGCCAGCCACATGAAAACTCATACGGCCACCGAAGCCAGCCGTATGCAGAAGGCTCATACGGCCATAACTTCCAGCCGCATGAAGGAGGCTCATGCGACGACGACTGCCAGCCGCATGCAGACTGCTTATACGGCCACCACTCCTAGCCGCATACAGAAGGGTCATGCGGCCACACATGCCAGCCGCATGCAGACAGCCTGCACGGCTACCCAACCCAGCCGTATACCATCTGCTCCATGTGGCTCACGGTCAGTCTTTGACCGCCTCTCATGCGGTCCTGACCTTAGACGCTCTCAGGAGGTTATGCCACACTCTATGACGCACCACTTGGACTTTTCCTACTATGCACTCCCAGGTGCTAGAAGGAAGAAGTCTCGGGCAGTGCGGGCTCATCGAGCTCAGACAGCTGTCCTAACTTCTGACTATCAGGGCGTCCTGCTGACTATTACGCAGGCCCCTGATGGAAAGTTGTATAAAACTATCCGTGTCCAGCCTCCGGCGGCCAACGAACGAGATAGTTATCAAGAATCTCCCAACAACAATCTGGGGCGATTACTCTTACTACCCCCACATCAGGGAGCAGGCAGGATGCCAACACACTCATGTGCTCAGAACTCCCGGGCCCAAAAAATGGGTGACTTGCGCAACGTGATTCTTCACAAACACAAAGAAAGGAAAGAATCTTCAGTGTGCAGAGAGTCCTCCCATGGACATCACTGCCCCCAAGTCATTGTCAACTGCTGCTGCAACAAAGCGGCAGTACAAGAAAACCGACGGTCCCTCTTCCACCGACTGCAACACCCAAGCTCAGAAGACGGGGCGCTTCTCGTCGCCTCCTGCAATTATGCTCACAAGATCCCTGGCAGCGGGAGAGGGAAGAAAACAAACGTCTCTAGCCCGAAAATCTTAACCAAGAAACTCTCTTCTAAGTCGTTGTCTACCACCGTTACAGGAGGACTTTACCAAGGTACCCGCTTAAAGACAAAATCTGCCACACTTGGAGATTCGTCGTCCACATCTCTGGAAGGCACTAGAGTCGGGGGTAGCACTCCTCCAAATATCCACGATAATCCGGTGTTCCAAGAAGATAATCTAGGGAAAACGGTTTCCCCAACAGATGCAGCAAGTTCCGACGTCCCTGAGGATGTCGACAACTTTCAAGACGAGGCAAGCTTTGAAGCTGGGGGTACCACTCCTTCCGAGTCCTAACCAGAGGAGAACATTCCCACATACCATGATGACTTCTCTGTACAAGGGTATGACTCAGAGGGCACGTCCTCCACCGTTCTTTCCATCTCTCCTCATGTGAGGACGGTGTTCATGACGGACAGCAACCAAGATGGTCCCAGTGATCACCAACGCATCAACACTCTAGAGGCCATACTGCATGCCTTGGTCAAGTCCGTGGACTAGATCAAAGCGGCCCTTCCAACTCTGCATGGAAGGACGCCTGGCCAAACAAGCTTGGGTCCCGCGGTCAATACGGACTCAAATTCAGCTGCACCGAACCCGGGTAATAATCCTCCTGAAATATCGGCTCCCACCGCTGCAGATGAGGCCAGAGAGGCAAGACGAGAGGTCCAGGAGCTCCGGGCCATGTTCCACACCCAAGAAACCTGCCAGGACCTCAGGATACGACAACCGCATCCTGCTGCGTGGAGAGACGTTCCCTTCCCACCAAAATATAAACCATTCCACATCAATCCTTATGATGGAAAGACATCTGCAAGCAGGTAGATCACCTATTTCTAAGTCACAACCGACCATCTACCTCATGACGACTCCATCCTTATGCGGTTGTTCATTGGAGTATTGGAAGGGGTCGCCTTCGACTGGTACCGCAACTTGCCGGATAATTGCATCCATTCCTTCGTCGGGTTCAAACGTATGTTCCTAGAGAGGTTCTACGAAGTAGGACAAGACGTGACGATGTCCACCCTCATGGACGTTGTTCAGGGAGAAAAGGAGCTGACAATGAACTATATTGAGCGGTTTTGCCAAACCGCGATGAAGTTGCCTTCCGGTAACCTGATTCCTCCTTTATTGAAATTTGCCAAAAGAGGCTGCTTCCCACAATCAGCCTCTGGATGGGCGAAAGTCAATTCAAAGATTGAAAGACGTTCATCATCAGTGCCACTAGCGTAGAAGATAGGTTGAAGAAAGCTCGCCACTGGGATTGCACATCTCGGAAGGGGAGGACAAGGGCAAACGCCCTAACGTCAACAACAACAACGGTGGTAATTCCTCCAACAACCGAGACATCAAGGGCAAGCAGGCTATGGTGGCCGATACAACCCCGAAACCCGAACCTAAGTCGGCAGAAAAGCAGTGGCCTCAGATAACCTACTCCTTCGATGACGGCCATGTCAAACCCATCTTGGACATGCTCATACAAGGAGGCCGAATTCAGCTCCCTCCTCCAAGGCGTGAACCTTGTCCTGCAGAGATGGAGAACCCCAAGTACTGCAACTACCATCGTTATGTCTACCATGCTACACAAGACTACTACCAACTGAAGTGATACATCCATCCAGCATCTCATCGATTCTAAGGCCCTGGCCATTGATTTCGAAGTGGTGACCGTGGCAGCCAACATGGTGTCAGTATAATTTGGCAGCTTTCCTCCGACAAAGACTCAAGATGGAGTAGTGCCCGTCTCCAGAGCAAAGATGGAGGTCGCTAACCTTCCACCTCCCCGAGACCAAGCTGCTGGTCTAGTGCCCCTTACCACATCACGGGGGAAGATCATGTGGGTCCATCCGAACTTGGTACCTGAAGTGACTCAGTCCGTACCACCCTCCACCAGCAAGAAGAAGAGTGGGAAAGTCAAGTCATATCGCACAATCTTGGCAGAGGTCGAGAAAGCTACGACTATTGTTACCCGATCCGGCGCACAAACCCAACCTCCACCGGGTAATTCGACCAAAAATTATCAGCCGACAGCTGCTGATGCTCCAGGACCTTCTCAACCTTCGACGACCGACAAGCCTATGCCGAAGGAGACTCGCTTCGACAAACCGCTCCAAAAAGAGACGCCTCATAGGCTGGAGAGGCCCTACAACTTTGACATCTTGGCACAATTGGCCAACACACCGGCCAAATTGTCGCTATACGAGCTCCTTAGGCTCTCCAAAGATGTTCGCGTCACACTGAGCGAGGCACTCCAGAATACCGATGCATATCTGGCTCAGTCGAATCTTACTAGGGAAAGCTCGCCTGCAGATCTCCAGGACAGCGCTTGCACAGGAGCAATGCCCAATATTGTCTTCACTCCGCAGGATATGCTTATCAAGACCAACCTGCACGATCGCCCTCTGTATTATACTGGATACATTGGCGATATCAAGGTGGATCGGATGCATATTGATCCCGGCTCTTCCATAAGTATCATTCCGAAGAGCCTACTACACTATCTGCGCATCCCAATGCATCGTCTGACGCCAACAAGCACCGCCATCAGCGGTTTCAATTCAGGCAGAAGCTATTCGATCGGAAAGATTTGCTTGAAGTGCCAAATCGGCGACCTTCAGTCAGAAGTGACCTATTATGCTATAGATGCGGACACTTCCTACAATATTCTCATGGGGCATCCTTGGATACACGATTACATGATCGTGCCTTCCATACTGCACCAGTGCTTGAAGTACATCGACAAGCACGGCTTCATGAGGACAGAATTTGCTGACATCGATCCCTTTAAAGGGGTCGAATTCTACTACTCAAACTCGTGCTTGTACGAGAAGTCGAAAAGGCACCTTGTCGAAAGAGATACTCAAGCTCAAACTGAGGCGGCAATTGGATTGGAAGATCCTTTGACAATCCACCTTCAAGCCCGTAAACCTGGCAGGACTGCACCACTTACAGCCACTCTGCGTAAGGATGCAATCAGCCTCTCTGCATAGGAGGAGTAGATGATAATCCGACTGCCAAGGTCTGGCCAAGCGCCAAGACCCACGATAGAGCCACTGACAATCAGGCTGCCTAGAGCTAGCCAGCAACAAACAAAGGAGCTCAATCCCTCTGTCAAGTCGATGACGATTCGTCTTCCCAGAATGAATCGGCAGTCGAACGCTACTCCGGGGACCGCTAGCCAGCCAACAACTCCCCGCCCAGCACCAAACACCAAACTGGTGGTGGCTAGTACGCCAACGACTCTACGTTCTGCTCCACCCATTGAGCCCCTGATGATTAAGCTGCCCAAGTCATCCTCTCAATCTTCATTTGCACAAGGGGTGGCTGAAGAAGAGGCAGAGCTGGCCAAGTATGTGGCTGCTCACACTGATGTTCCATCCGCATATGATGTAATCTCACTGGAAAAGATACCTTATTTCATCAATAAAGGGATATCTTTGAACTACCTCGAGCTTAATAAGCTTTGTACAATGTATGCTATGGAACAAGGAATAGGCACCCACCTGCACACACAGGTGACAAATGTCTACACCGTAAACCAACTTACTCCAGTGGAAGACGCTTACCGCATAATCGAGGGAGAGGATCATCCAATCATCTTCGGCTGAAAAAATGATCCACGGCCCTTCAGGATAGAAGAAGTTGATATCGAACCCGACACCCGGAGACTGCCCCTTTATCTGTATAGTTCCCGATCCAAGTACCTCATGCAAAAATAGGGGTATGATCTGAAAACAACACCAGGTTTGAACTACGACACTGGACGGCGGTTACCCTTACAATTGCCAGTCCCGGCTGGGAAACCACAAGATTATTACAACAAAACCAGATATGGGCTAGGTTATGTTACACCTGCAACGACCCATGAAAGCTCAGACGAAGAATACGACTGGCACTCACACTCAACCGGATCACCCACTTCCGATTCGGATGTCAGCATCGGGGACGTATTCAGGCAAGTCTTGTCCGTCAATATAGCATTGGCCGACGCCTACGAAGAAGATGAAGACATTTATGAACTTCTTGAGTTAGAGCCATGGGCACAACAACTAGATGCGCAATGGAAGATGTGGTTCGAACAAAGAGAGCCTCCCACCGAAGATGAGGTTGTGCAAGTCGATCTCGATGATGAGTCTTCTCCAAAGCCTATATTCGTCAACAAAAGTCTGACAAACAAAGAGTAGGAATTGCTACTACAACTCGTCAGAGAATACATCGACGTGTTCGTCTGGAGCTACGAAGACATGCCAGGACTGAACCGCGAGGTTGCACTTCACAAACTCAACATCCGTCCGGACACAAAATCGGTCAAGCAACAGCAACGATGGTTCCGCCCCGACATCATGAATGCCATTGAAGCTGAGGTCAACAAACTGATAGTCAGCTGCTTCATCCGCGACGAATAACATCCAGACTGGGTCGCCAACATAGTACTAGTCCTCAAGAAGAATAGAAAGATTCGAATCTGCATCGACTTTCGTAATCTAAATGAGGCATGCCCTAAGGATGAGTTCCCACTCCCTATCACCGACATCATAATTGACAACACCTGCGGCTTTGAGCGTATGTCATTCATGGATGGTTTCTCGGGGTACAACCAAATCAAGATGTTCCCTGATGACGAAAAACATATATCATTCCGAACACCAATTGGCACATATTGCGACACAGTCATGCCTTTCGGTTTAAAGAATGCTGGCGCCACCTATCAAAGAGCTATGAGCATCATCTTTAGAGACCACTTGTGCAAAACAGTGGAATGCTACATCGACGACATCGCCGTCAAGAGCCACTCTAAGAAAGATCATCTGCATGATCTGAGGACAGTGTTCGACCAGATGCGAGCGCACAATTTAAAAATAAATTCCATAAAATCCTTGTTGGGCGTATCCAGCAGGAAGTTTTTGGGTTTCATCATTACTTCCTAGGGTATCCACATAGACCCTGAGAAGATGAATACAATCATGGAGATGGGTCCCCCGAGAAATCTCCGTGAACTCCGAGGGCTTCAATGGAGGCTGGCCTACATCAGGAGGTTTAGCACTAAACAATCCAGACGATGTCAACCATTCATCCAGCTCATGAAGAAAGGTGTTTCATTCGTATGGGATAAAGAATGCCAGTACGCCTTCGACAGCATCAAAGAATATCTGTCGACCCCTCCCGTCCTGGTGGCCTCGGTTGCTGGAAAACCATTCCTGCTCTATGTGCGAGCAATGGAGCATTCTCTCCGTGCTTTACTAGTACAAAATAATGATGCAGGCCATGAGCAGGCTATATATTACCTCAGTCGAATGATGATGGGACCTGAGCATAGAAATACTGCCGTGGAGAAGGAGTGCCTTGCTCTGGTGTTTGCCATTCAGAAGACCAGATACTAAGTCATTGGACAAACTATCCATGTCGTATCAAGAGTTAACCCCCTCAGGGTCCTCATGACTAAGCCAGGTGCACTCAGCTCTCGTCTAGCTACTAGGGCAATATTACTGTCTCCCTACCACATGATCTTCGTTCTGCAAAGGTTGTTAAAGGTCAAGCTCAGTCAGACTTTTTAGCAGCTCATCCAGGTTCGGAGTCAACCAGAATAGACAAAGATATTCCCGATGAGGTCGCCAATTCAAATGTGACCTCCCATGATACCGTATGGCGAATGTTCTTCGACGGCGCTTCTAGAACTGGACCCAAGGGTAACATCGTCGTTGGAGTCGGAATGGTACTGATTTCTCTCTCTAGGCTGGTGATCAATCGGGCTTATTCCCTCACGGAGCCCTGTTCAAACAATATGGCCGAGTACAATGCTTTGGTTATTAGCCTCTGACTTACAAAGGAGCTGGGGATAGAGTATCTTGAAGCATACGGTGATTCACAGTTAATCGTCAATCAGATCCGGGGCTCATACGACGTTTGTCACGAAGACATGATCCCCTATCACCAAATAGAGATTGACATCATCTCGTCCTTGGAAGGATTCTTCATAGAACATATTCCCAGACTCCAGAATATTGAAGCCGATGCCCTAGCAGGCCTTGCCGCTTCCTTAGCAGTTCCGAATCATGCTCACCACTTGGTTAACATAATAGGCCGTGAATTGGTCTGTCCCAAGGACAATGTTCAATGTGTTGAGAGTTACTCCGCTCTGACTATCGACGAAGCACCAGACTGGAGACAACCATTCATCCACTTTGTTGTCTACGATATCCTGCCAGAAAATCCGAAGGAAGCCACCTCTATCAGATGGCGTATCCTCAGATTCTTTTACGATAGAGAGACGAAAATGCTATATCGACGATCATACGATGGATTACTGCTTCGATGTCTGTCAAATACAGAAGCCAAAGAAGCCGGGCGTAAAGCTCATGATGGCATCTGTGGGGCTCATCAGCCTGGCCCGAAACTACAAGATTGCCTTCGCCGAATGGGCTGTTACTGGCCCACGATGGTTGCCGATGCGATAGACTATGCAAGAAAGTACAAAGCCTGTTAAGTCCACGCAGATTTTATCCACCAGCCATCCGAGTTTCTACATCCGATAGTGGCATCCTGGCCATTCGAAGCATAGGGAATGGACATTATTGGTTCGATCACTCCGCCTTCGTCCAGAGGACATCGCTACATACTCGCAATCACAGATTACTTCTCCATATAGGCGGAGGCTATTCCGCTGGCAGAAGTGAAGACTTCAAACGTGATCAGCTTCCTCAAGCATCACGTCATCTATCGCTTTGGACTGTCCCGAAGGATCATCCACGACAATGGTCCGCAGTTCGCAAGCCACGCCTTCTATCGGTTTTGCAAAAAACACCGAATCCAGAATATTGCTTCAACACAGAACAACCTGGCGGCTAATGGTCTGGCTGAAGCGTTCAATAAAACAATCATCAAGCTTCTCAAGAAGTTTGTGTCATCAAACAAACGCGACTGGAATAAAAAGCTCGGCGAATGCTTATGGGCGTACCATACTACAGTAAGGACTGCCACCCAGAACACACCATTCTCTCTAGTATATGGGAGTGAAGTAGTTCTCCTATTGGAGACTCAAATCCCCTCACTTTGTCGCTCTCACCTACCGACTGATGACATATGATAATCACCATCGCCGACTACAAGAGTTGGAGGTCCTAGATGAGAAGCGCCTGTTAGCTCAACAACGAATCGAGCTATACCAAGCGCGTATTTATGGAGCCTTCAACAAGAAGGTTAAAATCAAAACATTCCAAGTGGGCGATCTCAATTTGGCAGTTCCAAGGCCGATGGTTATGACTCACAAACCGCCGGCAAGTTCCAGCCAAAGTGGGAAGGCTCGTTCATCATCGAGGCGGTATTCTCCAATGGTGCTTACCGCCTCGCAAAACAAAACGGAGACTTGCTCATGTTGCCCATCAATGGCAAGTTCCTGAAGAAATATTATGTCTAAAATAACATTATCCAAATTTCCTAAATTGTTGAGTTATGTACCCTCTAGTACCGCTGAACTCACATCCCGACTTCAAATTTCCCAGATTGTTGAGTCATGTACCCTATAGTACCGCTGAACTTACATTCTGACTCCAAATCTCCCAGACTGTTGAGTTATGTACTCGCAGGTACCGCTGAACTTACACTCTGGTCACTACAGATGAATCTATATCGCATCTTTTAGGTAGTAAGTCATGTATGATCATACCTCTGAACTTTTCTCCTAAAAGAGCTCCCTCCTCCTGATCTAATACCTACACTTTCAGTGCATAAAAGGGTAACAGATCCACAAATTTCCCATAACAACCAAGTCGATGTTACCTCTGAGTTGTTTTCACTTCCACCAAAAATAAACCGCCCCTCACGTAGAACTTCCACGTCCTCATTACCTCTGAGTTGTTCTATATACCCTTTATGGAGCCCACTCCTGCCATGTCCTCATTACCTCTGAGTGGGAAGGCTCCATCGAAGAAACCCTCATATTTACCATGTCCTCATTACCTCTGAGTAAGTATGTTGGTTTTTCTCTCGACTTATTATCCCTACCCAAGACCGGAGTACGCCAAGGATAATAGGCCCACAAATGTCCTCTGTTGACCACAAATATCCTCTGTGGACCACAAATGTTGTACTAAGTTTCCTAGTACATCCCTCTCATTTCTCGTCATGCCCCGGGGGCCCAGCTGCTCCATGGCATTCTTTCTCCCAATACCAGGAACGTCCATGGCCACCTTACTGTGGAATTGTTCTAAGTATCCCCATCAACTTGTTATTCGTACCTAAAACTAAGGTATACCAAGGGTAGCAAGTCCACAAACAGTTTCCAGTGGATCAAATACCATAATACCACAAACGCAATAGGCAATACAAATGAAGGGTAGAATAAAATATACTCTTTTATTTGAAAGTCAAAAGTACTACATGTTCTGGGGACCACGTCACTCTCAAAAAAGGAAAAGAACGAAAATAAAATAAGAAAAAAAAGCCGACTATGGTTCGGCGATACATAATTCCATGAGACGACCTCTCAGCAAGACAATCGACCGCTCGAACCCCTGCTTGGCCCGACGCTCGGCCTCTTGAGTTAGCCGCTACGCGTCTTCTAGGTACGCATGAGCCCGCCAGCCATCCTCGAGCTTCTTCAGGGCACACTCCAGGCTAGCAGAAGCTCGGGTGTCCTTTTCGGCCTCCTGAACGATCAGCTCTTTATCCGCACGGGAAGCTTCAAGCTCAGACTCCAAGAAGACCAGCTTTCTCTAAAGTTCGAGGATCTGCTCCCTTGTATCAATTATTCTGCGAGAAGCGGCCGCTTCCCGAGCCATGCAATCCTCGCTCCTGCGGCTCAGCTGATCATACTGGAGAGATAGGTCGCCGAGGTCCTTCATTATAACCGGCTAAGACGTATCTCGTGCAACCCTTACCTTCTCCAGCATAGTGGTGAGGAAGTCCCGCTTCTGATTTATTGCTACAGATAGATCAGCTTGTCACAGCACTTGAAACTGGGCCACGAGCTGATCACCTTCAAACAATTTGGGTTCCAAAAGTGCAACTATCCCTGCCCCAACATAGAGGGTTTTAAGAATGTTAATCTGGCCTCGAGCGCATTTTCGGGCCAAGGCGAAGGGGGTCCCCCGCTCCACAGCAGCTTCGACCCCTCTCTTCAAGTGGCGGTAGAAACTGTCAACTACATCCTGTGATGCCTCATCCAGAACTTCTGCAGAGGACGGCGTCAAAGGAAGTATAGCTGGCAGTATCGAAGGAGAAGCAACAGAACATGCCACCCCCGCCACCAGGAAAACAAATTCTGAGCGAAAAGACGCATGGATAGCAGCTAACTCCTCCTCCGCAGCCCGAAGAACCTGGATACTCGACAAGGCAGAGAGATCGACCCCGGAAGCCACATGAGCAGAGGAGGGCGCATGGACCATTGCTCCATGCCCCGACTGTGCCGCCATCCAATCTCCTGAACTCGATCCAGCGGGAGGCCCCTCAATATAAGTCGGAAGAGGAGGGGGCACACTCCCTCCCACCAGATCCCCGCTGGTAGAGCCTTTCCAGACAATACCCGTCATGGGCAGTGAAGAGGCAGGACCTATATGTCCAGAGCAACAATCAATTAGCATAACCCGAAGGATGTGATGATAGAGCAGATGAGCCTCCTCACTAGTCAAGATTTGGCTTATCTTACTAGGGGAGGGTTGTGGAGGCTGAGGTTCGCTCACAGCCGCCATAGTCCCCTTACCAGCGACCTCCAAGCCGAATTCAGTGGGCTCTTCTGCCCCAGCCGCCCCGGAAGGAGATACGACTAGATCAATGTCACCCTGCTGAAATTCAGCAGTCTCGTGGATGGGTTCAGCGGATCCCCTGTCGCCCTGAGTCGAGACCTCAGCAACGTGAGATCCCATAGCCGCCGCTGAGAGGACCCCGACAGAAATAATCTCGACACACATGTCACTAATCAAAGTATTCAGGGCTGGATTGACTTCAGAAACAGCGGTCGATTCTCGAGAGTCCGACTCTTCCGACGCCTACAGAGAAGAGAAAAATAATTAGGTCATAGTTCAGGAAAAGAAAGAGATAAAGTAGGAGATGGTCGTAATTTAATTTACCTCCGAAACGGCGTCACCACCTTCGTCTCTCTCCTCAATGAGCAGCCCGCGGCGTCTTACCGTAGCCCACTTCACGGAGAAGGTTATGCTACCAATAGAATCACTCCTGCCTCGCTTGCGTGAAGGGCCAGGCGCAACAGGTGGCTGATCAGCCACCATCTCATCTGGCACAACAAGCGGCTGATCCGCCTCAACATCTTCTACAGGAGGGGAAGAGTTATCTGCATCATGCTCGTCATTCTCTTCGTCCGTATTGGTGGACTCCGAGTCAGGCACAGGAACTGTGTTTGCCCTTCTCTTCCTTGTCTTAGACCCCTTGGGCTTCTCCGCTAAGCCAGTACCCACAATGAAGCTGGTACTCGGGTCAAAATTAACGGGAGGCTTGCTCGCCGTAACATGGTATAGGGCCGCCATATACAAAATCTCCCCTAGTATATCACCATCAAGAACCGAAAAGGTGGTACGGGTATGAACCGCGTCATAATAATGCCATGCCCTGATACCGTCCAGGACGTTACCTTCAAAGCCCAGACAAGAGCTGGGACTGTCAAAGAATAGCTGGCTATACCCGAACTAGCGGGAGAACCTGCTGGACAAGTAGGGCTCCAGGTAGACGTTGTTGCATTTACGATATACTAGGTACGCTGGACGGATATTACGCAGCCAAAGGAGCATTTTCTCATGCATGAGGTGAGGAGGCCCAGTACCATCAATATGTATGCCCCTCACTTCTTCAGCGATAAAATAAGGAACAGAAACAAAAAAGTCATTTCCGTCCAATCTCGCCAGCACCCTCCGATAGGCTGGCATGGTGTTGCACTCCCAGGGCTGATGGTGGTTTTGGAAAATGAAAGCATCATCAGCCGTGACGCCATCTTCTGCTCCAGGCCTCATCAAAGACCGGTAGTACATTAACAGCCACCCCATCAGATAATGGTATGGCAGCTCTATGCGCTCAAAATCCATCGCCGTGTTACGGGCGAAGACCTTGGACGAAAAGGTGCGAAGGTCGTGGTGTACGCTGCACACCATGGACGAAAGAAGGGCCAGTCTGACCCCAAAGACCAGCTTTACGGCAGGAAGGATAAAGTGGCGACTGATCCTCTCAATGGAACCCGCCCCTTCTGAAACCACGCAGTTCCGTAGCCACACCATCAGGAATCCTGCAAGGAGCACCTTCTCCGACAGTTGTTGAGTACCATGATAAAAATAACTAAAGGAGTCAGTTTGACTCCCAAATGTGTCGCCCGTGGACCTCGATCTCTTGGCAATCGACGCCAGGTTTTGTACCTCCTTCTAGGTTTGAGGATCTTGGAAAAAAATCCGGCCTGAGGCGCCTAGTGTGAAAAGGTATGAGACCCAGGACGTGGTGTGAGGAATGCTCCCTTCTGAGCTACCATCCTTCTTAATAGCCATCTGGTGACAAGTACTGTGGTGACATAACAATTCCCGATATATGGCAACAAAGCCCGAGAACTGTCGATCCAAATCCTCGAGCTCTTCGCTCGTAGGGGTGTACACTTCAAAGACTTCTTCCCTCCAGGGCAGCTTGGAAATAACGTACATCTCGTGGAGAGCGAATCCCAGCTCCCCTCCAGGCATGAAGAAGGTTCCCGTCTGCCGGTTGTACATCTCTAGGATAGCCATGAACAACGGCTTATTTATGGGTAGACCATAACAGGTGTCCCGAATGGCATGGTAGTGGCCGATCTCACGCAGGGGAGTCTCATACCTCCGCAGAATCCACGTAGTCAAGTTGGCCCACGTAGGGATAGGGTTTATCCAGTTTAGCAACGCCAACCGATCGACGGGATAGGACCCTTTCCGAGCAAGCTGGTTCAAAAAGGTATCAGCTTGAGAGAACGTAAAATTGGGACCCGATACGTTTATGAAGGTACCCGGAGACAGTCTCATCACGTACCGACTGACCGGTTCCCTTCCCGCATACGCTGACCCCAAATTCCTATTATAATGGATGTTTCCTCCAATCATCCCCGACCTGCTTGGAGTCAAGGAGTCCACCATCTTTCTGTCCACTACCAGAATAAGTCGTTTTAGCGACGCCTAAAGACGTCGCTAAAACGACAATTTTTGTCGCTAAAAATATTTAGCGACTAAATTACCGACGTTTCTGGCTGGTCGCGAAAATGTAAGTCGCTGATCTTCTAAATGTCGCCAAACGTCACAATTACCGACGTTTGCCAACGTATTTATACGTCGGTATAATGTCGACGTCTACCGTCGTGTCGTCGGTGGCTTTGCGACGTAATACATCGTGTCGCTACGCGTCGGTAAATTTACGGACGAATTACCGTCGAGTCGTCAGTGGTTTAGTGACATGTTCAAAGTCGCTAAAAGTCGGTAAATCCTGGGAATTCCTGGAGATGATTACCGACGTGCACCGACGTTTACCGACGTCCTCCGACATATATTGACGTCGCTAAACGTCGGTACCCTGGATAATATCGCTTATCTACCGACGTTTACCGACACAAAATTACGTCGAAGGACGTCGGTAAACGTCGCTAAATCTGCAAAAAAAAGAAAAAAATTAAACACAGAATATCCATTTCTCCCTGCAGTTTAAAAAGCTAACCATTTCTCACTGTAGAATAGGATCCAAACAATCACAGAATGTCCATTTCTCACTGTAGACAGGTTTCAGTCCCTATAACCAAGTCTACAACAATCACACAATGTCCAGTTCTCAGAATGTCCATTTCTCACTGTACACAGATTTCAGTCCCTATAAGCAAGTCTACAATAATATCACTTCACAATACGAAGCATTGTCGACTACTTTCCAATGATACTAATCCGAAATGGTATATAATAATCCAACACGGCCGATACCTATCGGATATGACCGATACCAAATCGATAAGGACAATATGAATCCTAGCTATACGGCCGATACATATCGGATAGGACGATACCAATTTGCTAAGACCAATACCAACCGATACGTCCCATACCAAAATGATAGATCGATACTAATCCGATACAGTCAATACTTATAAGTACCTACGGTCCAGGAGGTTGATCCGCTAGTACATCCGTGTACGATCAACGAAGTAACGATCCATTTGAATTTAGATGTGAAAATCTATATCGTAAGACAAACTAAACATAATCAGTTCTATTGCACATGCTTAATTGCCAAGTATAGGAACGAATGGCTCAGAACACAACCCAAAATTCATTCTAGCATACATTAGTGTGAATCATCTATGTTCTATACATATGGTGTAGTATATGTTCTTATCGTATCTAGTATCTGAAGGATATAACAGAATCAAGATGAACTCACATAATGTAATACTAAGACATCATCTACTACTATATAAGATATAGTGATAGGTTGTTGTATCATCACTACCGATGGATGAGGGTCGGAGGACAGTCAACTTTATCTAGGGATACATAGTTTCTGCCTCGCCAGTCGAATGGCTTAATTGCCAAGTATAGGAACGAATGGCTCAGAACACAACCCAAAATTCATTATAGCATACATTAGTGTGAATCATCTATGTTCTGTAGATATGGTGTAGTATATGTTCTTATCGTATCTAGTATCTGAAGAATGTAACAGAATCAAGATGAACTCACATAATGTAATACTAAGACATCATCTACTACTATATAAAATATAGTGATAGGTTGTCGTATCATCATTGCCGAGGGATGAGGGTCGGAGGACGTCGATAAACGTCGCTAAATCTGTAAAGAAAATAAAAAAATAAAATACAGAATATCCATTTCTCCCTGCAGTTTAAAAAGATAACCATTTCTCACTGTAGAATAGGTTCCAAACAATCACAGAATGTCCATTTCTCGCTGTACACAGGTTTCAGTCCCTATAACCAAGTCTACAACAATCACACAAAATATGGGAACGAATGGCTCAGAACACAACCCAAAATTCATTCTAGCATACATTAGTGTGAATCATCTATGTTATGTACATATGGTGTAGTATATGTTCTTATCATATCTAGTATCTGAAGAATGTAACAGAATCAAGATAAACTTACATAATGTAATACTAAGACATCATCTACTACTATATAAGATATAGTGATAGGTTGTCGTATCATCATTACCGAGGAATGAGGGTCGGAGGACAAATACCGCTCGAGTGAGCCAAAGGCATGCAGCCACTTCCCTCCCTCCATTCACCCTCTCCCTCTCTTACGCTATCAACGTCACAACTTTTCCACCTCAAGTTCTGATCAAGCATTTTCCTTCTCCTGTCCTCCACCATGGCTCTGAACCCATCTGCTCCTCCCTACTTCCCTTCTTCTTATTTGACTCTCTCAGCCACATATGATATCCAGCTCAAGTGTAGAGTCGGGGGAGAAGAAGTGGACAGGAAGATAAGGGGGAAGCAGCACAGCCGGCGGCATGACCCGGATGAATTACAGAGGTTTTCTTCAAATCCGTAGGAGAACTATAAGGATTTTTTTTTCACGACATGTCACCTTGTCAAAGACCCTTAATATGAATATCATGTTACCGCTGTGTCGGAAGACTAACATGTCATAATTTTCTAAGCCGTGTGTTTTGACATAATCCTCCAAACTCTTTCCTGCTATGTAGTAATGTAAGATAGCAGATGATTGCAAGACATCCGAGTCTTCCTCCTCCTCTTCCTCCTCCTCCTCATCGGAGAAGGAGTCGAATGAGTCGGCGATGATAGCAGATGATTGCAAGACATGGAGCAAAAAGACAGGCAAAGAAGAGGACGATACGAGTCGAATGGGAGATTCGAGTGACAATGTAGGCACCGAGAAGTTGGATAGCGTCACAGACGAGGAGGCTCGAGTACAAGGCGGCAATGATGTTTATGTGAAGAAGAGGTACGAAATTTCTTTTCTTATGACCCGCATCAGGGGAGGAGAGAAAACCGGTAGCGCGGCGACGAGTACGAGTCAGAGTTCCGGGCCGGCAACGAGGACCCGTTCCCATTTCGACTCTGCAGCCAGCGAGAAGTTGAAGAAGCTGGGCACGCTGAGCAGCCCGTTATGCCTTGATGAGGACGATCCAGAAGACAATGCTGATTCAGTTTTGCCTTCCTTGGATGGTATTGATTATGTAGATCCGTGTATAAAAGAGGAAGAGATTGGGAGTAGAGTGGACCCGGAGGAAAATGAGAGATTGGAAGCTGGGTCAATATCCAAGAAGCGAAAGAGAGTCGAGGATTCTGATAGGTTGTCGTATCATCATTGCCGAGGGATGAGGGTCGTAGGACAGTCAACTTTATCTACGGCTACATTGTTTCTGTCTCGCTAGTCGAATGGCTGCAGGGACTATGTCCTGATCAGCATGTCGTACCGTAGATTAAAGCAAATGGAGGTGGAGCTGGAGCTAAAATACAGAAACTAAAATACAAAATACAGAATCCAAAATATAAAATACAAAATACAAAATACAGAAACCAAAATACAAAATACAGAAACCAAAATACAAAATACAGAATCCAATCTGGGTTCGCCGAAAATACAAAACACTGTGAGAACGGATGGCTCAGAACACAACCCAACCGGAGAGGATACTCTGAGAGAACCATCTGAGTAGGACGTATACTCTGAGAGATCACCTTTACAAGAATGATATCAGTAGTGGGATTAAGTGCTGGAGGAGATATTATCAGAGTATACGTCCTACTCAGATGGGTCTCTCACCATTACTATTTTTTTCTGACAGCATGGTGGTCTCCTTTAGCTGGGACGAGCATGGATACTTTAACAAAGGAGACCACCACGCTTTCAGGAACCTCTCACTCGAGCTCTACACGAAGGATGTCCACTTTAGCTCCGGGATAAAGTTTTGGCTCGGAGCAAGAATCTGTTGACGGAGCACATCCACCATGCCGTCAGAAAAAATAGTAACGGTGAGAGACCCATCTGAGTAGGACGTATACTCTGATAATATCTCCTCCAACACTCAATCCCACTACTGATATCATTCTTGTAAAGGTGATCTCTCAGAGTATACGTCCTACTCAGATGGATCTCTCAGAGTATCCTCTGTGGTTGGTTGTCGTATCATCATTGCCGAGGGATAAGGGTCAGAGGACAGTCAACTTTATCTACGGCTATATAGTTACTGCCTCGCCAGTCTAATGGCTGCAGGGACTATGTCCTGATCACCATGTCGTATCGTAGATTAATGAAAATAGAGCTGGAGCCAAAATACAGAAACCAAAATACAGAATCCAAAATACAAAATACAAAATACAGAAACCAAAATACAAAATACAGAAACCAAAATACAAAATACAGAAACCAAAATACAAAATACAGAATCCAATCCCTAGGTTCGCCGAAAATACAAAACACTGTGAGAACGGATGGCTCAGAACACAACCCAACCGGAGAGGATACTCTGAGAGATCCATCTGAGTAGGACGTATACTCTGAGAGATCACCTTTACAAGAATTATATCAGTAGTGGGATTGAGTGCTGGAGGAGATATTATCAAAGTATACGTCCTACTTAGATGGGTCTCTCACCATTACTACTTTTTTCTGACAGCATGGTGGATGTGCTCCGTCAACAGATTCTTGCTCCGAGCCAAAACTTTATCCCGGAGCTCAAGTGGACATCCTTCGTGTAGAGCTCGAGTGAGAGGTTCCTGACAGCATGGTGGTCTCCTTTGTCAAAGTATCCGTGCTCATCCCACAACCAATGTGGGATGAGCACGGATACTTTGACAAAGGAGACCACCATACTGTCAGAAACCTCTCACTCGAGCTCTACACCAAGGATGTCCACTTGAGCTCCGAGGCAAAGTTTTGGCTCGGAACAAGAATCTGTTGAGGGAGCACATCCACCATGCCGTCAGAAAAAAATATTAACGGTGGGAGACCCATCTGAGTAGGACGTATACTCTGATAATATCTCCTCCAACACTCAATCCTACTACTGATATAATTCTTGTAAAGGTGATCTCTCAAAGTATACGTCCTACTCAGATGGATCTCTCAGAGTATCCTCTCTGGTTGGTTGTCGTATCATCATTGCCGAGGGATGAGGGTCGGAGGATAGTCGACTTTATCTACGGATACATAGTTTCTGCCTCGCCAGTCGAATGGCTACAGGGACTATGTCCTGATCACCATGTCGTAGTCCAATACAATCCAGAGATTGACACAGTACTAATTCATATATATAGTCCAATACAAATAGTCTAATACAAAAACAACCCAATACAAATAGTCCAATACAAATAAGTACTAATAGCTAATGAGAACCACGCTGCTCACGCAAACGCTCAGTGATACGATCACGCAACCACCTCGACAAAGCGAGATCTTTGGCGTGAGGAGAGATGTTGTCCCTTGCAAGTGTTGCACGAATAGAACTCCCGGTCTCACTAGCTACCCGTGCTGGATGAATAGAACTCCCGGTCTCACTAGCAACCGGTGCCACTTCCTCCTTAACTGTAGGTGGAGCCACCTCAGCATTCACTATTTCCTTCAAACGACGTGCCGCTCCTTGGGTCATGGGTGCCATCTGGTAAGATCGATAGTCACAAATAATATAATTGTAACATAAACAAGCTAAAGGAACCATCATGTAATTTGAGTACATTTTCGAAAGCAGAGAGATGAGGGTCGGATGATAGTCAACTTTATCTACGACTACATAGTTTCTGCCTCGCCAGTCGAATGGCTGCAGGGACTATGTCCTGATCACCATGTCGTACCGTAGATTAATGCAAATGGAGCTGGAGCTGGAGCCAAAATACAGTTGGTACTAACCTCAATAGAACAAACACTCTCACAGCTCAAAATACTAACACATGCTCACGCCTTACTCTTGTGACACTCCCTTTCAAACACAAACACAGACCTATATGTTCCTTTACACATGTTGCCATGTTACCTATAAAAATAGGAAACCCTTGTTGTCTAAAATAAGACACAATTCTACAAAGAGAACCATACTGTAGAACTCACACTTTAAGACAATAGATAAAGGAAGACTTGTATGGAGGATCGATAGGGTTGAGCGATGTCATTTTATTCTACAAAGAGAACCATACTGTAGAACTCATACTGTAGAACTCACACTTTAACATAATTCTACAAAGAGTTGTCATAGGGTATTGAGCGATGTCATTTTATTCTTTTCTTCTTCATCTTCTTGGGATTTTCGAGTACTGGACCTTGAGACATATATAGCTAGAACTTACGAAGAATGGAGTACCATACTTCAACAAATAGATGTTGACTAATTGGTTCATATACTTGTTGTCTAAAATAAGTGTAGGAATGTTGCAAGGTGAAACAATGTATCAAACACTATATCGAAACCCAAACCCAATATGCAAATCAAATTAATACAAAAATACACAAGTATATTTAGGGAATTAAGTGTACAGAGGTGAAATACATATATATGCATGCTTGGGGATGTCCACGTGTCCAACAAATGGACACAAAGTATCCAAAACCTCACGAACACACTGTATCAGTGAACACATGGTCGTAATGTGTCTCCGTGTCCATTTTGGACACGAAAAACACCTCAATTAGGGTTAGGGTTAACCTTCAGTCTCCTCGCGGTGGTGGAGGAGGAGGAGGAGGACAAGTTTGGTGGTGGAGGAGGAGGGGATTAAGTATACATAGGTGAAATACATATATATATATGCAAGCTTGGGGGTATCCACGTGTCCAACAAATGGACACAAAGTGTCCAAAACCTCACGAACACACTGTATCAGTGAACACATGGTCGTAATGTGTCTCCGTGTCCATTTTGGACACGAAAAACACCTCAATTAGGGTTAGGGTTTACCTTCAGTCTCCTCGCGGTGGTGGAGGAGGAGGAGGAGGAGGATCTCGCGGTGGAGGAGGAGAAGGGGCTCGCGGTGGAGGAGGAGGAGAAGGGGCTCGCCGGAGGGAGGAGAAGGGGCTCGCGGTGGAGGAGGAGGATGAGCGGCGCCGGAGGGAAGGGGGTCGGGCTGTCGTCGAGGTCGAAGAAGAGGGGCGGGAACAAAAAAATTGGGGAGAGGGAGAAATGAAAAGTTGAATCGAGGAAACCCTATTTAGCAGAAGTTAGCGACGTCCGTAAATACGTCACAAAGTGTCGGCCTTCCTTTAATATTCGACGACGTCTTAATCTTTGCGACGCTAAACATCGCTGAACTAATAAAACTGGCGACGTTTTCCGATAAATCAACGACGTTAGTTTTTATTACACTAAAGATAGTCGCAATATGTCGCTGTTTGTCGCTATCAGCGACGTATTGTGATGCATACTTTTGGAGTCGCTAAATCTAGAAAAATTAGCGATGTTTTAAGTCGGCGTCGCTAATTTCGTCGCTGATATGACTTATTTTGGTAGTGGTCCAGCGGTAACATGTTGTACCATGACAGAGGAAAATGACGCTCTATCGGAGGGATATGGATCTCCACCCCGTCAAGAGTAAAGTCCCAACTCTCGGATATATCCAGCACTCGGGGGGTTTTTACAGACAAAGCATCCCCAAAGAGGAACGCCGCTTCAGGTATTTCCCCTCCAATTGCCCCGAGTTCATCATGGCGCAGAGAAAGTAGAAGGGCTGGTTCTTGATAGCATTCAGCCTCTCCAAAGGCTCGTCTGTGGGAAGCTAGTTCGTCACATATTGGACTAAGTGGTCGAATCGTACACCCACAGCAGATTGGACGTGACCCACCAGAGGATCTCCCGCTGCATTAACTGGCAGATTCACTAAAGAAAGACAAAGAGAAACAAGATTAAAAGATGGCTAAATAAAACCACCTAGTATTTTTAGGCTTATGCGGCCTAGTCCACATGAGCTTATGCGGCTCTGTTTAGCGCGAGCTTATGCGGCTCTATTTGAACATGAGCTTATGTGGCACTAATTAGCATAAGCTTATGCGGCTCCATTTAGCATGAGCTTATGCGGATCTGCTTAAGCGAAGCATTATGCGGCCCAATTCAGAGGAGCTTATGCGGCTCGGTTTAGCGCAGCCTCATGTGGCCCAGTTCAGATGAGTTTATGCGGTTCTGCTTAGCAGGGCATTATGCGTCCCAGTTTAGATGTGTTTATGCGGTTCTGCTTAGCAGGGCATTATGCGACCCAGTCCAGATGAGCTTATGTGGTCCTGTTTGAGTGGGCTTCATGCGGTTCGATTCAGAGGGACTTGTACGGCTTTGTTCGATGGGTCATTATGCAGTTCAGTTTACGAAGTGTTTATGTGGCCACTAGACAACTCTCATGCGGCTCGGACAGGGGGTATACCCCCCATGCGGTTTGGACATGGGATGTACATGCGGTCCATACAATTTGAACAGTTTGATGAAGATGAAGGACGCATTAAAGGCTTGTGCATAAAACATACAACAGAGCCATCTTTGTTAGGGTTTTTGAAGCATACGATCCTCCCAAAATCCTTACCAGCAATGGTGGGGTGAATGTCGGGATGAACTTCAGGCACCGCAGTCGACGTAGAAGCCACTCTCTTACCCTTCACCGCAGTCTTCGAAGTCTTGGGGGCCATCGTTGATCGAAGAAGAAGAAGAAGAAGAAGAAAAAGAAGAAGACGGCAACCTAGGGCAAGAGAGGATCGAATAAAAGAAGAAAGTAAAGAGTTCCTATAAGAAATTACTCTTATTTATAGGCGGACAGGGGCTCATAAACCGACGGACGCTTCGATTCGTGTGCCACCTAAAGAACAAAATCGACGCTTCGGTCACCGAGGCAAATCTGACCCTTGGGATCCTGCCCCAAAAGACGGCTCCAAATTAAAACGAATCAAGAGCAATTAATGACGCCTACGTAGCAGAAAGTACAGTATGCGGCCAGAACGATCCATGCTGCCAGAGCGGTCCATACGGCTAGGCAGTCCATGCGGCCAGGCGGTCCATACGGCTAGGCAGTCCATGCGGCCAGGCAGTCCATGCGGCTAGGAAGGCCATGCGGCCAGAATATCTTATGCTGCCATGAGAGCTTATGTGGACATAGCCATGCTTCTCATTCAAAGTATTTCAATTTTTTAAATTAAAAACTTTGAAGGGGGTCTTGTAGAAGCATGAAAATGAACAGAAAATCCTATGCGGCTCAAGACTAGGAGAGTTTCATGTAGCTCAACAGTTCATTGGAGTTTCATGCGGCTCAGAAGTTCCCAGTGAGCCACGTGGCCTTATGCGGTTCAAACAGTCCTTCACAAACCGGCCGTAATTAATTTATGCAGCTGGCTCATTTAATGCCGTAATACGAAGCGACAACTCTGACACGAAGGTTTGACAGCTCTGACATAAGGCTACAATGATGAATCTGACATAATGGCGTGCTCCTAGGGAAACAAAGAAAATCTCTATGGCTGGCACGATCCATCGAATTCCAAAGCACTTCATTCCATGCGGCTCTGACACGTAGCCATCCTTATGCGGTTCAGTTGGAGGCCACGCCCATGCGGCTGCTACTCCTATGCAGCTCGGATCATGGGGGCCACCCCCATGCGGCTGCTACCCGTATACGGCTCAGAACATAGGGCCACCCTCATGCGGTTCAGATTAAAGGATTGCTATGCAGTTCAGATATGGCCACCCCTATGCGGCTCAGATCATAGGGCCACCCTTATGCAGCTCAGATTAAAGAATTGCCATGTGGTTCAGATAAGGCCACCCTTATGCGGTTCTGACACGAGGCCACACTCATGCGGCCCAACCATGACAGTCCTCCATGCGGCTCGTAGCAGTTGGGACATGTGGCGGGAGCTGATCGAATCTCAATAATTCATAATTATTGTAGTCAATGAGGGACACGTGGCAAAAGCTGATCGAATCTCAATAATTTATATTTATGAAGGACACGTGGTAGGAGTCGATCAAAACTTAATAACTCAGATTTGCTGCAATCAACATAACCTTCCAGATTTGGTCAGATCCCAAACAAATCAGATTTATTACAATCATCATAATTACCTAGATCAATCCCCAACAAATGATGCAGATTTATTGCAATCAACATAAAAGCAAGATAAGGGCAATTCTTAACAAATCTTTGGCCGCCTTTTGTTTAAAATACAATCATTGCAAACCCTAATTATCACACCCCACACCTATAAATAGCAAGGTGCCATTCCCTTGCAAACCCTGGACAAAAAGTGGAGACAGAGCACAGAGATATACGCACAAGGCCAGACACAAAAAGGTCCACACCCGAGCAGGAGCATTTCTTCTCCGGAGCCGAGGCTGCGTCCGATCGTCCAAGGAGTAAGGCAGAGCTGCCGTCGCTTTTCCGAGCCTCTACCGTCACCCCCCCGAAAAAAACTAAACAATTGTACTTAGATTGCTGTACCTAGGCTTTCGTCCTTAGGCTTTCTTTGTACAAGCGAGTTTGTGTTGTGAAGTAAAAGTCCAGTCCTCCCATAAAACTGTTCTGTTCTTTTATAATCAAAGACAAACAACAAGTAATCTTGATAAGTAACCTAACATGATAATCTTGATATGTTGTTGCGATGGCTATCTTGACTTGTTAAATAACTCTTGTCTTGACACCGTGGATGGTTGTGCTTGTATAAGCTACATGTCTCGTATTACATCATGTCAAGGACATAGATTTCTGGTTACCACGGTCAGCGATTCATACTGAATCTGACTAGGTTAATGACTAGATTTATCGAGTAGTCTATGAAAAGATTTCTCAGCTACAGGTAGTCCCATTATCTGGACGCTTTAATTGGACTTGTAGCCTGCCGTCGAGTAGGGCACATTTCCAGCACACGGTCATGTGTTGCACCCCCAAGTCACCTAATCCAACTCTCTCAACTTACGACTGGATAACCTGGATTAAGTTTGCAGGGCTTATAGCTGTTGGAACATCTCGATGCATCTTGTTAGTAACTAGGCTTGTGATAACCCTAGTTACTTAAAGTATCAAGCTGTACTCATTGCTTGGCCGTGATTGATGGATAGAATCTAGTGTAACCTTACCTAGACAAGGCCAGTACATGTTTACTTCAGCACGTTACTGTTTATGCTTACTCATCGATAATTGGTTAGAGACTAAGTTATGTTCAGGTAAAGGGTTACAACTCCGGTCCTTGTTTGGTTTACGGGTTGTAACCTAGTAACCGGAATGGTCCTTTAGTTATCTTATCGTTTATCGCCTTGTTACTCTAACTCATGTCTTTCATTATCATTGATGTATTTATGTGCTAATATACTGGTTTTAGTTCTTAAGTGAAGCCTCCCTTGTGGCACTTGCTCTTTCTAGGGTCTGCTCCAGCTGGTTTTGTATAGCCAGATTTTGGAGTAGCACCCGAGGATCTTCCAACCTTCCAGCCAGATGGTGAACACTAGATGCAACCCTGGCAACGAGTGGGTTTTATTTTGCTCTCCCACTCTATTGTAAATTATTCTTTTGAGGTGTTTAGCCGCCGAGCAAGTGTTAGCTCGTGTTGAGTTTACATTCCTGTATACCTAAGGGCTGTAAAATGATTGATAAGTCCTAGGGTTGATCATGTATGACGTAAACTCTTGCTAGTCTTCGTATTTTGTATGACTAGCTTCATGATCATCTGAATATGTAATGTATCGGATGCCATACTTTGTATGTGTGATGATCTACCATCTTGTTACATTTACTTACTTGCTTGAGATTGAGACACTAGGCTTGTACTTGACCATAAGGGACTGATTGGCTTGTAGTTAAACCCTCATACATCTAGACAGCCGTGACCGTATTACGAGGTGGGATTCACTTCAATGTACATAGCTGGCTGTGTCTGTCCTTCGCTCTCCAGTATTCTGGCTCTGGAGCATGACAGCAAGGTATCCTCCAACGAACTAGCCTAGGCAAAAGGATACGTACTCCTTCTCTAACAAGCAGTTCATCAACATCTTCAACGTCCTTCTAAAGAACAACACGCTTCGACTGCCTGAACCAAGGCACGCAGAAGAAGTGGGAAGGTAAATAGACCGAAGTACTGCCTAAACTACCAGTTTATTGGCCATGCGACCAAGGATTGCTACATCTTCAAAGGGCAAATTCAACGGCTCATCGACTCAAAAGTTGTTACCCTCGACTTTGAGGAACACACGATGGCTGCCAACATGGTATCGATACAGTTCAGCAATCTCTCGAGCATCGAGGTCCAAAACAGTCGTCAAACATCCTCCAGCATGTGACCATGCGGTCGGAATGATCCCGCTCAATATAATAAAGGGCGAGATCATGTGGATGCAACCGAATCTGGTGGACAAAATAGTTCAGCCTATGATCCCTCCAGCCATAGTAAAAATGAAGAAAGAGTCCATGTCATAACCGTTAGAGCCTTCTTCTCAATAAAAGAGACGCATGAGGTGTGTGTTTCGCGGCCACAGTCCCATGGGTCGTATTAAAAAAAAGCATGCAACTTCTCAATATGCCACGTCTCCTAATAAATTTCTTGTTATAAAGCTTGAATATGAATAGACCCTTTAATAAGATATCGAACTCTCTACAAAATAGATGCTACGGTATTTTGTTTACTACGTCCATCATACCTCTAGTAAAAATATCCACATCCCCACAAAAGAGACGATAGAGACTCTTTTCAAAAAATATTGTTATATGTTTTACTCGCATATAAGAACTTACTTCTATATGGAATCTTTTCGCAGCTGGGTTCCCAATACTTGTGTACTACTTCCTTTGGAAGGTCAACATGTTACAAGTTCTTCCCTGTAGCCACGAGATCAAGAGGTTCTCAAGGACTTTCGAACCTCTTTAAAAATTCATCCCAAAGAAAATGACTAGAAATTGCTAAAGAGGACGATTTTAAGGAAGCTTCCAAGCCTCTTCCTAAGGTCAAGGTCATTCCTCTCGAGCAGGCCACCGTCGTAAGAAAGAAAAAGTATGGTGGACAAGTAATCAACCAAAACCCAGAGACCAGCATCCCCTGTGCCCAAGAGTAGCATGCCTTCTTCTCTAGGAAAGGTGAAACTAGCAATGAGAAGATGGAGAACCCTACTTTTTACAAAAGAAATCGCTTTTCGGTTCGTCCCCCGTCAGAAAAAGAAACTCCTTGTATAAGAGTGCATACGAGTCCATTCCTCATGACAGCTGGAATACTCTTTGATACCACAACCTTCGTATTATCTGAAGATGTAGCGATAGCCGCCGCTACGACAGCTACTCAATCCGCCAAAGAAGAAGGAGGCCACAAGCCATAAGAGGAGTAGAGGTACTCAAGCATAAAAAAGAAAGATAGATGGGATTGTGGAAGAAAGGGTCTCCCAAGGCCCTCTTTATAGTCACAAGGCTCATCAAGAGGGTAGATGAAGAGTCACTACCTATTAAATAGGAGTAACCCCTCAACGTCTAAGGAAAAGCCCATCCTTTCAGCTTCTGACCAGACCTGATAAAATCAAGGCACTCGAGCTTTACGCCGAACATAGAGGAAACAAGACAGAAAAAGACTGTGTTCTTGCCACGTCACACCCCAAGAAGGCCCGAGCGAGTCCAACCTCAGAAGGGGTCCACGAAAAAGGATCAAAAGAAAAAGAGATGAAGGTAAACTGCCATTATTTCTTCCATTTAATATATATCTTAATATATATATATATATATATATATATATATATATATATATATATATATATATATATATATATATTTTATATATATATATATATATATATATATATATATATATAAATATATATATATATATATATATATATATATATATATATATATTTCCCAAGGTCCTCTTTATAGTCACAAGGCTCATCAAGAGGGTAGATGAAGAGTCACTACCTATTAAATAGGAGTAACCCCTCAACGTCTAAGGAAAAGCCCATCCTTTCAGCTTCTGACCAGACCTGATAAAATCAAGGCACTCGAGCTTTGCGTCGAACATAGAGGAAACAAGACAGAAAAAGACTGTGTTCTTGCCACGTCACACCCCAAGAAGGCCCGAGCGAGTCCAACCTCAGAAGGGGTCCACGAAAAAGGATCGAAAGAAAAAGAGATGAAGGTAAACTGCCATTATTTCTTCCATTTAATATATATATTAATATATATATATATTTATATATATATATATATATATATATATATATATTTTTTAATATATATATTAATATATATATATATATATTAATATAATATATATATATATATATATATATATATATATATATATATATATATATATATTGCCCTCTCGCTATATAAAAAAAAATATATATATATATATATATATATATATATAGCGAGAGGGCAGATTCAAACGTCTGTGCAACATCCATGTAATCATCGACGGAAAAAACTACAAGTTGTTCCTTCTTCTCTCGAGCAACTTGACTAGCTTCTTGTAAAGTCCCTAAATTTTTGCTAATATTTTCGTAAATTATTTATTTTCACATTGGTTTCTTTTTTATATTGGACGTCAAGTGTGAGTATGTATATACGTAGTATATTACTTTTTATACAACACACTTTATTATAGTAAAATATGTATTTGATTCGATATCAAAAATAGATTGAGTAAATATCTTTATCGACCAAGTTATTAAAATGTGGCATGATTGCCAAAACCGTATTATATTTATTATAAAGTGTTATATTATTTTATAAAAGTACTTTAATGATTTAGGAAATTATATTTTATAAATTATATATTGTATTGCAATACGATTCATGTATTTTTTATTTTTGAAAACAAATTGTGATTATTTGATTAAATTGTAAAAGGTGTTCAAATATTTATTACATTTTTGAAATTAATTATTATTATTATTTATTATAACAATATTTCAAAATTTGTAGATATTATGTTTAAATCGTTATGGCAATTTGAATTTAGATTTGATATGTGATTTTATTTTATTTTAAAATAATTTTAAACTATAGATAAGAATTATCTAAATACATATTAGATGAAGACTTATCAATTTTTAAGTTGGATTTAAATTTACTTGGATTTAAATTTGAAGAAGAGTTGGATTTGATTTGTTTGAGTGATTTAAATTAATTAGTGATCTATCTAATGGGGACTTAACATTTTCCTACATCTTATCAAACTAGGAGATCCAACCCCTATATATAGAAAGCCTCCATAAGCTTTTCATCCACAACTATTCTCCACATATTTTCCTCCACCTGCGTGTGTGCATCGTGTCCATGTCCCCTTCCGTCCATAACCTTATTCCAATCTTTTACATATACATTTTTTCTCGTGTCGGACACACCCCCGACACCATCAAAATTGCTACCTCTAATCCTAGTCTAAATCCTGTCCGCCGTCACCTCAGCAAGAAACCGTCTTTCTCGACCTAGCCTCTACACCACCAACACCTCGCTGGCCGATCCCTCCGCTCACCCCGAGCGAAGTCCCAGTCCACCACGCCTCCACGACCAGCACTACCCCTTGACCCACAACTCCAGACCACCCATACTCCAGCCAGCATCGCGGCTGACAATTGCCAGCGCCATCTCCGGCCAAACCCAACTCCCACGCCTACCTCCTACCATCACCATTATCTCGCCATCACCATCGTCCCTCTGTTTCACCATCCTGACCATCGTCAGACCACCATCCAAAATAAACCCAACAACCATCACCACCGAATCTCACCCCTGCCATCGAACACCTGCCAGAAATCTGCAAACACCGGCCATAACCCACAACAAAAGGAAAATAGAAAGTAGAAGCTGCCACCATCACCGCCACTTACCTCCCGCCACCGTACATGAGCATCGCGGTCAGCCGACCTCGCCTCGACGTCGCTCATCTTCAAGCACAGCGTCGAATCCTCGTGCGTCGCAGCTCTGCCGCAATCTCCCTGGCAGCTCATCCTCCCGATCCGCGCCTCCCAGAATTGGTCGGCCGCCACTGCCCCCTTCGTCCTTGCCAACGTCCGTCCAAGACCAGTGCCTTTCGTGGCCTGGTGCCCCGATCCTCTCCGTCTCCCTAGGCCGGACACCCCTGTTCGAACTCTCCTTCCTCGGCCTCGGCCCGGGACCACGTCACCTCTCTATCCCCGATCTGCCAGGGTCGCGCACCGCCAGGCGTCAGATCAGTCATCAGTCATCCGTAGCCTTCTGGACCGCCACAAGGGTGCCCTAGGTCGCGACCTCCATTGCGCCTTCTACGGCGGAAGCCCCCTTCTACCACCGGTGTGCCCACCTCAGTAAGCTCACTTTCTTTTCCTCTCTTTAAACCTCTTTCTCTCTCTTTTGAAGAGAAATAAAAAAGGAGAACGCATCAGTCGAGGCTCCTACATGGAAATTTATTTCTTTATTTCTTTCATTTATGGATGAGATTAGTAGCTGTGGTTTTACTGTATTTACTGCTTATGTATATTTATTATGCGACTGGAATGTCTACGTTCCTAATCCTACGTATTTTGGGACTGGGGCGTTACATATTTTTGTGGTGGCCCATGCAGGTCTACGATAAATTATTTAGTTACTTTACCGTGCCAAGCAAGCCTGCGTATAGGATTAGAGCCTAGGATTTCATCAACACACTTGACCTCCTTCCTCGACTCTATTATGACTCCCTGGATTGCATCTTGCTTGATTTCCTCTACCATTAATTCTTATCCTTATTTCGTTCTTGATAGAGGTTAGGAAGGTAAACCATATTAGACAGACATGACATATTGCCATATCACACCACTTGTTTAACTCTTGTAAGTTGGGTAGAATACCTCACCACCTAGTATCCCCTTTGTTATTATGACTCATTATGGTAGCATAATGGAAGGTCACCAATAGGATATTCTAGAGATCCCTAACTCATCTTGTCGACCAAATCTTTTGATAAGAAAACTGTAGGACGACTGTATAGGCACCAACATAGGACATGACTTAGATTCTTAAGGTGTTTGAAATAACTCTACTTCCTTTTAATCATAAGCTCTCGTGCCTATATTTTTACTAACTTGACCAACGTTGCTACTAGGGTCTAGTTTACAAGATTACCCTTTATCGAGCATGTTCAAGACGATTGCTGTTAGGTGTGCACCCACTAACATATTGTCTAATCAGAACCGGTGCATAATGTTCTGATCAACCAAGTGCACTTTGGTTCACTTTTCTATATATTGTTCTACGTGGATGGAGACATAGTTAAATTTGGCCTCTAGAATCTCATCCTCGACTGCCTTGGCAATTCTTTTAAATTATTTGGTCACCTTTGAACCACGTATTCGTATTCGACAACATCTTCTTCGAACTCTTATTTGTTTTGTTTTTTCTTTCGCCAATGTTAGAAGGATAAACGCTCGTACTTGATATCCCCTTAGTTGCCCCACCATTTATTGCCAAGATAGTTAGCCATTGACCTACCAATGTGACTATATCCCCGTCTTGAGTTACTCGTCCTTTCCGCAACCCTAAATTCATTATCACGACTTTCTAAATCATCCTTGAGACTTAAGAATGATTCAAATCATTTCCTTAATCATACTCTAAACCTAGACGACTATATCCTCTGAAGGAACCATACCTCCCAAAGTCCCTAAGTTATTCACTTTGATCCACTCGATTTCATGTTATCATGATTTATATGCCTTAGCTAGCGATCCTCGTTCAATACCATATCCATGATATATTTTCATTGTTATCAAAATCACAATTTGCTAAAGCATGTTTGTGTTAGCGTCGTTCCTTGCCTCGCCCAATGATTTGATCGTGTTTCCTTATCGATATACCATTTTACCTTCTCAACCCCCCTAATTATTCTTAATTTCGAGGACAAAATTTGTGTAAGTTGGGTAGGATGTAAAGTCCCTAAATTAATATTTTCGTAAATTATTTATTTTCACATTGGTTTCTTTTTGATATTGAACGTCAAGTGCGAGTATGTATATACGTAGTATATTACTTTTTATACAAAACATTTTATTATAGTAAAATATGTATTTGATTTGATTTCAAAAAATAGATTCAGTAAATATCTTTATCGACCAAGTTATAAAAATGTGGCATGATTGCCAAAACCTTATTATATTTATTATAAAGTGTTATATTATTTTGTAAAAGTACTTTGCTGATTTAGAAAATTATATTTTATAATTAATATATCGTATAGCAATACGATTCATGTATATTTTATTTTCGAAAACAAATTGTGATTATTTGATTAAATTGTAAAAGGTGTTCAAATGTTTATTACATTTTTGAAATTAATAATTATTATTATTTATTATAACGATATTTCAAAATTTGTAGATTTTATGTTTAAATCGTTATAGAAATTTGAATTTAGATTTTAGATTTGATTTTGTTATTTTTTAAATAATTTTAAACTATACATAAGAATTATCTAAATACATATTAGATGAAGACTTATCAATATTTAAGTTGGATTTAAATTTGAATAAGAGTTGGATTTGATTTAGTTGAGTAATTTAAATTGATTAGTGATCTATCTAATGGGGATTTAACATTTTCCTACATCTTATCAAACTAGGAGATCCACACCCTATAGGGAGCCTCCATAAGCTTTTCATCCACAATTATTCTCAACAAATTCTCCTCCACCCGCGTGTGTACATCGTGTCCATGTCCCCTTCCGTCCATAATCTTATTCCAATCTTTTACATATACATTTTTCTTCGTGTCGGACACACTCCCGACACCATCAAAATTCTTACCCCTAACTCTAGTCTAAATCCTGTCCGTCGTCACCTCGGGGAGAAATCGTCTTCCCCGATCCAGCCTCTTCACCAGCAACACCTCCCTGGCCGATCCCGCCGCTCACCCCAAGCGCAGTCCCAGTCCACCATGCCTCACTACTAAAATAAGGCAAATTAGCGACGTCCGGATACGTCGCTAAATAATAAAAATACGTCGCTAATAAGAATTAGCGACGACTTCAGCGACGAAACATGAAGGTCACGAAAAAGCTTGTTGTAGATGACAATTTCGTCATCTTTTGTTGTTGTTTGCGACGTCACAACCAATGTCGCTAGGACGTCACAAAATTAGCGACATATAGCACCGTAATAGTACGTCGCCAAAGCAACGACGTAGTGTGACGACTTAGCGACATCATTTCCTTTTATGTGATGACATGGCATGCCTGCCACGTCAGTAGTATAGCGATGCATAACGACCAAATTAGCGACATCATCTCTCTGCCACGTCAGCTACTGAGCGACGGATAGCGACGTAACGGTGCCAATTAGGGATGTATAGATCGTCGGTATACGTCGCAGATCGTCGCTATACGTCGCAGATATTATAAAAAAATTTAAAAAAATATGACTGGTATTTTTGTTATGCTGTGTGTTTGTGTTTACAGTGTGTATGAAGTGCAGTGTTCGAACCATCGATAGTTTTGCTTATTATTCTATGTTTTATCTTGGATAGAAAGAGCAATAGTTCATGGTGCACTTCTCAGAGCTTCCTCTTCACATCCTTCACCTTCTCAGGATCCTTTACGACGTCCCGAGAAAGTGAAGGATGTGAAAATGAAGCTCTCAAAAGTACACCCTGAACTGTTGCTCTTTCTGTCCAAGATAAAATATACAACAGTAATCGAAACTATCGATGGTTCCAAACACTGCATTTCACATACACTGTAAACACAGACACACATTATCACAAAATGCATATTATATTTTTTGAAAATTTGGGCAGCACCTCCTTTGTATATCAGATCATCGCTTATAAACCATCATAGGTATATTTTTTATCTCCATCGCAGATATCATCATAATTAACAATCTTCCATCATAACAGTCTACAAATAATAGATGAATAACAGTCTCCCATCATAACAGTCTACAGCCAATACAAGTCTCACAACCAATAAAAGTCTCACAAACAGAGGAACAAGTGTATCACTAACATATGATAAAAAACAAATAAAATCACAAAAGACCCGGCAGCGCATCTGGGATAAAATGATGTTGTACTGCTCCTGTGTGAGCTATGCAACGTCCGGAGGTAGTAGAACGTCTGGAGTCTGTGTCGTCGATGGACCGGAAGGACGTCTGCTCCAGCTCTCGTAGTCGGTCACCATGCGCAACAATGGTACGCACCATCCTCTGAGTACTCTCCTCAAGAGAAGTATGCAGCAGGGTGAATGAGGCAGTCACGGTCCTCTGCGATCCCTCCAGCTCGACCTGTCTACGCTCTCTGTGCTCCGTAGCCTCGGTGAGCGTGTGCAAACTACCAGCTGTAGCCTACTGCAGACTCATCAGCTCCTGTATACTGTGCTCGATCGTATCAAATCGTCCGCTGATCGTCGGATCGTCGGATCGTCGCTCTGTGATATGGTGATCAGAAATCTGCTGCTGTAACTCGCGACGCAGCTCGTTGATCTGACGACCAATATCCTAAGCTCGTGATGACGCCTGTGAAGCTGGAGACTGTGTACTGACAGAGGGGTCCCAGGATGATTCTGAAGCTAAATAGGCGCCGTAGGATCCCATACCGTAGTACGTACCCTTCTGAAGACCACCAACGACGGTCATCCAGAGGTCGTTCGGCGATGGAGCTGTAGGCGGATGGGAGGAAGTACCAACCCCTTCCTCTACTGGTGTACTAGCAGCGGCAGCCGTCTCCTTTTGTAGACGAAGATAATCGGCCTATAATATTGTTTGCTAACACCTAAGTGTTTGCTAGAGTCTATATTGATATCTATTTTCCTATTTTCTAAATTATAATAAATTAATATAAAGAAAGAACGTACATATGCCTGCGTCGCCCTCTCATCAATAAACTCCCTAGCCCTTCGATGGGTGACTAGGAAGACAGTAACCATGTTGGGGTCCTCACCCTTTTTTACCTGTTAAAATATATTATCTATTATTATATTAAACATTCTATCCAACTATATATAAAATGATGTCCGGTAAATTAAACATACCAGATGACGAAAATGCTCCGTCATAGGAATAGAGCCGCCACACCACTTACTGGTGCTCGACCACGCCACCTTGGCCTTATCAGATCGTTCCTGGTACCTGGCCTTGCCGAATCTAGCCTTCATCGCAGTCCACTGCTCTGGCGTGATCCAACCATGGATCGGCTTTCCGAAGCGATCACGAGACTTCTGGTCGTGGATAGCATCACGAATGAGCTTGTCTGCGACGGCAGAAAATTGGGCCTCGATCTTCGTCGCACGGTGTGGTGGATAGAAATAGGTCCTCTACAAGAAGTAAAATAGCAAGAGTTGTATAATATACGCAAATGATTATTAAAATTTAAAACTAAACAATTTTTTTGCCTTGAAGTGGGCCAACCAAAAGGCCTTCCTATCTGCGGGAGCATCTAAGTAGTTAATCCAAGGCCCACCATAGTTCTGCCTCAGAAATAACCCCAGCTGTCTCTATACTGTAGGAGGCCGATATCTGTACAATAATAAATTTCATGAATATATATGTACATATAATCATTTAAGAAATATATATTAACTAATTAACTTACTTCGTAGGCCCGTCCGTCCAAATCTCCATACGCGTCTCGTCCGGGAGAGCACATGGAGGGTCGCTCTCACCTCCTGCCTAACCAGGATCAATCTGATCACCGTCCTCCATATGTTCGGCGTCGGCTCTCCCCATGGAGCCGTCGATAGAAGGAATGCTGGACGCGGAAGGAATGCTGGATGCGGGAGGAATACTGGACGACGAGGAAGAAATGCTGGACGCGGGAGGAATGTTGGAACTGCCTTGTCCCGTTAATGGACCGGAAACAGAACGGTACACTGGCATACTCGGAGATGAGGATAAGGGTACGGAATCTGTCTTCCTAACCCGACGCACACGGGACTTCCTAACAGAATATCCTCTACGTCGTCCTCCTGGTTTAGTCATACCTGATAATAACATATGACAATAAAACAAATATACATATTTATATGATAGACATCACAGATTTTTGAAAAATATCATTGTCACAAAAGTGTCACTAAAGTGTCAAATATGATGATAAAATAAACGTACAGATTTAATCCTCTTCTGAAAATTCATCTTGTTCGTTTAGCTCTTCTTCTTCTTCTTCTTCTTCTTCTTCTTCTTCTTCTTCCTCCTCCTCCTCTACATCTTCACTTTCATCTGCATCTTCCACTTCAGATAATTCTACTTCTTCTACACAATTAGATGTGTAATGAGGAACTTCCGTCGTGTCTACTTCTATAATATTTGTTACAAGAGGTAGTTCATCCTCTTGATAAGCTATATCGTCAGCCTCAAAGGTATTTCTAGCTTTGGTCTTGTATACTGCCTACCAGTCCGACCTTGTTGTTCCCCGTTTAGGATAACTTGTGAAGTACATGAGCTGAGCCTGACTTGATAGGAAAAATGGTTCATAGGCTTGATATCGACGCTGATAGTTAAATCCACAAGACCGTGCTTGTCTACTTTCCAATCTTGACCTTCAATCGGATCGAACCAATCACACCTGAATAACACAATCTTATCAGGCTCTATTCCATAACTATATGTCAGCTCCATAATCTCCCGTATGATGCCGTAGAAATCGTTGTCCGTATTAAAATCTTTGTAGTTCGAAGATCTAATACACAAACAACTGTTTTTGGTGGAATCGAGATCCACAAAGTTGTCTCTAATCAGGCAAGTTGTTGACTTGAACCTAAACCCATTCACACAGTAGTTTGGCCATATTTTTGTACTATAAATTGGTCCCTTGGCTAGCATTTTAATAGACTCATTCTTAAGTCTTGCGTATGGACGATCGACCTAAATACCACAAAAAAAGAAATTAAGCTCATTCTCAAGTGCATATACAGAAAGGTAATTACAGAGTTCTCAAGTCTTACATGTGCACTCAACCATGATGGAAAATAACGCCTCATTTCTTATTCTAGTTCTTCTTCTGTTATGTGTGGCCTACCGGACCTCACATCATCATAAAATTTGCTGAAAACAACATCGTTCAATTAATGTAATAGTATAATAATCAACACTATTAAAATAATATAGACGTATTAATTACTTACCCCTCCAGCTTCTCTATTTTATCCTCATCGCAGTTGAGTAATACATATACCTGATCAGCCCTTAGCTCATCATCGTTCAGATATCTCTTCTTCATTTTACCCGATAGCTTTCCTGGAGCATTGAATACCTTCAGTATTGTATCATTACATGCATGATCTCCGTCGTCGTTTCTGGAAGCTCTCGTTCTATTAGTTGCAACATGAGGCTTGAAATACATCGAACAAAAGTTTGTAATCTCCTCGAGAACATAGGCTTCAAAAATAGAACCCTCGACCCGTGCCTTATTTTTTACCTTTCTTTTTAGGTGATTCAAATATCGCTCGAACGGGTACATCCATCGATATTCGATGGGTCCACCAACACATGCCTCATAGGAAAGATGAATCGGCAAATGCTCCATAGAGTCAATGAATCCAGGAGGAAACACCCTCTCTAGCTTGCACAGTATTACCGTAATGTCCTTCTATTACTTTTCTAGACGATCAACGAGCAATTTCTTAGAACAAAGATTCCTGAAGAATATGCTAAGCTCCGTCAATGGATCCCAAACTGCCTGCGGTAAGAATTCCCGAAATGCAATCGGAATTAACCTCTTCATGAATACGTGACAATCGTGGCTTTTCATACCCATCAATTTGTTTTCCTTCGAATCGATACATCTTCTCAGATTTGACACATATCCGTCTGGAAATTTTAGGCCCTGGATCCCCGACAAAGTCTTACTGTATCCTCCTTGTCCAGTAAGAAAATTGACTTCGGCAGGAACTGTTTTCCATTCTCCTCTATCAAATACAACGCAGGGCGTTTGCATATTTCGTCTAAGTCCAACCTGGCCTTGGGATTGTCTTTTGTTTTTCCATTTACGTCCATCACAGTATTAATTATGTTATCAAACACATTCTTCTCAATATGCATGACATCAAGATTATGTCTGATCAGATTGGTACTCCAATATGACAGATCCCAGAACATGCTCCTTTTTATCCAGTTATAATCTCTACCAAATCTATCACACTTGTACCCAGTTGTAGGATCTTCGATAGCACTTGGATAATCTCTAACCTTCTTCTATATCGTGGCTCCACACCACCTTGGCAGTGGATCACCCATCTCTACAACGCCGGCACGGAATGCATTCTTGTTCCTTCTGAACGGATGATCTTTTGGCAGAAATTGTCGATGACAATCAAGGAAACACGGTTTTCCTCCGTGTTTCAAGTAGAAAGCCTTAGTACGGTCCATGCGATATGGACATGAGAGATGACCATGAGTGCTCCATCCAGATAACATTCCATAAGCCGAAAAGTCGTTAATGGTCCACATAAGGGTTGCCTTTATCTGAAAATTCTGCTTCCTGAAAACATCGTACGTGTTAGCGCCTACTTCCCATAACTAATTCAACTCATCTATCAAAGGCTGTAAGTACACATCAATGTTCCTCTTGGGATTGTTCGGACCAGGAATTATAACGGTTAGAAACATGTACTGAGTCTTCATGCACATCCAAGGTGGTAGGTTTTATGAAATGACAATCACAGGCCAGCACGAATACTGGGATCCTGAAAGACCAAAAGGAGTAAAACCATCAGAAGATAGCCCCAACCTGATATTACGCGGATCTTAAGCAAAATTAGGATACACTCGATCAAAGTGCTTCCACGCTTCTCCATCGGATGGGTGATCCAACACTCCTTCAATCTGTTCTCGTATGTGCCAACTCATATTTTCGGCCGTCTCTTTCACCATAAATATTTTTTTGCAACCGCGGCGTTAAAGGCAAGTAGTGTATTGAATCGGTCGGTCTTCTTGCACCGGTAGACCTTCCTCTACTAGTTGTCTTATAGCGATCAGCACCACAATATCTGCACACATCTACATCCTTATCGTCTTTGTAGTACAGCATGCACCCATTGCAACAAGAATCAATTTTCTCGTATCCCATCCAGAGCGATCTCACCATCCTCTTAGACCGGTAGAAGTCTTTAGGTAACTTAGCACCCGCCGGCCAGATCTCTATAATCAACTCCAACACTCGGTTGTAGCATTCTTGTGACATGTTACAATTTAACTTGATGCTCAACAGTCTTGTAACCACCTCCAACGGTGAATGATCCTCCCAACCAGGATACAATGGAGTCCTTGCATCCTCCAGCAACTCCATAAACTTTGTAGCATCGACATTGGGTGCCTCCTCAGCTGCATCATAAACGAAACTAGGCCTCGCAGCGTCGAAATCCATGTTCACGCACCCATCATCGTATACATGATTATCTTAAACAAAATTAGGTCCCGCATGCATATACGGCTCAACATAAGGCTCCGGCTCTGATGCTAAAGACCCAAGTTCTTCGTGTGCGGTCTACTGATAGTAATTAGGCGTTAAACCCCTCGAGTAGAAATGATATGTGACTTTTACTTCTGGATAATATTTCACGTTATGACATTTCACACACGGACACTTAATTTTGGTGTCGTCCATGTACTGAGGGAACAACTTAGCAAAATACAGGAACTGCTCTACTCCCGCTATGTACTCATCCCGTACACCACACATTTCATCAGGACGATGATTGTACATCCGTGAACGATTTTGCAAGTAGTAACTCATATCCATTTGGAAATAATTCTGCAAAGATGGACACACATGTTCACCGCAGTAACTAGTCAAACTGGGTGAAGTTGAGTTGACTAAGTTAATATCTTGGACAAACTAGTCAAACTGGGTAAAGTTGACTAAGTCTAGGCAATTATCCGTTACTAGACATAGACATAGAACAAACACCGACAATTGACTAAGTCTTGCGCCACCTCTTTCAGAGTGTTAGGCTAAAAAATCATAACCAATGACGCCATGCGCCATCTGTCATATTTGCAGCATGCTGCGCTATCTGTGATTATGCGTAGACCATGTGCTAGTTGATGTGATGCGCCATCTGGTTTGAGAATTGCATGCGCTGGCTGAGGATTGTCTCTTCATAATAGTTAAAATCACTCCATCATTTATAATTCTCACTTCTGTTTCCTTTTGCCTTTCGCAGCGTCTATGGTGACACTAAAAGCCGATGTCACTGTCAAGAAGGAAGTGCTCTCTTCTTTTATTAAAGAGGAATCGATGACTATTAAGGAAGAAATAATTCCTAAAGTAGAAGTTCCCGTAAAGGAAGAACCGACTTCAGAAGGCAGCGGCATCGGGAGCTCTAATCACCCAGCTCCTATCGATGACCTTAATCAGTTAGGGCCTTCCTATGCACGATGGCTGAAGGAGTGGTACCTGCCCCAGCATGGCCATTCTCGAGTAAATGAATAAGACATTTTTCTTATCTTTAATGTTTTCTACTTTGATGTAGTAGTTTGCTTTTCTTTCTTTGCAAATGTAGTCCTTTACTCCTCTCTAAGGAGAAAGAAATAAAGAAACCTTTTGTTTGCTCATTTGCTATAAAAAATAAAGAAACCTTCTATTTGCTCATTTGCTGTGATGTTATCTTCTTTGAAACAACAATTGTCAATAATGGGTCGTTTAATACGGACAACAGAATTTGTTAGAGGTGATGTGACAGGTCCTTGATGTAGATAGTAGAATTCAGAGGTAAATATGGACGTGAATTCAAGTATCTATTGATTATCCTTGACCCAGCTGGGACTCAAGAACATGATAACTTTTAAAACAACTGGGTTTCAAAAGATGATGTTTGCAATGATGTGGTAGATGATATTGTCGCTCTGGATAGACTCCGCTGGGGATTCAAAGATTTGAAACATGTATAATATTTGTTAGGAAATATAGTACATATTTTCAAATATTATATTTCTTCAGGAATTTGCCATTAATAGGCATCATAGCTATTCGGCCATTCATCCCTGACAATTGATAAGCTCCGTTAGAGAAAACTTTGCTTATAACGTAGGGACCTTCCCACTTTGGTTCGAACTTGCCCTTACTCATATGTGTCATAGTCATAGGACATCTAACAGTAAGGACCAATTCGCCTTTCTGAAATTCTTGTACTTTGACTTTACGGTTGAAGGCTTTTGAGATACGGGCTTGATATAACTCGATGTGTTGTTGACCTAGTAGCCGCTTCTCGTCAAGTGCTTCAAGCTCCTGAAGTCGAAGACGATCATTATTTTCTATTGTGAGTTCATTGGCAATGGCTATTCTCAATGATGGGATCTAAATCACCAACGGAAGAACAACTTCACATCCATACCCCAAGGAGAAAGGTGTACAACCGGTTGGAGTGCATACGGTAGTGCAATAAGCCCATAAACATTCTCTAATCTTTTTGCTCCAATTCTTTTTATAGGTAGAAACAAACATCTTCAGAAGCTTGATGATTGTTTTATTGAATGCTTCCACCAAACCGTTAGTTGCGGGGTTATAGGCTGTAGAAGCAACATTATTGATCCTATTGTCATCACAGAATCGGGTGAACTTCTGACTGATGAACTACAGCCCATTGTCATGGATAATTCATCGAGGAATACCGAATCTGTAGATCACATGATGTTTGATGAAGTTGATGATGCTGTTTGTCTTAACTTCGGTCAAAGGTATATCTTTGGCCCATTTAGAGAAGTAATCAATTATAGCTAAAATAAACCGATGTCCTCTAGATGAAGGCAGATTAATAGGACCAATGACATCCATACCCCAGGCTTCGAAGGGCCATGATGCTACAGTCAGATGTAGAAATTCTGACGATTGATGAATGAAATTCGTATGGATTTGACATGCTCGACATTTTCTTGAATACTCTATAGCATCTGATACCATGGTTGGCCAATAATATCCCATGCAACAAATTCGATCTTGTAGTTTAGGTCTGGGCTGATGTGCACCACAGACACCATCGTGAGCTTCATGTAATATCTACTTTGCTTCATCTTCGGTAAGACAGCGTAGAAGCATACCGTCATATGATCGTCGACAGAGTGTTTTGGTGATGTAATTGTAGTAGAATCATAGCGATCGCCGATGGATTGTAGTTGCTTCCTTCGGATCTTCAGGATGTCATGTATCGCAAAGTCGTGAAAGGAGCTCTCCAATCTTCACTTATAGTGCAGACCTCAACTGAGTTGCTGGATTCAAAATGCAAATTATTTTTAATACAGAATAACTCTCTGCTGGTGATGAGGATCATCTGTTGTCTTTTCACAGGGATCGCCAAAACTGCTGCTACATTGGCAACCACATCATCTTCTGTATTGCAAGCTCGACGTACATGTTCAATGAAGAAACCTTTGAATGATATAGCCAGTTTGATTGTTGTTTCATGATATGGCATGAGATATTGATGGCGAACTTCATACGTACCCCTAACCTGATTGATGATCAGTTTAGAGTCTTCGAATACTTTGAGGTAATCGATATCCAATTGTCGAGCTAATTGGAGGCCGATGAGTAGAGCATTGTATTCAGCAATATTGTTGGAGCATGACTCGTCCAGAGAATAAGCTTTCTGAATTGCTAGTCCTTTAGGAGATACCAGAAAGATTTCGACTCCAGCGACTATAGTGCCTTTAGGTCCGATTTTAGAAGCACCGTCAAAGAACAGTCGCCAAGCAAGGAACCCTTCTGAAATTATATTGGATTCCAGAGTTTCATCAGGAATCTCATCATCGAGTTTGGATGTCTCAGGGATTGGATGAGCCATATAGTGAGTCTGGAATTGAGTGTACTGGGTACTGGGTTTTTTCATCAAGACTCGAAGAGGGTTGACTCTGGAGATGACATGAATTTAGCCCGTAATAATGTTGTGTTTTCTGAACAGCAAACATTAGGGCTAAACATTCTTTTTCCCTTAGTCTATATCGATGTTCATCACCGATCATTGTGCGACTAAGATAATAGATGCCTTGCTCGTGACCCTCTTTGTTCTTCTGGACTAGCAAGGCACCCAAGGAATGATCTATTGCCCGAACATACATCACAGAGGGTATTCCTGTAATTGGAGGCACCAGGACTGGCGAGTTCATCAAGTACTGCTTTATGTCTTCAAAATCTTGCCAGCATTCTTCAGTCCAAACGAAAGAAATACCATTCTTCATTAGATGAGTGAATGGTCTACAGCATCCAGAGAGATTTCAGATGAATTTCATGATGTACCTAAGCTATCCCTGGAATCATCGTAGCTCTTTTAGGTTGCGTGGAGGAAGCATCTCTTGAATGGCTTTAACTTTCTTGTGGTCAACGTGTATAACCTTAGAGGTAATAACGAATCTAACAAATTTGCCACTAGAGACTCCCAGGAATGACTTGGTGGGATTTATTTTGAGTTGATACTAGCGCAATAGATCGAAGATAGTTCTCAAGTCTTGGATGTGGTCTTACTTTGGACAACTTTTGATAATAATATTATCGACATAGCATTCGACTATCTCCCGTAAACGTTCACAGAAGATGGTGCTCATGGCCCGCTGATAGGTTGCCCCAGCGTTTTTAAAACCAAACGGCATGACTGCATAGCAGTAGACTCCTAGAGGACTGCGAAAAGATGTATGTTTTTTAGCTTTAGGGTTCATCATGATTTAATTGTACCCGAAGAATCTGTCCATGAAAGACATCTGTTCAAACCGGCATGTATTGTCGATCATGTCATCAGTGATCGGAATAGGGAACTCATCCTTGGGATAAGGTTCATTGAGGTCTCTGAAGTCGATGCAGACTCGGACCTTCCCTATTTTTTTCATAACTGGGACGACATTAGCCACCCAGTCAGGATGTTGTTCTTTTGTGACAAAGCCACATGCGATGAACTTTTTGACTTTAGCTTCTATGGCATCTATCATGTCAGGTCGGAACCGACGTTGTTGTTGTTTGACCGGCCTTGCATTTGGCAGGATGTTGAGCTTGTGAGTAGCTATCTGAGGATCTAATCTCGGCATATCTTCATAGCTCCAGGCAAATACGTTAATGTATTCCCGAATAAGCTCAATCAGCTCTTGTTTGTCCGCTTCAGGGAGGCTTTTGCTGATGAAGATTGTTCTTAGGAAGGTTTTATCTCCAAATTTGACTTGAACCAATTGATCTTCAGTTGGTGGTTCGCATTGACCGAAGCAAAGTTCCCATTTAGTATCTATCCTTTTGTGCCCAAGGATCAAATTTAGGAGCTTTAACAAAGTCGTCGTCGCCTTCGGAGAAGTCGGCAGTCACCATATTAGAAGATAGATTCACTCGACGAACATGCCCTACAATAGTGTCTGAATCACATGAAACAAAGTCGGAAGAGTTAGATCGCTCCTCCTTATCAGACTCAGAAGCTACTGGGTCGTGATCGGTGAAGTATAACCCAACCCATGCTTTGTTTTGCTGTAATATGTAGTGACTTTCCTTTCGGAGCAGGAAGACGAATAGGAGTTCGCCTTCCTCTACCACCGTTGAGGCCAGTTTTGAAGTTGTAGCCCATCTTTTGAATGATATTCTTTGATTGTTGACTGTAACGACGTAGCTGAAGTCGCCTGTTATTGTTATTTTTATCCTCATTATCTGACGTAGTTGTTTTATGCAACCCTTTGCTAAAGAGGTATAACATCTACTCTTCAAAAACAAGGATAATTTTGAACTTTTGTAAAATTTATTATTTAATAATAGTATTTAATTAATGTTAATGATTTTTGGTGAATTTTAAATAATTTAATACTATTTAATTTGGTGCTTTGTGATTTTGGTGTTTTGCTAGTGTAACCCTAGAACTGTTAAGCTTAGAAACTAACCATGACCATGGGGACCTAACCATGTGATTAGAATAACTAATTATAACTTTATAGGCTAAGGGTATTTTGGTTATTTGTGACTTATTATGATTATTGAATTTGTGATAATTAAGATTGTGCTAATTGATTTGTTAGAGACTAACCTAGAATTGCCCTAACCTAGATATTAGTCATGAGCCTAGATATTAGATTATAAGCTTCCATTACATAACAAGGTTAGTAATATCTAGATATTAGTTTAAAGTAGGATATTTGTTAATGTTAGATATTTAGCTTAGGCCTTTAATAGAAAGGCCAAGAATTAAACTAGCTAGAGGCCTTCAAACCTCATAAAACTTAACCCTAACCCTAGAAATAACCATAAGCTACCATCAAGGGATCCCCACCCCTATATAAACACATATTTACATTCTCTTGCCTCTTTCTTTAAACCTACAAACCCTAGTTTAGTGTTCTTCCCCAATTTTACCCCGTTTATCCTAATCAACTACTCCAAATTGGATCAAATCAATTGCATTGGACTCCCCTACAGTAAAGGATACCATTGGTGGGTAGCTAACAAGGATTTGGAAGCTCTTGGCCATTGCAAGTTAGAGAGAACACCTTATTTCATAGGCTTTTCATTGAGATTCACTCTCAATAGGTAAAACCTATCAAACTCATTCAAATTCCTAATTTTTTTCCATAGTTGTATTCATTTAGGTGTCCTATAGCTGTAGGCCAAGTTTGGTAGGAATTCGTGTCCATTTGATATGTGTATCGGGCGCGTATCGGACACGTATCGGTGTATATTATAAAGTGTCCAATGAAATGTTTCAATGGATTATTTCTTTACCATTTTCAAAACAAATTTCATATTTTGGAAGACCTATATATGGGGATTTGATTTCCTTTTTACTTATTTGATTTTTGTACCCTTTTCGTGTCCAAATTGGACACGCACCTCATGCACGAGATACTAAACGAGGCTCGTGTTGTCCCCTGCTGCTCGAGGCTCACATAGGACATGACACAACATGGTTTGACCCCAAACTTGGAGGACATGTAGGACACATATCTGACACTAGGCTGACCAAGTTTCATGGGATTTCATCAAGTCGTTTGAAAGTTATTCATCACTCACTGATCTTGCCTGTCTGTGCACTGTTGGTTTTTCATGACTGATACGCTTTCGTATCTTGGACATGACACAGTTTGATGGCAATGCAGACACATGGACATACACCCCTATACTTGACCTAACCCTAGACATGAGACGAGGCTCGAGGGTGGACACACGAGTCTATATACCCCTCGAAATCTCAGCATGACACTTAGTTCACTGTTTTGTGCACTGTCGACTGATACATTTTGTTTTACACATTTTGACACTTTGTATCCTTCGATTTGGACACGTATGGGCATGAGGGGTTAGTCCCCATCACTGTACACGTGTCTTACTGTTTATTTTAGGTTTTGTTGTATTATTTTGGTTTTCAAGTTAATATTTTATATGTGAGCATGATATTCCAGGTTTTGGGTTGTTGGACACATTTGACTTGATGATTTTCGTATCCGACACTTGGACATGGCCACTATAACACCTTGGACACTTGACACAGTTATCTATACACTATCCTCCATATCTAATATGAGTTTTCGATTGAACTTTGGGTTTTTGATTTCATTTTAAACTAATCACTACAAGAATAAAGGCTTTTCTTGACGGGGAAAACCCGTCAAGAAATAGGTATCTTGACGTTTGCAGATCCGTCAACTAGGCCGGAGTCAAGTAAAGACCCCCCCTTTTCTTGACAGTCGCTGGCATGGCTTTTCTTGACGGTTTTTGGCTGTCATATGAAGTAGTTTTCTTAATTGCTTTTAGCAATCAAGATAGCAGTTTTTAGAAACCGTCAATGTAGGTAAAAACTTTTCTTGACTCTGACCTAGATGACGGCTATTAGCCATCAAGAAAACCTTTTTTATGAACAAAACCCGTCAAGAAAAGCATTTATTCACAGGCTATTATGCAACATGATTTGAATTAAATTTGACGTTTGACAACCGTCAAAAGAAGCTAGCCAAAATACCGTCAAAAGAAGCTTGCCAAAATGCCGTCAAGAATTATATAATATTAATCAAACATACATAATATCAATCCAGAAGATATGCATACATCAAATTACTATAAAACACAATTTTCACATTAACAAACTATATTTTTCATACACCAAAATCTTCCAACACGTCCCACCACAAACATCCATCACTTGTCCAACCACAAAACATATCCAACATCTGTATGTAGTTTCCATACCACTTAAACATCCAAACTATGATAATTATACAAATAAAACCAAAATAAGTAGCAAACCCGACCGGAGCATATCCCTCCCATATCCACAACATTCCCCTATTCACAGCATGTACCTTCATTTTTTAGCGAGTTCCTAAGAGAACAAGAGCACAAATTATCAATACTTACCTACATGTTCTTATATAGATTTTGAACTTAGTATTACAGAATTATCAATACGAGGCATCATTATTGCTGTACACACAAGAACTCGAGACAATTTGAATCACTTGACAAGAATCTGAAGGTTGGCCATACTGAAACCATAACACAAATTACTTCCCTAAATGCCTTCGTACTAAAGAAGTATCAATATTAAATTACTAAATGTCTTTAGATGAAAGACCAACTAAAATAAATCAAAAAATTCATTTGAATGTTCATCGTGAACAATTGTGCCTTTATCCAAAAATTCACCCAACATTTAGTCCTTCTGTACTAGAGAAGTTTATGAACACATGATTGGCATTATTACTATCCCTTCATATAACTGCTTGCTTCTATAAAATTAAATTCTAAGTCATGCATATGAAGCTAGGGATGCATGTCGCTATAGAGTTCTACTTCTACCGTACTCCTAGTCTCCCAAATTCATGTGAAGCAATAGATATGATACTCAAAAGGCATAAAAATGAGTGACGACATGAGATTATGATTGCTGCTACTGCTAAAAAACTAAGGCACATTTACATTATTCAAAATCCAGTAATGCACGTCACGCACATTGATTTCATAAAGCAATGTCCCAAATTTTCGAACTTTACTAAATAATTCTGCTAACATATGCATTATTATCCTAGAACGCTTTATCAAATCCTTTAGAATTTCTATGCCCTACGATCTTAGAAACTATATATGCAACTATTATCACTACCATATTTCTAGTTTGAGGGTATTTTTGTCATTTTTGGGGTTATTTGAATTTCTTAGAATTTATTTGAATTTATGGGAATTTTTAGGATTTATTTTGGAATTGTTTGAATGAAGGTTGACTAGGTTGACTTTGACTAGCTTTGACTTGGTAGGCTAACCTAGAAGCTAACCCTAGTTGGGTATGGACTTGGTTAGGTCATGCAACCCTAGTTAGACTAGAGTTAACCTATGGTTCAGTCATTAAACTCAAGATTAAAATAGAAGGCTTTTAGACACAAGTCATGACTTGTGGTTTTGAACCATTGATTAATGATTAAGCCCAACCCATTAGCCATTAGCCAACCCTATTCGTGTCCTATTCGTGTCCCATTTGGACACGTATCAGCCATGGGTTTTGGGTGTTTGATGAAATGCCCCAATGGGCATTTCGAACTATTTTTAGGAAAATTTCTGAATAGGAAATTAGGTTTTAACCTTGCTTATAGGTTTCTAGTATCCTGTTATGGTTTTCGTGTCGCGTCATGTCAGATTGTGGACACGAACACGCTGGTGCACATGCGCGCGCGGACAATATAGTTGTCCTGCTACTCGGGGTCTTTTGCACGCATGACACGCCACTTCGACACATGATTTTGGACACACACTATGGGGCACTGACTGACACCACGTGTGTCAAGTCTTAGGGCCTCTCGTGTCGTATCGGACACGCACGAAGCCGTGCATTAGATTTACACTGAATCGGCTACTGTCGATTTTTGACACTGATACGCGTGTCGTGACGCGCACATACGTGTCGTGGACACGTATCAGGGTGTCCTAGACCTAGCCCTAGTCCTCCTCGATACTGGGACACGATCACGAGATCTGTGTCATGTCGTGTCCTGTGCACGAGCACTGGAACCACGTGCACGAGGATTGTCCAGTTTTGTACTGTTTTCGTGTTTTAAATTGTTTGGACACATTTGTGTCCTCTTGGTTGGACATAATTATACTATATGACACGTACACAAGCCCTAGCTTCATTACCAACCATTAGATTTGTATTTTAGTTTGGTTTCGATGTAAATTTCACATTTACCCAATAATTTCTGAAACTAGTATCATTCCTTCATTTCTGTGTGTTTCCAGTTTTCAAATTCGAATTTTGAGCATCAAATTAACCTATTTAGTACTGATAATTAACATGGTTTAAGACCTAATGTGGTACACCTACATGTTTACTAATTGTATGTTGAGTTTGGATTAAATTGGTATTGGATTTGGTTCAATTTCTGGTTAGAACTGTCAGGACTGAAAACTGAGTGTTGGGTGGCTGTTTTGGACTGAGAATGATTTCTCTGTTTTTTCCTCTTGGCAATGTACACTGCTGTGTATTGATTTTATTTCATGATCACTGATTTTTTCTATTTTTCCTAACACACACTGTCATGTGAACCATGTTCAGCCACACACACAAATGTACACTGAGTTTCCTATGCACTTTACTTATTTCAGATTTCCTTCAACTGTTAAAATTCCAGATTTCATAATGTGGTAGTTCACTGTTTTGGGTTGATTCCTTGCTGTATACACACAGGCCTGTTAGCTCACTGTTTTACTTGTCATTCACACACTCTACATTGTTCACTATTTTTCCCTAAAACTCACACACGCACACACACACACACACACATGTTCCCTCACTGTTTTCATGTATCTTCACACCCACACACACTTAAACACATTCCCTTTTCCTATTCTCTACATGTATATATATGTATGTAATTGAGATGTACATATATGTATCCTATAATAATGTGTGTGTGTGTACTATAATATATATTAGATATAAATATGTTTGTGTGGTATATATATAGTAGCCTATATGTTATGTGTATGCTATATTATATTATATAGCTATATCAATATGTGTATTATATATTAGATATGTATATTGACATGTGGTCATGAGATTATAGGTTGGTTTTAGGCATGATATTGCCTAATAGCCTATAGCATAGGCTCTTAGCCTATGGGTGTATCTGTGTCATTATAGAGTCTAGTTAGACTTGTGTAGTCTTGTTAGACCTAGAATAGACTAGTTAGGCTAGTATAGGCTTGTTTGACCTAGTTTAGACTTGTTGGACCTAGTTTAACCGTAGTTGACCTAGTTTGACTTCTAGGGTTAACCAGAGTTGACCAAGAGTTGACTTTGGCCTAGATTGACCTAGATTCATTTAGAATGCATTGAATTGCATCTTGTTATCATTTTAGACTTGTTGTGACTTGTGTTGTTCTGATTAGGAGCCAGACACCTCTCCTCAGACAGTACATTCCAGTTGGACATTCAGATACCAGGCGAGTACATTCTCTGATCATTTTATATCCTGTTTAGAATTATTTTCTTGCATTAAATTACTTTACTTGATACTGTCACGTTGGTCACATGGATTAGTACTATATGGATCCCTTCTTGAGATGTTATCCCTTCAGGGAGCATCGGGTACTTTATGTTCTGTGCGTTTCACTTACATGGCGTATCACTATACTTTATTGGTTTATTGATCACTTGTGACATGTACTCTCATGATCACAGAGTCTTCCTTGAATCCTTATCCCATTAATTGGGTTTTTAGAATCCCCATTTATGGGACTTCCATGTACCACCCTTCGGGGGCCTTTGCATGGAATCATAACATAACCTGGCTGGATCCTTGTGTATTGATTGGGGGTACGTGGGAGTAGAAGTAGACATGTGAATAATATCCAAGTAGTGTAGCATCAAAATCATTCCATAGTGTAGCATCAAAATCATCCTATGCCATTTACATATCTATATTGTACTCTGACTCACCAACCACATGATAGTTCTCTATTTATAGTAGATATTTCTATTACTGTTCTCTCTCTGTTTACATACTACATTTTTTTCAGTACCTATATCTTACTTTACTGCATGATTATATTTTCTAACCTGCTATAAACTGTTGAGATGTATTGTGCTCGCTCCTGTCCTGACTGGACCTGTTGAAAATATTATAGAGGACGAGGAGGAGGCCTGTGTGGATACCTTCTACGGGGCAGCCCTAGACGACACTTGTGAGCTGGACTCTCAGGAGGACCCAGCTCTAGCTGAGGACATTACCCCCATTGCCTAGACTAGCTTAGTTAGGCTTATCTTACTTATATTGTCTTGAGACTGGTTTAGCTAGACTTATATTTCTGTCTTAAGATCTGAGTTGTATATATTCTTTCATATTAAGTAGCTGAGACCATGTATTTCTGGATATTGCTGAGATGTTATCTTAGACTATTTGATCATCTGTATTTTCCTTGAGTTCTATATCATATCGTGCTTCTTCTTCCTTAGTTGTGATTGAGTTTATTTACTGCTATGTCACTCCCATTCAGGGAGTATAAACTGTTTAGCTTTATATTGTTAGATGTTGTGACCTAGGACAGCGTTCTACCGCCGACACTGCGGCGTAGGCTAGACGTACCCACGTCTCGTACCCTTACTTTACGGTGCGGGTCGTGACACGTTTTTATTGGTGGCCTATGCAGGTCGAGTTTATGTAGTGGTATTCAAATTAGAGAATCACTACAGCCTGCAGTAGGATTAGGATATTTTTTTTTGAAGGTACTCAATCATAGTTAGGATTCCTTGAGAGATTCCTGGGACGACCCTTAAGAATCTTATTTAAACATCAATTTGAATCATTTCCCTTGTTTTGTTGCTCTCACTCCTTAATTACTGAACTTGATTTTGTTGGATCGTTGTTGATTTTGATTTTCCTATCGAGATGAATTTTAAGGCCTGAGTTACGATATTTTTCTGATAACATATGTTGACGGGAATACAGGGATGGCAAAACATCTATTTGATTATGGAACTTGTACTTTATCGCAGCCATATTAGCTGGCGTGGCAGAAACATAGAGACCTAACTTCGGATGTACGTATCTTGGTTATGAGATTTGGAATTTCTCGCAGCTATACTAGTCGGCATAGCGAGATTTCCAGACGACATGATTGTAGAGGTTCATACCCTAGTTATGGAATCTATCGTTTATCGCAGCCTTGCATACTGGCATGGCGAGGACTCTGAGTAACATGATTTTGGACAGATGTATATGATTATCAGATTGTATCTTGAGAAGGTTTTTTAAACATATCATCTCTATCGTACCATTCTGTTGTTGTAAATTGTACTCCATCATCAAATAACTTAGGAATAGGAGTAAGAGTAACTTTAGCTGTTATTATAAACCTTGTGTAACTTCGTTCTATAAATTTCTTCATAATACAATGAATCAATGATTTTGCTAGACCTTGACTTAGATTTGATATTATAACTCTGGTTTTAAAATGGTTCCTTCTTTTAAACAGATAAGCAGAACAGATTTTTTCATTATTTTATTCTTGTCATTATTTCTTGTATTACCTTAAAATATATATATATATATAGTGGACACAGATGCTTGCCTGACACGTATGCATGCTACACTTGATTACCAACCTATCTAAATGCATATTAATATGTTGATGTAATTTCTCAAAATCCCAATAATTCTAATATAGGACAGTATCAGTGACTAGTTCTCTGTTTTTCCAGATTAAATTTGTAAATTAAATTAAATTTCATGTTATTAGTTGTTGTTTACATTACTGCACATGTATGTTACATACAGGGTTTCAAGTCTTAAAGAAAATTGGTTGAGTTTTGTGTTGAATTTGTCAAATCTGAGACTGTGTACATATTAAACCATTAAGCCTGGATTCTAAGTGTTTAGTTCAATTTGCAGTTTTAAATTGTAATGTTTTGAGCCGTATACATTGTTGTGTATAGGTATATAATGTTAGGTTTCATACTCTTACATGTTAGGTTGTGGTTGTGGTAAAAATTGAGTTGGTTTTGATGTTCGAATTTCTCCAAATTTTTGAAAACTGAATACATGTTAACATTTTTACATTGTCTTCAAATGTGTAGTTCAATTTCAGATCTAATATGTAATGTTGAACTAAACTGAAAGATCGAACCCTTTTATTTCAAGTTTTAACCCATGTACACTTGACACCCTACACTAATGTTCACAACTGCCATGAAAACCTAACCCTTCATCTCTATGTTATGTTCATATAGTTATATAGGTATATATATATAGTTCTATATACATGTTATAATGTATGTAGATGCATAATTAAATCTCTACCTCTCTATACATATAGATATACATATATATATGGTTAGCCATGCATGTTATGAGTAAATAGCTTGTGCCTTGTAGACTGCTTAACCAATATGCCATGAATAGTGTAACTTGATAGCCATAGTTGCGACCAAAATCCTCCTATACACTTTTATGTATATTTCACACAAACCACGTAACCCTTACATAATGCTAGCTTTTCCCTCTCTAACACACTCTCTACATATATATCATGATTGGATTTCAATGTTATTGACTTTCGTTCCTTAAACTTTTGATTTTGATTTTTTTTTATAGTACCCCCTTCATATATTTTATTTTATTTTTGATAATTATCAGTTTTCAGATAGGATGGTAGACTGCCGTATAGCCTTGATGATTGTTGTTTTTATCCTTTCCAGTATGGCACCCATGACCCGAGCCCGTCGCCTGAGAGCAGCTGCAGCTACTGAGAGTGTGCTTCAACCTCCTATTGTTCAAGAGATAGTGATCCCTCTATCTGATCAGGGGGTGGTGGCACCTCCTGCCATTGAGGAGATGGTGGTAGCCTCACCAGCGAGTCTTCCTTCATCTCATGTCGTTCAGGAGAGAGCTACGGATTTGCCTGAGACCGAGAGCCTTTCCCTACCCCTTGAGATGGTACTCCTGTCATGACCCGCACCCTAGAGTAAGGGCACGAGACGTGGGTATGTCCAGCCTACGCCGCAGTATCGGCGGTAGAACGCTGTCCTAGGTCACAACATCTAACAATATAAAGCTTAAACAGTTTATACTCCCCGAATGGGGGTGACATGATAAAAGTAGACTCAATCACAACTAAGGAAGAAGAAGCACTATATGATATAAAACTCAAGGAAAAATAGATGATAACATAGCTGATAGATAGATAAATGAAACTGCTGAAATGGAAGGAAATCCTAAGTACAACAAAGAGTCTAAGTGTCTAAGATAAATACATAATCCCAGAATCAAATATATATAATCATCCATGACATACTGTAAATGAAAACATCCTAGTCTAAGGGTGTGTCATCCACAGCTAGTGGGGCCTGCTGATGGTCCAGGTCCAATATCTCATCTAAGGTGGCACCGTAATAGGTATCCACACCAGCCTCCTCCTCGTCCTCTGTAATATTTTCAACAGGTCCAGTCAGGACAGGAGCGAGCACAATACATCTCAACAGATCATAGCAGGTTAGAAAATATAGACATATAGTAGAGTAAGATACAGGAAACTAAAAGAAGCATGGAATGTAAACAGAGGAAACTGTAATAGAAATATATATTGTAAATAGAGAGCTAACTGTGGCTAGTGAGTCAGAGTACAATATAAACATGTGAATGGCATAGAAGATTCTGGAAACTATACTATGGAGTGATTCTGGGAACTACACTACTTGGATATTATTCACATGTTTACTTCTACTCTCTCGTACCCCCAATCAATACACAAGGATCCAGCCAGGTTATGTTATGATTCCACGCAAAGGCCCACAAGGGGTGATACATGGATAGCCCATAAATGGGTGATTCTGGGAATGCCCACAATGGGGTGATTCTGGGAATGCCCATAAATGGGGTGATTCTGGGAAGACTCTGTGATCATGAGAGTACATGTCACAAGTGATCGAAGAATCGTGAAGCATAGTGATACACCATGTAAGTAAAACGCACAGAACATGTAGTATACGATGCTCCCTGAGGGGATAACATCTCAAGAATGGATCCATATAGTAATAATCTGTGTTACCAACGTGATAGCCTCAAGTAAAGTAATCTAAAGTAGGAAAATAATTCTAACAAAATATGAAATGATCAGAGAATGTACTCGCCTGGTATCTGAGTGTCCAACTGAAAAGTACTGTCCGAGGAGTGGTGTCTAGCTCCTATTCAGAACAGCACAAGTCACAACAAGTTCAGAATGGTAAAATGAAGCACTACTATGCATTCTACATGAATCTAGGTCAATCTAGGCCAAAGTCAACTCTTGGTCAACTCTGGTCAAACTAGGTCAACTATGGTCAAACTAGGTCAAACAAGTCTACACTAGGTCAAACTAGTCTAGCAAGTCTATTCTAGGTCTAGCAAAGCTATACAAGCCCAATCTAGGCCTGTTAGTCAAACAGGCATACACAGGCCATAGGTTATTCTACCTAGGCCAAACCAAACACAAACACCGTGCCAATTCCATATCTAAGCAAAATACTATGGATATACCTTGTAATCTAACCATAACCCACATATATATATATGTGATACATATATATAGTGCACACACACAAGCCACATATACTTGAGACATATCTATACTACATAACCTATAATCCATTGCAAAATATCTATATTAGATACCTATAGGATACACAAACCATATTATATATCACATATACACATTTTACATTATATGTATATACAATAGGATATATATATAGGGAGGGTGTGAGTGTGAACATGAGGGTTGTGCATGTGACTTGACAGTACATGGGTGTGTGTATATAAGAGTGTCATAGGGTGTCTAGGTGAGCATGAAAGAGGGTGAGTGAGTGAACTGTGAGAGGGTGTAATGTGTGTGTGTTAGGTGCTAGTAAGAGTGATGTGAGGCTAGAGTGTTAGGGTGAGTTCAAGAGTGAGAACATGTGAACAAACTCAGTTTTTTAGGTTCAAATAACAGTGATCTCAAGTTCAGATATTTAGAAACTGTTAAAGGAAAACAGTCCACACTAGGTCAACTCCCATTCATTCAGAATTCAGATTTAAAAATACAAAACAGTCCCTAACTCTCTAATCAGGTTAAACTCAGATTTCTAAAGGTTAAAATGACAGTTCAATTGGCTTATGATAACACACAAAATACATTAGAACAGTCCCTAATCTAATTTCTAGATTTTGAACTCAAAACACAACAAATCAAACCCAAAATTGCCATACAAGTAGAACATATATAGAAGAACTTTATTAGAATGTAAACATGCAATTAGGAGTATTACATTGGTTAAAAATAGATGCCAAATTTCGTTTTAGAAATCTAGAATTCCAGAAAATACCAAGTTTCAGACACTTACTAGGTAATTGGAATTTAAACTACAAAACATGTAATTAAGCAATAAAATTGGTTGCTAATTCAAATATAGGTTGTATACGTGTCATACAGTGTAAATGCGTCCCACTACGAGGACACAAATGTGTCCAAACAATTTAAAACACCAAAACCTAAAACTGGACACAGGGAACTGGGCAGTCTCGTGCGGGTGTGCACGCGTGTCGTGTACCCGACACAGGCCAACCCAGGCCTCGTGCTTGTGTCAGTAGGTGCACCTAGGGTAGGTCTAGGTGTGTGTCAACCTGTATCGTGTTAGTGTGTGTCGTGTCCAGCTATTCGAAGCCGTATCAGTGGCTAGACACACAATGTGTACAGTACAGTGCGTTCCCCGTGCACAGTCGATTTCTCCCCAACCCGACCATAAAATTCGACGAAAATTTGTGAGCGTGACGACAGAAGGTGCCCCTAAGTCCCCACAAAATTTCGTGTAAAACAAAATCGTGTCGTATCCTGTAGGGACCCCGATAGGAAGGGGATTACTGTAGCTGTGAGCACGCGCGTGCGAGAGCGTGTGCACGCGTGTCCAATCGACTCGACACAGACTTGATTCAAGCTCAGAGCAATGGAAATGAGTAAGCGACATCAAAACACAAATTTCCATTCAAAAATTTTTTCGAAAATAACACAAACTAATCCAGAGTGGCATTTCCACAAACATATTGAACAGTGCACTGATACGTGTCCAGTTTGGACACGAAATGACACAAAAACTTAGGGTTTCCTATTCCTACTGTTAGGTTAGGTCTAAGGATCCTTAATGATGCAAAAATCTCAGGATTCTATGGTGTGGATAGAGAGTTACCTAAGAGTACCCAAAGCCTCAAAAAGCTCCATAAAGATGTGCTCCTCTTGATGGCCAAACTCCTCCAAATTGATAGAAAACTGAGAACAACCAATTCCAACAGCAAGAAAACAATAATTAGAACCTATTGCAATTTATTTGGATTAAAAAGGAGGAAAAATGGATTTTCTAGGGATTTTTGAATATGGAGTCTCACCTCTTTCTTCTCTTGAAATAAATTCCTAAAAAAGAGGCTAGCCCAAGATTTTAGGAGAGATTATATAGTGGAGGAATCCCTAGGTTGGCTGGACAAAAATGTTAGGGTTAGGGTTTGGGCACTTGACTAATGGGCTTTGGGCTTAGTCATAAATCAATGACTTAGAAATCACAAGTCATGACTTGTGGTCAAAATCCTTCTATTCAAATCTCAATATTCCTAATTGGTTTCCCTAACTAGAGTATGGTTAACTTAACTTAACCTAGGATCTCATATCTAGTCAAGTCCAACTTAACTAGGGTTAGGTCACAAAGTCAAAGCTAGTCAAAGTCAACCTAGTCAACACTTATTCAAAAAATTCCAAAATAATTTATAAAAATTCCCATAAATTCAAATAAATTCTAATAAATTTAAATTACCCCAAAAATGTCAAAAATACCCTCAAACTAGAAATGTGGTAGTAACAAATCTACCCTCCTTAAAAGAATTTTGTCTTCGAAATTGAAAGGCGAAATACAACTGATGAGAAGGATAGGAAGTATACCTCACGGTCTAAAAAGATAAGGGTAGCGCTCGCGCATCTCATCCTCCCGCTCCCAGGTAGACTCTCCTGGAGAACGATGTCTCCATGCGATGCATACCAAAGGTATCACCTGGTTCCTCAGAACCTTCTCCCGTCGATCCAGAATCTCCACTGGCTGCTCTGGAAAGCTGAGAGAAGGCCCAACCTCAATCTCTTAATGATCGAGCACATGGCTAGGGTCAGATACGTACCGTCTCAACTGTGATACATGGAATACGTTATGGACCCCCACAAGTGCAGGCGACAAGTCTAGCCTGTATGCAACGTCACCGACTCTCCCGCTGATAATGAAAGGGCCGATGAAGTGCGGGCTAAGCTTCCCGCCTCCACCAAAACATATCGTACCACGAGTCGGAGATATCCTCAAGAAAACTTGGTCTCCGACCTAATCACAAGCAAGGTCTCAATTAATTATAATAAACAAATATGATCAAAAATTATAAAAAAACAAACCTAAATCTAATCCTACTCTAATCTGTACCTCAAACTCTAACGGCCTCCGGTGGCTATCGGCCCAGTGCCGATGTCTGTCTTACGCCACACGAAGTCTGTCCCTGATGAGCTTCACCTTCTCGGCTGCATCAACAACCATCTCTGGCCCAGTAAAGCTCGTTCACCAATATCATCCCAAGATAAGGGTGTACGGCACCTACGCCCGTACAGAGCCTCGAAAGGTGACATCTCAATGCAGGCCTGGAAGCTGTTGTTGTAAGCAAACTCCACCAAATGAAGATGATCCTCCTAGGAACCTCCAAAGTCTAGGACGTACGTCCGTAGCATATCCTCAAGTGTCTGGATAGTCCGCTCCGACTGTCCGTCCGTCTGGGGGTGGTATGCAGTACTAAACTTGAGCTGAGTACCCAACCTGGTCTGCAGACTCCTCCAGAAATAGAAAGTAAAATGGCTATCCCGATCTGAGATGATGCTGATTGGAACTCCGTGAATCCTGACTATCTGCCGCATATACATCTCCGCCAGCCTCTCTGTAGACGTACCCACCTTGAATGGCAAGAAGTGGGCCGATTTGGTCAACCTGTCAACGATGACCCAAATCGCGTCTTTCTCTCCTGGTGTGCACGGCAATTCTGATACGAAGTCCATAGTGATATGCTCCCATTTCCACTTGGGAATGGCAGCGACTGCAATAATCCACCGGGCCTCTACCTCTCCGCCTTGACCTGCTGACAGATCAAGCACCTAGCTACGAAGCGAGCTACCTCCCGCTTCATCTCGGACCACCAAACATGCTCCCTCAGATCTTGGTACATCTTGTTGGCACCAGGATGTATGGAGCACTGAGATCTGTGGGCCTCCTGCATAACCTGCTCCCTGAGCTCTCCGCTGGACACACATAATCTGGAACCGTGCCTCAAGGCACCATCATCTGCAAGATAAAACTTACCCTCCAGCAATCCTGCTCGAACCTGCTCTCGGAGACACCGCAGTGCAATGTCCTCAAACTGTGCCGACTTGATCCTCTCCACCAAGTCCGACTGAATCTGTATCCCCCATAACTGCATCTGCACCCCGGGCACGATCACCTCAATCCCAAGGCTCTCCAAGTCGGCAAGCAAGTACCGATCCATGGTCAAACACATGGTTGTCGGATACCTACTCAAGGCATCGGCAACCACGTTGGCCTTCCCTGGGTGATACTGAAGTAGGATGTCAAAGTCCTTCATCAACTCAAGCCATCTGTGCTGCCTCATGTTCAACTCCTTCTGAGTGAACACATACTTTAAGCTCTTGTGATCTGTGAAGATCTCCACCCTCTCCCCATACAGATAATGCTTCCACAACTTCAAAGCAAATATCACCGCCGCCAGCTCCAGGTCGTGGGTAGGGTAGTTCTTCTCATAGGGACGTAATTGCCTGGAAGCATAGGCAATCACCTTCCCATGCTGCTGCAAGACGCAACCCAGCCCCTTCCCTGAAGCATCACTATAAATAGTGAAACCACCCGATCCTGAAGACAATGTCAGAATCGGAGCTGTCGTAAGCCGCTTCTTCAACTCATCAAAAGCTGTCTGACACTCCTCTGACCAAACGAACTCAGCATCCTTCCGGGTCAACCGAGTCAACGGCTCTGCAACCCGGGAGAAATCCTGCACAAATCTCCGATAATATCCTCCCAGCCCCAAGAAACTCCTGATCTCTGCAACTGAAGTCGGCGCTGCCCAAGCCTCAACTGCTACAATCTTCTTAGGGTCGACTGAGATACCATCTCCAGTCACAATGTGCCCCAAGAAGTCCACCCGGTCCAAGAAAAACTCACACTTGGAGAGCTTCCCGTAAAGCTGCTCCTTCCTGAGAGTCTCCAGTACTATCTTCAAATGCTCCTCGTACTCCTCCTCAGTCTTGGTATATACCAAGATGTCGTCTATGAACACCACCACAAACTGATCTAGATACTGGTGGAACACCTTGTTCATAAGGTTCATAAACACTGCTGGTGCATTGGTTAGCCCGAACGGCATAACCAAAAACTCAAACTGCCTGTACCGCGTCCTGAAAGCGGTCTTAGGAATATCCTCCCTCTTTACCTTCACCTGGTGATATCTTGACCTCAGATCAATCTTGGAAAATACCCGAGCTCCGCTCAACTGGTCAAAAAGATCGTTGATCCGCGGGTAGTGGGTATTTGTTCTTGATCGTGAGGTTGTTGAGTGCCCTATAGTCAATACACATCAGTACTGACCCATCCTTCTTCGGCACAAACAACACTGGTACACCCCATGGCGACGAACTCGAGCGGATGAAGCCCTTATCCTGCAGCTCATCCACTTGCTTCTTCAGCTCCACCAGCTTACTGTTGTTCACCCGATAGACATGCTGAGAGATGGGTTCCGCTCCTGGAACCAAGTCTATCGAGAACTCTATGTCTTTGTTTGGTGGCAATCCCGACAACTCCTCTGGGAAAACATCCATATACTCTGCTATCAAGGGGTGTGGAATCGCCTGCTCCTCGACCGAGACTCCACAGAAGACTCCGCTGCTCTGCACTACCTGACGTCTGGAGTACTCGAACTCTGGCTCCCCTGGCGCTCTGAAAAGAACTCTACCCCCTCTGCAATCAATGCTGGCGTGGTGCCTGCTCAACCAATCCATGTCGAGTACTATATCGTAGTTCGGCAATGGCATCACGAGCAGGCTCACCTCCAACTCATGGCCTCCCAAAATAACTCTCCGACCCTTACAAACATCACGCACAAGGATAATGCCACCCCCGGTCGTGATCTTGTAAGTCCTAGGCAACGATTCAGCTATGATACCGTGTCTAATCGCAAAAGATACAAATATGAAGCTATGCGAAGCACCGAAATTGAATAATGCAAATGCTGGACTGGAGTCGAGGAGAATCGAACCTGCAATCAGCTCTCCGATCACCTCTGCATCCTCAGCCGCCATGGCGAAAGCTCGCCCCGGCTGGCCTCTCCTGGCCTGCTGCTGGTGCTGAACAAATCTCTGCTGTTGGGTCGACAGGACTGGTCCCCTCTGCTGGCCTGCTGCTGCCCTGGCTCCTCCTTCCTGAGCTGCTCGTCCCGTAGTCAAGGTACACTCCCTCATCTGGTGATCTCCTGAGCCACATACCAGGCACTTGTCCAGCCTCTTCCTACACTCGTTCCACCCGTGCCCTGGCTTCTTGCAATAAGCACAGGTGGTGGCCTGCTGCCTCGGTGCCTGTTGTTGTACCCTCTACTGCTGATGCTGTACTGGCTGGTGCCTCGGCTGCTGAAACTGCTGCGGCTGGAACCTCTGCTGCTGGTGGTACTGCTGCTGAAAGTGCGGCCTCTTGGCCGGTCCTCCGCTACTGCTGCCTCCCTGGGAGTCTCGCCCCCTCTTGAGCCTAAGCTCAAGATCAACCTCTGCAGCTAGTGCGTCCACCAGGATCTCCTCAAATGTAGCACTGCGGGCGTTCTTGGTGTAGGACTTGACCTCCTTTACCAAGCCCTTCCGGAACCTCCGGGCCTTCGTCGTCTCGGACAAGTCCTCCATAAATCTGCTCAGGCGACAGAACTCTCCTGCGTACTCCTCCACGAACTGGCTCCCCTGGACTAGGGCCTCGAACTGGGTCTCGAGGGCTTCCAGTGCTGCATCTGGAAAGAACTTCTCCTTGAACAGCTTCTTGAATGCTGCCCAAGTCTGTCCTACTGTGCCGACCCTCGGGTCGGTCTGGTACCAGGTACGGGCCAGATCCCGTATCATGCTGGTCGCTGCCTCTATCTGGAGCCGCGTCGGAATCTCAGCCAGCCTGAAGATCTCCTCCATATGCTCGATCCACCCATCGGCATACAGGATCCCCTCTGTCCCTCGGAAGTCTCTCGGGTGCATCTTCTGAAAGTCCTGGATGCCCTTCTCCCGCGGCTGGTGCGGCTGCGGGGCTGCCGCTGGCTGAGCTACGACCCTCTCTACTGCTGTCACTGCCAGCTCAATGCCTCGAGTGAGCTCTGCCGTGTGCCTCTGCTGTTGGGTCTGCTGACCCTCCATGTACTGCCGAAAGAAGGCTAACAACTGAACAACGTCAACTATCCCTGCAGGTGGCTGCTGATAAGGATCCTCTGGGAGAACTGGGTCCTGCCTCCGAGCCGGTGGAAGCATACCCCCTGCTGCTGCTGCCGGGGTCTCAATACGAGCAGAGGTGGCAAGAGCTGCAGTCCCCTGGCCCCGCTGTACTGGCTAAAAGGTAGCAGTCCCCTCCATAGCATCCTCATGAATGGTACACTGCGATCGAGTCTCTACCATCCTGAAGATAGACAAACAAGATTATCAATTTCTGAGAAAGAAGGGATATAACAAAGGCGGACAATTAAAATTCAAAAGGATCAGCTGACAATAAGGATTTAGATGGCAATAAAAGAATTTTTTCTAATGTGATTGAGTACCTTAAAAATTAATGTCCTATATCCTACTGCAGGCTGTAGTGATACTCTAGTTCGAACACCACTACACTTCTAGTCTAGACCTGCATGGGCCACCACTAAAAACGTGTCACGACCCGCACCCTAGAGTAAGGGCACGAGACGTGGGTACGTCCAGCCTACGTCGCAGTATCGGCAGTAGAACGCTGTCCTAGGTCACAACATCTAACAATATAAAGCTTAAACAGTTTATACTCCCCGAATGGGGGTGACATGATAAAAGTAGACTCAATCACAACTAAGGAAGAAGAAGCACGATATGATATAAAACTCAAGGAAAAATAGATGATAACATAGCTGATAGATAGATAGATGAAACGGCTGAAATAAAAGGAAATCCCAAGTACAACAGAGAGTCTAAGTGTCTAAGATAAATACATAATCCCAGAATCAAATATATACAATCATCCATGACATACTGTAAATGAAAACATCCTAGTCTAAGGTTGTGTCATCCATAGCTAGTGGGGCCTGCTGATGGTCTAGGTCCAACATCTCATCTAAGGTGGCACCGTAATAGGTATCCACACCAGCCTCCTCCTCGTCCTCTGTAATATTTTCAACAGGTCCAGTCAGGACAGGAGCGAGCACAATACATCTCAACAGATCATAGCAGGTTAGAAAATATAGACATGCAGTAGAGTAAGATACAGGAAACTGAAAGAAGCATGGAATGTAAACAGAGAAAACTATAATGGAAATATATATTGTAAATAGAGAGCTAACTGTGGCTAGTGAGTCAGAGTACAATATAAACATGTGAATGGCATAGAAGATTCTGGAAACTATACTATGGAGTGATTCTGGGAACTACACTACTTGGATATTATTCACATGTTTACTTCTACTCCCTCGTACCCCCAATCAATACACAAGGATCCAGCCAGGTTATGTTATGATTCCACGCAAAGGCCCACAAGGGGTGATACATGGATAGCCCATAAATGGGTGATTCTGGGAATGCCCACAATGGGGTGATTCTGGGAATGCCCATAAATAGGGTGATTCTGGGAAGACTCTGTGATCATGAGAGTACATGTCACAAGTGATCGAAAAATCGTGAAGCATAGTGATACACCATGTAAGTAAAACGCACAGAACATGTAGTATACGATGCTCTCTGAGGGGATAACATCTCAAGAATGGATCCATATAGTACTAATCCGTGTTACCAACGTGACAGCATCAAGTAAAGTAATCTAAAGCAGGAAAATAATTCTAACAAGATATGAAATGATCAGAGAATGTACTCGCCTGGTATCTGAGTGTCCAACTGAAATCCGAGGAGTGGTGTCTGGCTCCTATTCAGAACAGCACAAGTCGCAACAAGTCCAGAATGGTAAAATGAAGCACTACTATGCATTCTACATGAATCTAGGTCAATCTAGACCAAAGTCAACTCTTGGTCAACTCTGGTCAAACTAGGTCAACTATGGTCAAACTAGGTCAAACAAGTCTACACTAGGTCAAACTAGTCTAGCAAGTCTATTCTAGGTCTAGCAAAGCTATACAAGCCCAATCTAGGACTGTTAGTCAAACAGGCATACACAGGCCATAGGCTATTCTACCTAGGCCAAACCAAACACAAACACCGTGCCAATTCCATATCTAAGCAAAACACTATGGATATACCTTGTAATCTAACCATAACCCATATATGTATGTGATACATATATATAGTGCACACACACAAGCCACATATACTTGAGACATATCTATACTACATAACCTATGACTCATTGCAAAATATCTACATTAGATACCTATAGGATACACAAACCATATTATATATCACATATACACATTTTATATTATATGTATATACAATAGGATATATATATAGGGAGGGTGTGAGTGTGAACGTGAGGGTTGTGCATGTGACTTGAGAGTACATGGGTGTGTGTGTGTATAAGAGTGTCATAGGGTGTCTAGGTGAGCATGAAAGAGGGTGAGTGAGTGAACTGTGAGAGGGTGTAATGTGTGTGTGTGTGTGTGTGTGTGTTAGGTGCTAGTGAGAGTGATGTGAGGCTAGAGTGTTAGGGTGAGTTCAAGAGTGAGAACATGTGAACAAACTCAGTTTTTTAGGTTTAAATAACAGTGATCTCAAGTTCAGATATTTAAAAACTTTTAAAGGAAAACAGTCCACACTAGGTCAACTCCCATTCATTCAGAATTCAGATTTAAAAATATAAAACAGTCCCTAACTCTCTAATCAGGTTAAACTCAGATTTCTAAAGGTTAAAATGACAGTTCAATTAGCTCATGATAACACACAAAATACATTAGAACAGTCCCTAATCTAATTTCCAGATTTTGAACTCAAAACACAACAAATCAAACCCAAAATTGCCATACAAGTAGAACATATATAGAAGAACTATAATAGAATGTAAACATAAAATTAGGAGTATGACATTGGTTAAAAATAGATGCCAAATTTTGTTTTAGAAATCTAGAATTCCAGAAAATACCAAGTTTCAGACACTTACTAGGTAATTGGAATTTAAACTACAAAACATGTAATTAAGCAATAAAATTGGTTGGTAATTCAAATATAGGTTGTATACGTGTCATACAGTATAAATGCGTCCCACTACGAGGACACAAATGTGTCCAAACAATTTAAAACACCAAAACATAAAACTGGACACAGGGAACTGGACAGTCTCGTACGGGTGTGCACGCTTGTCGTGCACCCGACACAGGCCAACCCAGGCCTCGTGCTTGTGTCAGTAGGTGCACCTAGGGTAGGTCTAGGTGTGTGTCAACCTGTATCGTGTCAGTGTGTGTCGTGTCCAGCTATTCGAAGCCGTATCAGTGGCTAGACACACACTGTGCACAGTACAGTACGTTCTCCGTGCACAGTCGATTTCTTCCCAACCCGACCATAAAATCCGACGAAAATTTGTGAGCGTGATGACAGATGGTGCCCCTAAGTCCCCACAAAATTTCGTGTCAAACAAAATCGTGTCGTGTCCTGTAGGGACCCCGATAGGCAGGTGATTACTGTAGCTGTGTGCGCGCGCGCGAGAGCGTGTGCACGCGTGTCCAATCGACTCGACACAGACTCGATTCAAGCTCAAAGCAATGGAAATGAGTAAGCGACATCAAAACACAAATTTTCATTCAAAAAATTATTCGAAAATAACACAAACTAATCCACAGTGGCATTTCCACAAACACATTGAACAGTACACTGATACGTGTCCAGTTTGGACACAAAATGACACGAAAACTTAGGGTTTCCTATTCCTACTGTTAGGTTAGGTCTAGGGCTCCCTAATGATGCAAACATCTCAGGATTCTATGGTGTGGATAAAGAGTTACCTAAGAGTACCCAAAGCCTCAAAAAGCTCCACAAAGAGGTGCTCCTCTTGATGGCCAAACGCCTCCAAATTGATAGAAAACTGAGAACAACCAATTCCAACAGCAAGAAAACAATAATTAGAACCTATTACAATTTGTTTGGATTAAAAAAGAGGAAAAATAGATTTTCTAGAGATTTTTGAACATGGAGTCTCACCTCTTTCTTCTCTTGAAATAAATTCCTAAAGAAGAGACTAGCCCTAGATTTTAGGAGAGATAATATAGTGGGGGAATCCCTAGTTTGGCTGGACAAAAATGTTAGGGTTAGGGTTTGGGCACTTGACTAATGGGCTTTAGGCTTAGTCATAAATCAATGACTTAGAAATCACAAGTCATGACTTGTGGTCAAAATCCTTCTTTTCAAGTCTCAATATTCCTAATTGGTTTCCCTAACTAGAGTATGGTTAACTTAACTTAACCTAGGATCACATATCTAGTCAAGTCCAACTTAACTAGGGTTAGGTCACAAAGTCAAAGCTAGTCAAAGTCAACTTAGTAAACCCTTATTCAAAAAATTCCAAAATAATTTCTAAAAATTCCCATAAATTCAAATAAATTCTAATAAATTTAAATTACCCCAAAAAAGTCAAAATACCCTCAAACTAGAAATATGGTAGTGACAACTCTATATTGTACCACCCGGAGGTTTGTTACTTGACGCAGCCCAGGTGTTTGGATATTTCCAAGAAAGGATATTGGACTTACAGAGAGTTCATGATGAGGCCAAGAGGGAGCAATACCAGAGGTTGCTACATCTGCGGAACTCTGTGCTTCCAGGAGGAGAGCCTAGCTCCAAGTGGGCGAGAAGCAGTGCCAGTCCTACCCAGATCTTGAGGAGTACCCATATTTCCAACCGATATCATCATACCCAGCCCAGTCTCCTGTCCAGCAGAGGCCAGCTGAGCCAAAGCCTATCTGTACCTACTGTAAGAAGTCTGGGCACAAGTTGAACTTCTGTAGAAAGAGACTAGGATAGTGCCTATTCTGTGGGTCAACTGCACACTGGATGCAGCATTGTCCTGATATACCTGCCCCAACCAGGCCCTGCTTCCAGGAGGGAGTTCTAGTTCTCAGACCTAGCTGGAGGTGAGTTTTGACCTAACCTTAGTATCCTCTTTTGAGAATTTTGATGCATCCTTTGCTTGTATATTTTGATATCTTGTGATTGCCTAGTACTGTAGCATAGTTGGTGTAACTAGATGAGATCCCAGACTAATATTACATGCCATGACCCCATAGGTTATACTTCCAACTTTATGAGTTAAATAGGTTTCTGAGACTATGATTGCTGGGGCTAAACCTAGAAGGAGTACGATCACCTTAAATTTCGAGGACAAAATTATTTTAAGGAGGGTAGATTTGTCACTACCACATTTCTAGTTTAAGGGTATTTTTGTCATTTTTGGGGTTATTTGAATTTATTAAAATTTATTTGAATTTATGGGAATTTTTAGGATTTATTTTGGAATTGTTTGAATGAAGGTTGACTAGGTTGACTTTGACTAGATTTGACTTGGTAGGCTAACCTAGAAGCTAACCCTAGTTGGGTATGGACTTGGTTAGGTCATGCAACCCTAGTTAGACTAGAGTTAACCTATGGTTTAGTCATTAAACTCAAGATTAAAATAGAAGGCTTTTAGACACAAGTCATGACTTGTGGTTTTGAACCATTGATTAATGATTAAGCCCAACCCATTAGCCATTAGCCAACCCTAACCCTAATCCACTTGGCCGGCCAACACTTAGCCTAGGGATTCCTACCCTATAAATTGTCTCCTAAAAATTAGTCCTTAGAATTTCTCAAGTTTTAGAAAGAGGTGGGTCTCCATCTTCATAAATTCCTAGAAAATCTAAATTAACTCATTTTTCTCTCAAACAAATTGCAATAGGTTTTAATTTAGGTTTTCTTGCTGTTGGTATATTTTATTCTCAGCTTGGGAGCAATTTGAGGAAGTTTGGCTATCAAGGGGAACACCCTTCTTTGGAGCTTTTTGAGGAGTTGTGATACCTATAGGTAAATTACTAAAACTCAATGTTTGATGCTATTATTATTGCATAATGACCTAGATCTAAGGGTCCCCCAGCTAACCCTAGATTTTTGTAATCCTATTCGTGTCCTATTTGGACACGTATCAGCCATGGGTTTTGGGTGTTTGATGAAATGCCCCAATGGGCATTTCGAACTATTTTTAGGAAAATTTCTGAATAGGAAAATAGGTTTTAACCTTGCTGGTGCACACAAACACGCTGTCGTGTCGCGTCGTGTCGCGTCGTGTCGGATTGTGGACACGAACACGCTGGTGCACACGCGCGCACGCGGGCACTGTAGCTGCCCTGCTACTCGGGGTCTTTTGCACGCAGGACATGCCACTTTGACACGTGATTTTGGACACACACTATGGATCACTGACTGACACCACGTGTGTTAAGTCTTAGGGCCTCTCGTGTCGTATTGAACACGTACGAAGCCGTGCATTGGATTTACACTAAATCGGCTACTGTCGATTTTTGACACTAATACGCGTGTCGTGACGCGCACACGCGTGTCGTGGATACGTATCAGGGTGTCCTCAACCTAACCCTAGTCCTCCTCGACACTGGGACACAATCACGAGATCTGTGTCGTGTCGTGTCGTGTGCACGAGCACTGGAACCATGTGCACGAGGATTGTCCAGTTTTGCACTGTTTTCGTATTTTAAATTGTTTGGACACATTTGTCTCCTCTTGGTTGGACACAATTACACTATATGACACGTACACAAACCTAGCTTCATTACCAACCATTAGATTTTTATTTTAGTTTGGTTTCGATGTCAATTTCACATTTACCCAATAATTTTTGAAACTAGTATCATTCCTTCATTTCTGTGTGTTTCCAGTTTTCAAATTTGAATTTTAAGCATCAAATTAACCTATTTAGTACTGATAATTAACATGGTTTAAGACCTAATGTGGTACACCTATATGTTTACTAATTGTATGTTGAGTTTGGATTAAATTGGTATTGGATTTGGTTCAATTTCTGGTTAGAAGTGTCAGGACTGAAAACTGAGTGTTGGGTGGCTATTTTGGACTGAGAATGATTTCCCTGTTTTTTTCTCTTGGCAATGTACACTGCTGTGTATTGATTTCATTTCATGATCTCTGATTTTTCCTATTTTGCCTAACACACACTGTCATGTGAACCATGTTCAGCCACACACACAAATGTACACTGAGTTTCTTATGTACTTCACTTATTTCAGATTTCCTTCAACTGTTAAAATTCCAGATTTCATAATGTGGTAGTTCACTGTTTTGGGTTGATTCCTTGCTGTATACACATAGGCCTGTTAGCTCACTGTTTTACTTATCTTTCACACACTCTACATTGTTCACTGTTTTTCCCTAAAACTCACACACACACACACACACACACATACATGTTCCCTCACTGTTTTCATGTATCTTCACACCCACACACATGAACACATTTCCTTTTCCTATTCTCTACATGTATATATTTGTATGTAATTGAGATGTACATATATGTATCCTATAATAATGTGTGTGTACTAGTATATATATTAGATATAAATATGTTTGTGTGGTATACATATAGTAGCCTATATGTTATGTGTATGTTATATTATATTATATAGCTATATCAATATGTGTATTATATATTAGATATGTATATTAACATGTGGTCATGAGATTATAGGTTGGTTTTAGGCATGATATTACCTAATAGCCTATAGCATAGGCTCTTAGCCTATGGGTGTATCTATGTGTCATTATAGAGTCTAGTTAGACTTGTGTAGTCTTGTTAGACCTAGAATAGACTAGTTAGGCTAGTATAGGCTTGTTTGACCTAGTTTAGACTTGTTGGACCTAGTTTGACCATAGTTGACCTAGTTTGACTTCTAGGGTTGACCAAAGTTGACCAAGAGTTGACTTTCGCCTAGATTGACCTAGATTCATTTAGAATACATTGAATTGCATCTTGTTATCATTTTAGACTTGTTGTGACTTGTGATGTTCTGATTAAGAGCCAGACACCTCTACTCGGATAGTACATTTTAGTTGGACATTCACATACCAGGCGAGTACATTCTCTGATCATTTCATATCCTGCTTAGAATTATTTTTCTGCATTAAATTACTTTACTTGATACTGTCACGTTGGTCACACGGATTAGTACTATATGGATCTCTTCTTGAGATGTTATCCCTTCAGGGAGCATCGGGTACTTCATGTTCTGTGCGTTTCACTTACATGGTGTATCACTATGCTTCATTGGTTCATTGATCACTTGTGACATGTACTCTCATGATCACGGAGTCATTCTTGAATCCTTATCCCATTTATTGTATTTCCTAGAATCCCCATTTATGGGACTTCTATGTACCATTCTTCGGGGGCCTTTGCATGGAATCATAACATAACCTGGTTGGATCCTTGTGTATTGATTGGAGTTACGGAGGAGTAGAAGTAGACATGTGAATAATATCCATGTAGTGTAGCATCAGAATCATTCCATAGTGTAGCATCAGAATCATCCTATGCCATTTACATGTCTATATTGTACTCTGACTCACTAGCCACATGATAATTCTCTATTTATAGTAGATATTTCTATTACAGTTCTCTCTCTGTTTACATACTGCATTTCTTTCAGTACATGTATCTTACTTTACTGTATGATTATATTTTCTAACCTGCTATGAACTGTTGAGATATATTGTGCTCGCTCATGTCCTGACTGGACCTGTTGAAAATATTACAAAGGACGAGGAGGAGGCCTATGTGGATACCTTCTACGGGGCAGCCCTAGACGACACTTGTGAGCTGGACTCTCAGGAGGACCCAGCTCTAGCTGAGGACATTACCCCCATTGCCTAGACTAGCTTAGTTAGGCTTATCTTACTTATGTAGTCTTGAGACTGGTTTAGCTAGACTTATATTTTTGTCTTGAGATTTGAGTTGTATATATTCTTTCATATTCAGTAGCTGAGACCATGTATTTCTGGATATTGCTGAGATGTTATCTTAGACTATTTGATCATCTGTATTTTCCTTGAGTTCTATATCATATCGTGCTTCTTCTTCCTTAGTTGTGATAGAGTTTATTTACTGCTATGTCACCCCCATTCGGGGAGTATAAACTGTTTAGCTTTATATTGTTAGATGTTATGACCTAGGACAGCGTTCTACTGCCGACACTGCGGCGTAGGCTGGACGTACCCACGTCACGTGCCTTTACTCTAGGGTGCGGGTCGTGACAACTATAGAAATAAGTGAACATGTCAAGAAAAGTCACTAGCAAGAAGGTTTCTTATAATATAGATCATAAATAAACTGCTGAACTGATAATTCTTTGAGTTTCTTGACATTGTCTTGTACCATCACAGGTGCCTGAATGCAAAGATAGGTTAACACAAGCTGGTCTAAAGATCTGGGTTCTGCTGAACTGATATTTCTTTGAGTTTTTTTGAGTAATGATTAATGTATACTTCCATGTGGGTCGATCCCCATCATTTTAATAGAAAAGAAATAAAAAAATGTTGCAAGCCTTGACTAAAGGATAATGCTGGATCAATTAGGCAACGATATGACATTTGGATTATGAGATAATCCTTTGATATATTAAATTCAAGAATCTCAAGTAGACAATAATATGTTGTACGAACACGACATGACACGCTGTGGACACACTGATACAGACATGACTCGGTAAATATATAAGCATACGACATGACACTAGACACTTCCATCGATTAGTTCCCTTGACCAAGTTAGCCATGTGATGGTGACGTGACAGACATATGTAGAGTCTGACCCAGACTCGGTAAATATATAAGTATAGGAGTTCATCTTATAGAACTTAAAGTATATGATAAGGGCATTCATGTGTTGTTTACAAAATAGCCATGCACGTACAATGTATTCATGCACGACAAACTTTTTGTCACTTTGAAGGTCAATTGACATATGATACAAATTACAGTTAACCATACATACCATAGCTCAATGGTGAATGTCCATGTACAAGTCTTGCATAATAGTTAATATGAAAGTACATGCTACCATTCAGTCAAGGAATAAATAAATAAAAACACAACTTTCATATTAGTGTCAAGCAAAAAAATTGAAATGCTAGTACAGGATATCAATGTTTAAACCTTAATAAAGCCTAAGTAACTTTCTTGTTGGCTCCACTTTACCTTGACATGTTTATATATATTTTAGATATAAGAACTTGAAGGTAAATAATTTTCAACCTCAATCCCAAGTTCTTTATTCGTAGTGAGTAATTGTACAACAAATGGATACACTACATGCAGATACAGACAAGAACAGCCTAAAGTTCAACTTACTGAATCAAGAAGGACGTTGGAAGTCTTAAAATCATGATATATAAATAAATTAATCTTGAAAAAAAATCATCGAGAATATAAGCAGAACAACCAATATTTTTGGGATTCTTAGGCTTCATCAGTCTAACACAATAGCTAGTAAAAATTAGCTCAAAAGTTAAAGTTATCAAAAGAAGAGACCAAAAAGCAATCTTTGGGAAAAAAACTCAAAACTAGTTATTTTAGGTTTTTAGTGAAAGTTACAAGTTCTCTTTGTTATAAACATGTCATGTAGTTCTTAATTTGTCACGTAAACGGATGAGCAAGGAACCGAATTGCCTATGGAAACATTCCTTCGACGATCTGAACAAGTTTTATAGACTCTTCTAGAGTAACATGTTTATATGGATTAAGAATATTACTAAAAAAATTACATAAACTTGAATAGTAATAGTTAAAGTTATGATCTATCTGTGCATGTTAGTTTGGTAGAAAATATTTCAGTTACTAACAAAAATTGAAAAAATGGCATATAAACAATTTATGTTAGATATGTAAGTAGCTAATAAGAATATGCCTTTTAAAACTGATGACATATGTAGATAATATGCATATACGAATACAAAGAAAAATGACATGGTGAAATAATGTTCTTATCTCGAGATGGCTCGATTCTGAAAACAAGGACATAAGATAGTAATTTATTCTCTGCACCATTTACTCCTAATTCACAGCACCCTAATTCCTTTCCCATCTATGTCCTCAATCGGAGCCATATTCTGGTCTTGATCAGAGCGTATAGCTAAATCCCGCAAAAAACAAATCCACCAATCAATTTGGGGACCATTTCTTGATTTAAAATCACAAAAAACTCTAGGATTTGATATTCTTACCATGAGGTAGAGAAATTGGGTCTGTGGCCGAGTGAAAATCTTGGTCCTGATCTGAAACAAAGAAAACCCTGTCAATATAGATCCCAATCCTTTATATTCAAAACAAACTTAGAGAATCTCGTGTGTGTGGGAGCGTTTGGAGTGGGGGGATAAGCCGATTGGTTCACCTGAGCGTTTGGAGTGGAGGAGAAGCCTCGGTGGCCTCCTTCCTCTCATCGGTGACCTTGAAAGCGGCCAGGTAGCGGTAATAGTCCCCCTTCATCTTCAAATAGAAGACCTAAACTCCCCGAGGCGGCAAAGGGAATGAGATAAGAGTCGATGAGCAAGAAGAACCTCTTTCACACCGTATCGTGCGAGCTCGGACTCGATGCGGGCATGGTAGCCGCAGATGAGCGTCGTTGCGGCGACCAGGTTCTTACAGACAACACATCACAAGGTGTCGACAATTGCTAGGGTTTACGACTATTGTTTGGAGGTCGATGGTGCTATGGTTTCAGTAGAGTATTTGGGAAGGAGGGGGAGGAGGAGAGCAGATCTCCAGACGAGTGAAGAAATGGAGAGGATGTAGAGAGCATAGGCTCGGGGAGAATGAAAAATGAATAGAAGCAACATGGATTAAATTGACCACCGAACCGTTAACCTAGAGGCTGCAATCAAAACAAATTTCAAAAAAATTACTAAATGGCAGCTGAAATATGCGCGGCAATTTTTTCGCACATGCATTACTTGACGGTTATAAACAAACTTCAAGTAATTCAAAGGGTTTTTTTGATGCTTCCTCTAAAACCGTCAAGTATCCTGGTAAAATTTTCATAGATAACATAAAAAAGGGTATTTTCTTGACGTATGTCTAAAACCGTCAAGATAACCTCTATTCTTGACGATTTTTCACGAGCGTCAACAAATAAACCGTCAAAGAAGCCATTTTTTCTTGTAGTAAATGTTCACTGATACTTTGTTCTGAACCAGAGATTTAGTTATGTATGTTAACTATGAAATTGAATATTTGATTTGATTCTAAATTTACTACGGTTTAAGGTTTATTGGAACTGGGATTTGGGTTGGAGTTGGTATTTGATTTTGGATTTGATACAGTTTTTGGATATTTAACAGAAAACAGAGGGTTGATATGAAAACTGAGATATTGAATGGGTAGATAACTGAGTGAGGATTTGGTTTTGATTTGTGTTAGACCTGAGATTGGTTTTATAAATCTGCTTCATAGTCCACTGTCCCTGTTTTCCTTTTTTATATGTAATGCAAGTATCTACAATGCATGAACTGATATTTCATGAGATTCAATTAATTTTGGGGTTTTGGAGTTGGTTTTGAATGTAATGTAATGTATACTATCTTTTTGAATGTTAAACTGAGAGTATGTATGCATGAATATATAAAAATTGAGTTAACTTGGGTGTTCACTTGTTTGAAAATTTGAAATTGATTGAGTTACATACTAAAAACTGAGATTTGTTTTGATTAAAACTGAGAACAAGTCCTGATATTTCAACCTGAGATGTATGCATTGGTAAGTCCCTGTTCAGACCACATTTTCATTTTCTTTTCCTTTTCTATTCTGTCTCAGCCCTCACACCTTCCCTCCTTTCTCTTTGAATGTGAATGAAATGTAAGATTGATATGGAATGCATAATGTATATTGGTAATATAGAATGTAATATATGAATGCAAGCATGCACGGTAATGTAGGTATGCATATGTATAAATCATGTAGGTAATGCATAGATGCATGAACTAAATAAATGTATGCAATATGTTAATATAAATGCAAGTATCTAATAAGCATGAATATAAGTATAATGTAATGCAAGTATACATGTATGTATCATGTAATGTAATATACTTGATATGTAGGGTATGCATGATATGTATGTAAGCTAAGTATTGATACCACTAATAAAATACAGCAATTTGGCGACGACAAATTAGCGACGGCTCATATCCGTCGCTAATAGCGACGGACTAGCGACTAACTTGTGACGGACTACCGTCAGAAAGCAATGAATAATTTTTTTATTTTTTTGTGTAAAAATCAGTCGCACTTCCGTCGCTAATTTGACGAAAAGTTAGCGACAGACTAAAGTCCGTCACTGATATGTCGCATAATTTGGCAGCAAAATACTGAAAAAATGGTGCGAACTATTAGCGTCGGACTGTCGACCAATATTTCCGTCGATAATCTACTAGGTATTTTAGCGACGGATATATCCGTCGCCAGTCCGTCGCTAAATACTGTAGAGCCTAAAAATCAAGTTGTGCCTTTAATATACTGATCAGTGATCAAGTTGCCCCCAAAAAATTAAGTTGTGCCACTGATATAAAGCTCAGAGAGTAGACTACGGCACTGATCAGGTTAAGCCCTATATCAGGCTGTGCCCAATCTTTTTGTGCCAAAATTTGCGTGGCATCTGACACTTAATGGTCATCATTACCTGACAATACTGACAACTTATACAACAGAGAACGAGGAAAATCTCTTCGAATCCCGTGAATTGTACCGCTCAAGAAAAAGTTGGTGGACTGCTATCTTGTACATTTTATGAGTTGCGCCCAGGCACAATCTAAACTAAATCCTTAGTTGCGCCTGGGCACAACCTGAACGACTTTTGATCAGAAGCTGCCACGTGTGTAGGCGCAGCTCAAATCAAGCGCAGTTTGACTTGTTGACTGAAACTCGCGCAACCTGATAAAGTTGAGACAACTTACATTCTAAAGCAGGATGACGTGGCGCACATGCTACTAATCTCTTAAGACGTGTCTACTATCCTGCACATGACCACGCACATCTCAATCATACGATACCACGCGTCTAAATACTGTTAGTACACGATTGACAACTGAATGAAAGTTGGCACAACAGGAGGTTGGCACAATCCAGTATGGCACAATCCAGCCTCGCACATATCAGAATAACTGCTAAAATAGTTATTTTCTGAACTCTATAAATAGAGTTTCCAATCATCATCAAGAGATCAAGAACTCTTGTAAAAATTGCTGCTGCGTTCTCTAGAGGCTACAGTCTTCAAGTTCACATAGTCCAAGGGATAAAGTGATCGTCTTCTGATCAAATTCCTAAAGTTGTACTTCCCCAGAATTCATTGTACTTTGTACTCTTTTACAAGTTTGGAATATAACAAATTTTTTGTTTTTGTAAACAAAATGGCGACTCTGTTGGGGATGACTTTCTCCTCCGATGAGAAAGTGACAACTCAATGTGACATTGCGTCGATCGGCAAGACACAGAAGACTCTGGTTGTTCAAGTCAACCAGATAGCCTACAAGAATATGATTAACACCAAGAGCAACAAGCGCGCAGTTGCTATTGCCAAGAACAGGACTGTGTGGACTCCTAAATCTCCCACAGTCGTTGTCGCCCAGGCGTAACTTGAGTGCTCAATGACCAAGGTGCAATCCGCCTCAGTGGCTCCAGTACAGCTTATTTCTGTTGCTAGGGCGCAATCTGCTTACCTGCTGCCCATGCGCAGTCTACCACTTTCCTTGCTGCCAAAATGCAGTCAGTTCAAGTTACAGTCGAGGCACAGTCTACTAAAGTTGCTGCCAAGGCACTACCAGTAGTCCGTAGGACTATGGCGCAACCCAAGCAATCTGCTACTTCGGCGCAACTTAAGGGAACTAGTCTTTTGGCTATACCCTCTTCCAATTCTCAAGTTCTGAACTTAGAGAATTCATGTCCTAGTGCTAACACTAGACAGAACAAAGGAAAAAGCCCTATGGCATTTTCTCAATTGGCACAATCTATGCCTAAAATGATCACACAACAGAACAAAAGAAAACGCTTCTTAGCTAACCCTGTTCAAAATAAAGGAAAGCACCCTTTGGTCTTTCCTCAAACTTCCCTTATCTATGACTCAGAGAAAGATGTATCAGATTCCATTCCTTTAAACAGAGGTCCTCGGATCTCTGATACCGAAAAGAATACTGATCAGAGAGGTATCTTACCTACCCCTATGGGTCTGGTTAAGATCTTCCTACCTTGTAAATTTCAAGATTCAAACAAGAAAAATTGAAGGTATCACAAACAGAGACACCGAGAGCGGAATTTTCAGATTTACGCGCTTATCTCAATAGGCGTCAACCAATATCAGCTTTGGCAAAACGCAAGAACCCTATGCCAAAGGCTAATCCGTATCAAAAGTCAAAGTTTGAAAAGAAAGACCCTTCTACCTATGCTAATGAGTTGAGTACATCCTTGTATACTCAAGGAACCAAACACCTGAAGAATAGGAGACATGTTCCTAACATCATTAAGGAATATGTCCCTCCGATTTCTTCTCGTCCTGTGGTTGTAACTGATCTCCGGCAACGTCTTACACAAAGGCAGGAGACTACGGAAATGATTTCCTCATCTCCAAATCGTGCTTTAAATCGCCACTGCCTACATGAAGTTGTCATCAATTGTTGTTGCCAATTGGCTCGACGATCTGTCTTCGATCGTCTGAACTATGCTTCAACTCCTGAACATATAATAAAATACGAAGATGAACTATTATTTGCTTCTGTTAACATGACTTCTCAAGGTACTGGGGGTGGGAAACGTCCGAGACGTAATACATCCCGTAATCCCAGTCAATAATACTTAGACCGGATCCATGCATCTAATGAAGGCGTCTTTCAATACACTAGATCGAGAGATCGTTATTTGATCCAAGGTGTCTTTCATCAAGAAGATCTCCCTATCACTCATGTGGGAGAGGACTCTCCTTCGGAGTTTTATACAGATAGTAAAAGTTCTGAACAAACCATCTCTTCAATAGCAGCAAGAGAAGTGACAGCATATACCATTACAGAAGATCAAGATGCCTCTACAACCAGCCAAGAGCAACGAATTGTTGTATTAGAAGACAAATTGAAAACCATGGCAGAAATGGTTGCAAGCATACACACCATAATTGTGGCTCAACATACAGTGCCTCCGATTGTAAACCCTGTTACAAATCCTGAGCTTATAGCATATTATGTACCTGTTAGTCTGGGGGTACCAGCCCCTCAGGTTGCTTCTGTGTCAATTCAAGCTGATCCAAGTCAGTCTGGTGCTGGTGGTGGTAATTACCATGCTGTTCCTCCTCCTAACACTTCCAACTAGCCCACCAATTCTCAAACATCAGGGGATGCAAATGAGGCTGTGAAACTTCTGCGCACTCAGTTTGAGGCTTTCAAGCAGAAGGATGGCCTACAAAGATTGGGCATAAAGCAACCATATCCTACAGAGTGGAAGGAATTTCCATTTTCTCCTAAGTATAAACTTCCAACCATTATGCTCTTCGATGGTAGCACCTCTCCAAATCAGTACATCAATCATTTCGAAGTGATAGCTGATCAATTACAGCCAAATAATGCTCTCCTTACCAGAGTGTTCGTCGGTTGTTTAGCCGGTACAGCGTACGATTGGTATCGTAGCTTACCTGATGGTTGTATCACTTCTTTCGCTGGTTTCAAGCAAATGTTCTTGGAACGATTTTATGAGGGAGTCAACGACATGACGATGTCTGCCCTTATTAAAATTAAACAGAGGCACAATGAATCCACGGAGAGTTTTATTAAAAGATTCTGCCGAGAGGCACTCAAAATGTCTTTAGGTACTCCATCTGTTGTAACAATAGACACTTGCAAATCAAACTTGTTGCCTATTATCAGTATGTGGACGGGATCTATATAATTCCATGATTGGCCTTCTTTCATTGTTAATGCAAAGGCGGCAGAAGTGAGTACCGAAAAGTTCAAGCAGTTAGGAGTCCAGATGACTCACCCTAACCAAGATGAACATTCTACACCTGGAGGTAGTAATCGCCAGAATAACCGCAAGAATAAAGAAACATTAGCCATCAATCTTAAAGGCAAAGATTCTTTGGCTGTCAATGTTACTCAGACGGCATCAACCCCATCAGTACCACTGCAAAAGTTAACTCGTCCAAAAGAAGAGTATTCTTTCGACGAAGATGATACTTTAAGCATCTTCGATTGCTTGATCAAAAGCAATAAGCTTCACCTTCCAGAGGCAAAGCGACCAGAAGAAGTTGGTAAAACTGATCACCCTAAATACTGTGTTTATCACAGATTCATAGGACATCCAACCAGAGAATGTTATGTGCTCAAGGGCAAAATTCAGGAGTTGGTCAACTCTGGAGTAATTACTCTATAGCAGGACAAGAAAAAAGTGACTGCTAATGTGGTTTCTCTTTAATTTGGTAATTTTCCACCACAACTTATACAAGATGGAGCTGTCCCCATTCCAAGGACTACTATAGAAATCATGAATATCTCGCCTCCTCAAAATGAAGGTCTTGTTCCAATGTCAACTGACAAAGGAGAGATCATGTAGATTCATCCAGATCTGGTTGCAGAATTTGAAATGCCTTCCTCTTCTAAACAAAAGAAGCATTCCAAGACTAAATCCAAGAACTGTAATATGGTATCCTTTGAACCATTAACATAAGAAGAAATCCTAATGGGCACTAGATCTGGAAAATCCTACCTTCGGGAGTATTTCGAAAATCAAGAGAATCCTGCTCCATCCCCGGATGCTCTTCCTCCATCATCGTCTCCTGCTGAAGATATACCGTCTACATCTGTGCCAGTGGTCGAGCCATCTCCTCCTAAGCCAACATCAACAGACAAGGGAAAGCAACTTGTTCGCTTTGATAAAGCATTGAAGAAGTCATCATCACTTGGACTTGAAAAGCCTTATAATTTTGACATATTGGCTCAATTGGCCAATACTCCAGCAAGATTGTCAATCTTTGAACTTTTACGTCTCTCAAAAGAAACTCGTGAGACGTTAAGTGAAGCTTTGATGCAGGCTGACACTTGTTTGACTCTTCTCAAGAAGCCCGAAAAGGAGCCAGTCAGCTGTGCACATTGTCATAGTGTATTTGAATTAATGCCCAATATCACTTTTACACAAGATGACATGTTGTTAGAAGACAATCGTCATGATCGTCCTCTCTATTTCACGGGGTATGTGGACACCATGAAAGTCGACTGTATTCTGATTGATCCCGGGTCTGCACTTAGCATCATGCCAAAGTCCTTATAGGACGCTTTGAAAATCCCAGTACATAATCTTTCTACAACTATTACTACCATCCTGGGATTCAATCAAGGAAGAAGTGAACCTTTGGGGAAGATGCGCCTAAAACATCAAATTGGTAATCTTCGTACAAAGGTAACTTTCTATGTTATTGACAATTATGGCTCATATAATACTTTATTGTAAAGGCCATTCCGTCATGAACACAATATTGTACCCCCTACACTCCACCAATGTTTCAAATATGTGGATGGTAATGGAGAAGTCCAAAAAAAGGTTACAGATCTAAATCCTTCCAAAGGAGTTGAAGCATATTGCAATGATTCTCGTATGTACAAAGAGGAATTCATGAAGGTGGTACTAGCAATGGACACAGATAAAGAACAAAAGAGTATACCTAATAATACTCTGGTGATTCCAGTCAAAGGACGTACCTCCTGTCCTCGGTCTTCCCAACCACTGACTATTTATCTACCTTCCCATGAGAAGTGACCTAAAGGTGATAGTCAGAAACAAAGGAAACATACATCTTCTGAGCCGCTTGTAATCGATCTTTGTCGCAAGAAGCTCCATCCTCCTTCTCGTTCTTCTTCTCCCCCTCTTGTCATCAATCTGACTAAGCCTGCTAAGGCTAAAGTCCCTGTTGTAAATGATGGTATAAAAATCAATAAAGCATCTCCTTTGCAGTATACTGACGTCTTTTACTATACTCAGTGTTATCTGGATATGCTAGATAGCTTTAGGCCACTTACAATAGAAGTCGTATCATCTCAACGAAATGTATCACTGGATTCAATACAAGAGTCGTACTTCTTAGTACTGTCTCGAAACAAAGATGAAAAGCCTATATTCTTCAATGATGAGAACGTAAAATGTTATATTTTTATCCCTTAATGTTCATCATTTTATGCTCATTTTATGACTATAGGTACTCATTATATTTATATTTTGCTGTAGGATGAATTTGGAGACACTGTGTAAAATGGAGCTAAAATGCAATTCTGGACAGTTTTGACACCTTTTACCAAAATAGGCATAACTTTCTCATCCGAAAAGCAATGGAGGTGATTCAAAAAGTTTTGGAAAGCTAAGACACAGGGCAAAAACTTTTGTATTTTGTATTTTTCGCAAATCAAGCTGCATCATGGATGAAATCAGACTTGAAGTTGGGTCAAAGATGATGTGAACAAAAATAGGAACCAAAACAACCATGTTCCTACTTGTTCTATGACTTATTCTATTTGGTTTGAGAAGTTGTAACTTTTAGAGGATATGTGGGAAGATATTGTGGGCTTGACACAACTAATTTATGGTGTATAAAAGGGGGTAGAAATTATGAGAAGAAGGACACAACACAACTTTTCTTCTTGTTTTCCAACTTTTCTTTTGAAGTTTTAAAGAACATGTTCGGCTAAAGTCGTGTTGGTCGAAGTGTACGGAAGCCTCGGAATCAATAAAAACTTGTGAGATCTATTTTATGTTTATTTGTTTGATTTGTAATTTGAGTATCAAATGTTTTTTTATGCATATTTCATGATTATCTTGTTTAATTACTAGGATGCATACTAGTTTATTACTCTTGATATTCTACTGCTAAATTAGATATCGAATCCGGAATTGTTCGATCCCTCTAATTTGTGAAGCAACCAAGATTTAGTAAATAACTGCTTTGTTTTATTAGATCTTAGGAGAAAAACGTTTGACAAAATTAAATGCAACCGCTTGTGCTTGTATTGTTTTGCTTTATCGATCTCTTTATTCTTTAAGAACTTGCTAGATTAAATCTGTAGCGCTTGTCTTAGATTATTTAGTAAGTAAAGTTAATTAGGTCGCTTGTATCAGATTAACTAAGCCTAAGAGAGATAGGAAGATACTTCCAATGGTAAATGTTCAAAGTATGATTTAATTTATGCTTGCATCAATGATCAATTTTATGATTTTCAATGGTGAATGTTCACTGAGACCAATATTTGTTCCTTGATTGATTTTAATACTTTAATTGCTTTAGCTCTTCTTAATTTTTCTTTTCAAAACTCTCTCCCCCAATCCTTGTTCACATAGCATAAAATTTATACTAATTACTCTCCGTGGGATCGATCCTCACTCTCTCTACTACATATAATTTTAAGAGTAAGGTTTTATTTTGGGTGCCTGCGACAGCACACCAAATTTTGTTTCAAGATGCTCACTGATGGCAACATCCAATCCATCTTTGCCATCAAGTTCAAAATATCATGTGCTAAAGAATCAACCACATCAATAGAATAAATAGTATAATCATCATCAGGATATTTCATGGCAGCATAAATATTAAATTTAATAATTTCACCATCAAATTCCAAAGTAAGTAAGCCACTATGCATATCTATCTTAGTCTTGGATGTCTTTAAAAATGGACTTCCTAACAAAATAGGAGCAGTTTGATCACCATTTTCCATATCAAGTACATAAAAATCAGTAGGAAAAATCAAATTATCAATTTGTACGAGAACATCCTCAATTAATCCCTTGGGATAGGCATTAGATCTAATTTCCTCCATCACTTTTTTTTGTTTTTTTATTTTTTAATTTTTTATGTTTTTTTAAGAAAAACCTTTTTTTAAAATAAAATAAAATAAAACTTTATTTTAAATAAAATTTCTGTAAAAATTTGTTATTTTACAAATTTATTTTAAAAATTTCTAAAATAAAATAAAATAAATTAAAAATTTCTGTAAAAATTTATTTTAAAAATTTCTGTAAAAATTTATTTTAAAATTTTTTAAAATTTTTAAATAAAATAAAACTTTATTTAGTTCAAAAATTTCTGTAAAAATTTTAAACTTTATTTTAAATAAAATAAAACTTTATTTTAAATAAACTGTAATTTTTATTTTATTTTACCGAATTGCAACAGTCAGGTAACCAAAATTTGGTGTACTGTCGTAGGCACCCAAAAATAAAACCTTTACTCTTAAAAATGTAGTAGTGTGAGTAAGGATCGTTTCCACAGAGAGTAATTAGTTTAGATTTGTACTATGTGAAAAATAAAAGAGGGGGTTGAATAAAATGAAAGAAAATAAAAAAGAGAAAGTAGTATATGAAAATAAATCAAAATAACAAATGTTGGTCTAAGTCTACGTCTACCATCGGAATCTTGAAACTGATCATAGATGCAAATATATATTGATTTGTATTATGAATATTCATCGTTGGAATTATTTCCTATCTCCTTTAGCCACAATTAATTAGAAACAAGCAACCTAATTAACCTTAACTACTAAACAACCTCAGACAAGCGCTAAAGGTTTAATTTAGTAGCGTATTAAACTTAATGAGATCGATGAAACAAAATAACACAAGCACAAGCGGTTGCATTTAATTTTGTCGAATGGTTTCTTCCTAAGATTTAATAATACAAAGTAGTAATTTACTAAATCTTGGTTGCTTCACAAATTAGAGGGATCGAACAATTCCGGATTCGATATCTAATTTAGCAGTAGAATATCAAGAGTAATAAACTAGTATGCATCCTAGTAATTAAACAAGATAATCATGAAATATGCATAAGAAAAGATTTGATACTCAAATTACAAATCAAACAAATAAACATAAATTAGATCTCACAAGTTTTTATTGATTCCGAGGCTTCCGTACACTTCGACCAACACGACTTTAGCCGAACATGTTCTTCAAAACTTCAAAAGAAAAGTTGGAGAATGAGAAGAAGAGTTGTGTTGTGTGTTTCTTCTCATAATTTTTACCCCCTTTTATACACCATAAATTAGTTGTGTCAAGCCCACAATATCTCCCCACATATCCTCTAAAAGTTACAACTTCTCAAACCAAATAGAATAAGTCATAGAACAAGTAGGAACATGGTTGTTTTGGTTCCTATTTTTGTTCACAGCATCTTTGACCCAACTTTAAGTCTGATTTCGTCTATGATGCAGCTTGATTTGTAAAAAATACAAAGTACAAAAGTTTTAGCCCTGTGTCTTAGCTTTCCAAAACTTTTTGAATCACCTCCATTGCGTTTCGGATGAGAAAGTTATGCCCATTTTGGTGAAAGGTGTCAAAACTGTCCAGAATTGTATTTTAGCTCCATTTTACACATAGTGTCTCCAAATTCATCCTACAGCAAAATATAAATATAATGAGTACCTATAGTCATAAAATGAGCATAAAATGATGAACATTAAGGGATAAAAATATAACATTTTACGTTCTCATCAAATACCCCCACACTTAACTTTTGTTCGTCCTCGGACAAAACTCTTATTTATTTATTTTCAAAACAAAAATCAAGGTCGTAATGTCATAAATAAAGAATAACCATGCTCTTTAAAACTCATAACATATCATGAAAATATATTCTTAAACAACTTCTAATTACTTAGTAAGTAATTTTATTTGAAGGTAGAGTAAACTAAATAGGTAGACCCTCACGGGAATAAACACTCAACTCTCGTATATTTGAAGGGTATGTGTTTCGCTCAAATTCATTCCAATAGAAATGATCTTCCATAAGCTTGCATATCTTCTCATTCTCCACCACTTGGATCACATGCATAACACAAATCATAAGGACTTTTTATGGGTTGTAGCGGGGCTTAGGATTAAGGTAGGATATATTTTTGGAGTGTAGCTCAAAAGCCATCAAAACTAGTGGAGCAAAAATGATTTAACTCAAGCTCGCATATATAAAATATATAAAACCAATCACCCCATTTAGCTTCTTCAAATTGACCTTAAAGCATTCAACATACCCCTTTATTGGAATTGGAGAAAGAATTATGAAAATGAATATCAAAAGTAAATTCCTCCAGCTCTTTTTTTTTCATTACTTCTTTCTTTCTTTCGTTCTTTTTCTCATCACCTTTTTTTCATTTTCTTTTTTTTCTTTCATTTTCACCATTTTTTCTTTTTTGCTTTTTTTTCATGATGGAACTCAAGAATTTGAGAATAAAAATATGTAGCCAAACTAGAAATTCAAATACCTCCACACTTATTTATATACACCCATACATATCATAATGCTCCACTAGTTTTCTGGCCTGGGTAAGGATTTTTTTCAGGTTAAAGCTTGTAATATGGATTCACAAAAATAGAAGCAATAAGGCTCAAAGCTATTCAACCAAAGGAAAAATAATTTTAGGGTAGGCTATTTGGCTTATGTAGCGTATAACAAAGATGGCCTTAATCATATTCATATAAGCATGTGTCGATGTGACCTCGAAGAGAATCTAAGCAAGTTCTAGAGAAACAAGTCCATGGAAGAATAACTCTCATCAAAGAAAATAGTAAGACTGATGTGTCAGTCTAAAGGCTCAAAATCTTACCGGCTTTTGTCTACCAAATTTAGTCACAACTATCCTCAAGGAAAATAACTATACTAATTAATTCTAAGTTGAAAAGAGTATTTATTCAATCATGTTATGAATTTTTTTTTAAACTTAGTTAAATCTTCCTCATGACATACACAACCAAAAATTATTGAAAAACAAAACCTTTTTTTAAATAAAATAAAATAAAACTTTATTGAAAACCACAAAAACATAAAAAATAAAAACTTTTTTTTTGAAACATAAAAAAAAACTAAAACTGCTTAAAGTAATTAAATCCCCTCCCCCACATTTAAACTGACATTGTCCCAATGTAAGGCTAAATGCAAAGAAAAGACAAAAATAAACAAAAAAAATTGCAAGAATAAGAACAAACTCCCCTTGGATTGCCTCCCAAGCAGCGCCTTTGTTTAATACGTCGTTGGCTCGACCTTATGCACACTTGACACAACTATGCAGGGGTTTCACATATGGAATATAGTCCTGCAAAATAGAGGGTGAAGGCCTCTTGTTAGAAATAGATAAGGAAATAGAAGGAAAGTTACCTGACGGTTGTATTTTTGGACAATCATTCAATGCTGCAACAGTTTTCTGCAAATTAGTACTCAGAGCTAACCCCTTATTCTCTTTTTCGAGATGCTCACTAATGGCAATATCGAATCCATCTTTGCCATCAAGTTCAAAAATATCCTGTGCTAAAGAATCAACCACATCAATAGAATAAACAGTATTATCATCATCAGGATATTTCATGGCATCATAAATATTAAATTTAATAATTTCACCATCAAATTCCAAAGTAAGTAAGCCACTATGCATATCTATCTTAGTCTTGGATGTCTTTAAAAATGGTCTTCCTAACAAAATAGGAGCAGTTTGATCACCATTTTCCATATCAAGTACATAAAAATCAGTAGGAAAAACCAAATTATCAATTTGTACGAGAACATCCTCAATTAATCCCTTGGGATAGGCATTAGATCTATCAGTCAATTGAATTACAACACCAGTTTTATTCAGAGGTCGAAGATTTAGAGATTCATATATAGAATATGGCATGACGTTGATAGAAGCTCCTAAATCTAACATCGCTTTCTCATATTTATTGTTACCTATCTTACAAGGGATAGTAAACATTCCTAGGTCTTTGCATTTCGTAGGGAGTTTTCTTTGAATTACTGCAGAAATACTCTCCCCTACTTTCACTTTTTCATATCCTTTAAGTTTTTGTTTCCTTTTTATTGTACATAATTCTTAAAAAGTTAGCATAACGAGGTACTTGTTTGATAGCATCTAAAAGTGGAATATTTACCTCACATTTATGAAAAGTCTCATATACCTCATTATTTTGTTCAATTTTTCTAGATTCTGCTAAAGCTTGAGGAAAAGGAGGTACTGGTTTATAATCAGAAAGACGTGGAAACTTACAATTGGGTACCTCATCATCGTTGGGGAAGTTCGTGTCTACAACGGTTGTTTTCTCTTCCTCTTGTTTTGACGATGTAGGTGCTTCTTTTACTTGAATGTCAACCTCTTTACCACTTCTCAGAATTTATTATCGTTTGAGATGGTAGCTTCCCTGAACTTCGTGCCTCCAGCTTATTAATTGTTGTAGCCATTTGGCTCATTTGATTGTCCAAGCTTTGAATACTGGCCCTTGTCTCCTGAATACTGGCCCTTGTCTCCTGTTGAAATTGTAAATTATTAGTGGCAAGAGACTTAACAATATCTTCTAAAGACATACCAGAGTTAGAAGTTTGGCCCGATTATTTTTCATGGGAAAATGGTTGCTTGTACTGTTGGTAACTTGGCCGATTTTGATTGACGGGATGATTTGATTGTGGATTCCCATAGTTGAAATTGGGATGATCTCTCCATCCTGGATTGTATGTGTTTGAGTAGGGATCATACTTCCTTTGTGGTTGTCCAGGAAAACTACCTACCACGTTCACTTGCTCATTGGGCTCCTCTTGAAGAGTTGGGCACATGTCAGTTGGATGCCCCGTTATTGAACATATCCCACAAGCCTTCGTCGTTTGTATGTTACCTACAGCCATTTGACGAACAAGAGAAGTTAAACTAGCAATTTGTTGTTCTAGGGAAGAAATATTTACCTCGTTGGCGTGTTTAGATAGAAGATCTAGCCTAGTGCCAAATTGTTGAGAATTGGCCGCCATATTTGTAATTAAATTTCTTGCGGCCTCAGGAGTTTTATCTACCAAAGCTCCTCTACTAGCAGCATCTATCATGCTTCTATCATTTGATAGAAGGCCTTCATAGAAGTATTGAATAAGTAGTTGCTCACTAATTTGATGATAGGGACAACTTGCACATAATTTTTTGAAACGTTTCCAGTACTCGTGGAGAGATTCTGTATTGTGTTGCCTTACCCCACAAATTTCTTTTCGGATATTGGTCGCCCTTGAAGCTGGAAAGTACTTTTCTAGGAACAATCTTTTCATCTTATTCCATGTGACAATACTTCCGGAGGGTAGGTAGTAGAGCCAATCCTTAGCTACATCCTTTAATGAAAATGGAAAGGCTCTTAATTTAATTTGCTCTTCAGTCACCCCCGTTGGCTTCATACTTGTGCAAACCACTTGAAGCTCCTTTAGATGCTTATGAGGGTCTTCACCTGCAAGACCATGAAAAGTTGGCAATAAATGTATAAGTCCAGATTTTAATTCAAAAGTAGTAGTAGCATCTAAAGTAGGAAATGTTATGCATAAAGGGTGTTGATTCAAATCTGGGGCAGCGAGTTCTTTCAAAGTTCTATTTGCAGCCATGACTCCTTCTTCAGGATTAGAATTGCAAGAGAATAAAAAATCCGGAGCGAGGTTGTTCTCGTTAGATTCTCTTTGTGTTTCCTTCCTTAACCTGCGCAAAGTTCTTTCTATTTCTGGATCGGTCTGAAAATCACCTTGATTAGAAGATCGAGTCACAACCATAAACAATAAAGAACAATATGAAAAGCAATTCAAAAAAATGAGAATGATAACTAATGATTTTTTTTCGTAAATGAATGAAAATATAATTAATTACAAAAAAAATAAAGATCACAAAAAACACAAAAATTAACTAAGATTACACCCCGGCAACGGCGCCAAAATTTGGTGTGCTGTCGTAGGCACCCAAAAATAAAACCTTTACTCTTAAAAATGTAGTAGTGTGAGTAAGGATCGTTTCCACAGAGAGTAATTAGTTTAGATTTGTAATATGTGAATAATAAAAGGGGGGGTTGAATAAAATGAAAGAAAATGAAAAAGAGAAAGTAGAATATGAAAATAAATCAAAATAACAAATATTGGTCTAAGTCTACGTCTACCATCGGAATCTTGAAACTGATCATAGATGCAAATATATATTGATTTTATTATGAATATTCATCGTTAGAATTATTTCCTATCTCCTTTAGCCTCAATTAATTAGAAACAAGCGACCTAATTAACCTTAACTACTAAACAACCTCAGACAAGCGCTAAAGGTTTAATTTAGTAGCGTATTAAACTTAATGAGATCAATGAAACAAAATAACACAAGCACAAGCGGTTGTATTTAATTTTGTCGAATGGTTTCTTCCTAAGATTTAATAATACAAAGCAGTAATTTACTAAATCTTGGTTGCTTCACAAATTAGAGGGATCGAACAATTCCGGATTCGATATCTAATTTAGCAGTAGAATATCAAGAGTAATAAACTAGTATGCATCCTAGTAATTAAACAAGATAATCATGAAATATGCATAAGAAAAGATTTGATACTCAAATTACAAATCAAACAAATAAACATAAATTAGATCTAACAAGTTTTTATTGATTCTGAGGCTTCCGTACACTTCGACCAACACGACTTTAGCCGAACATGTTCTTCAAAACTTCAAAAAAAAAGTTGGAGAAAGAGAAGAAGAGTTGTGTTGTGTGTTTCTTCTCATAATTTCTACCCCCTTTTATACACCATAAATTAGTTGTGTCAAGCACACAATATCTTTCCACATATCCTCTAAAAGTTACAACTTCTCAAACCAAATAGAATAAGTCATAGAACAAGTAGGAACATGGTTGTTTTGGTTCCTATTTTTGTTCACAGCATCTTTGACCCAACTTCATGTCTGATTTCGTCCATGATGCAGCTTGATTTGCGAAAAACACAAAATACAAAAATTTTAGCCCTGTGTCTTATCTTTCCAAAACTTTTTGAATCAACTTCCTGGCTTTTCGGATGAGAACTTTATGCCCATTTTGGTGAAAGGTGTCAAAATTGTCCAGAATTGTATTTTAGCTCCATTTTACACACAGTGTCTCCAAATTCATCCTACAGCAAAATATAAATATAATGAGTACCTATAGTCATAAAATAAGCATAAAATGATGAACATTAAGGGATAAAAATATAACATTTTACGTTCTCATCATTCAACAAGAGAGAAGAACCAAAAATCATGCTCTATAATGATAATAGAGATGATACAGGAAGGCTACAATTACGGCGCTATAGTCCACAATCTAAAGCCATCATCCGTAAAATGGGCTATGATTTCAGAACAGGTCTCAACAATGGTAAAGGAAGGCGAACCCCTCTTCGCATTGCTGTTCCAAAAGGAAAATCACAACAATACCACAGTAAAACAAAACGAGGACTAGGTTATATGTCACCACTACCAACTCCGGTACCTTATGAATCTGGTGAAGAAGAACGTTAAAACTCTTCTGATTCTATCTCGTGGGATTCTGATACCAGCATCATTCATATTCATAAGGCGATAGTATCTTCTAACATCGTGTCCGCCGAATTCTCAAAAGATGATGAAAGTGACATTGAAGAAGCTACTGAAATGGACCCTTGGGTACAAAGGATGGACAATCAGTGGGAACTTTGTTTTGAACAACGAGAACTACCAACTGAAGATCAACTGGTCCAAATCGATATTGGAGAGAAAGGTGTATCATGACCAATCTTCATCAGCAAGAATCTCCCAGAAGATGATAAACAAGAATTAATTCACCTTATTCGTGAATATATTGACGTCTTCGCCTGGAGTTATGAAGATATGTCGGGATTAGATCCTCAAATTGTAACTCACAAGCTTAACATCTTTCCAAATGTCAAACCGGTCAAATAACAACAATGGTAATTCAAGCCTGAAATGATGGATACAATTGATGATGAAGTCAAAAAGCTTATAGCTTGTGGCTTTATCAGAGAAGAACAACATCCTGACTGGGCGGCCAATGTCGTCCCTGTCCTGAAGAAGACCGGAAAGGTTCCAGTTTGCATAGACTTTCGGGATCTCAATGATGCTTGTCCCAAAGACGAATTCTCTCTTCCAATTACTGATGATATGATCGACAATAAATGTGGATTCAAACGAATTTCTTTCATGGATGGGTTCTCTGGATATAATCAAATTCGGATGGATCCTGAAGACGAAAAACATACTTCGTTTCGTACTCCTCGGGGTGTGTACTGTTATACGGTCATGCCGTTTGGTCTTAAGAATGTAGGTACAACTTACCATCGGGCTATGAGCACTATCTTTCGAGATCATTTGCGAAAGACTAACGAATGCTATGTTGATGATATTGCTGTCAAAAGTCGTCTCAAAGAAGATCACATTCAAGAATTAAGCTGGCATCTTTTTTTTGAAAATTAAAGTGACTATCAGTTCATTCACTTTATTTGACTTGTCATTCATTGGACATTTATTGTCTCTTGTTTAAATAATTTGAATTCACGTCCTTTACACCTCTGAATTTCGATTATTTATATCAGCAACTTGTCATGTCCTTATTACCTCTGATAAAGTTGTCCATTGAAATAATAGTATTGCTAAATTTATATTCTGCCACGTGCACATTACCTCTGAGCAGATATAATAAATATTGTTATTTTCCAAAATCCTGAAATATATCCCCTCCAGTACCTCTGAATATATTTTCTATTCTATTACTTATATCTATAACAAGATATATAGCAAATAATGGAACCACATAAAAAGTTTTTACTATTTCTTTTCTGCAAAAGAAAAAAAAGTACATTAAAAAAACATTTACCCATCTTTCACTCTGAAGGATAGATGATAAGTTTTGCAATTTGTTTCTTCAGAACTTGAATTCTTCCATCACGAGAATCTATCACTCTCTGCCTAGCTTCAATTCGTCCTGATTCCGGATCGAAAGGTTGCAGAGCAGCAGTTCGGCATTTTAGTTCTTTATTCTGAAGATGTTCGAATTCCTTCTTTCGATCCTTCAAAATATCCACATGTTCAATAGCAGATTGATACAACTGATTTTCTTGTTCTATGTTCTGCTCAGTATTTTGGAGTTCTACCTAAGTCGAGCAATTTCGGCTCTTAGACCAGCAGCCTTTTTCTCTTCTTCTATAGCCTTAGTCTTGTGACTCTCAGCAAAAACAGTTACGTCAGAAATTTGAACATCTAGTTCATAAGACTGTCTAGTGAAAGTCAGCAGGAATGTCTCAAAATCAGCTTTACTAACCTCTGCTTCTTGGACCATGGTTTCATATTCCGTGTTTACAAGCGGCTCGATATCTCCTCCTTTCAGCTCCTTGTAAACCTTAATTGAACTTTCTAGTTCATCCAAAATATGTTCTAAAAATGAAGCTTGAGCTTCGTCTCCTTGACTACGGATGCCTTCAATCAAGAATGTGGTGGGAGTTCTAACGGTACTAAAAGGGACATCTTCTCTCTCCATAACTCTATGAACTAGAGGCTCCAGAGACGTAAAGAAGACTCTTGTGAAAGAGGTCACTACAAATTTGTTAGCCGCTAGGGCTCCTGGAGTGGCTAGTACTATGTTTGAAGAAGTCTTCACAGCTTTAGCAGGAGGGGGTATTTTATCCGGAGCACTAATATGAGAAGAGCTTCCTTCCTCGGCTACAGTCCTCGTGGGTGCTGCTATAAATTACGTATGTTATGACTCATAATGTTGAAGATACAATAACAAATCATTCGTAGTGGGGAAACTTACTTGGGCTGAGTACATCATGAGAAGTTTCAATCATCTTAGCTGTCTCAGACTTAAGTTTAGACAAAGTCTCTGTAGATATGGCGGCCTGACTACTCCCTGCTCCTGATTCAGTCGAAGGTGGTCGAGTTACTGGAGTTTCAACTATTTCAGTTGCCACCTCAGGCACTTCAAGTAGCTCAGTAGTTGTTGATTCCTTAACTCCAGGAAGATTGACAGGTTCCACATCCTCTTCGTCTTCAATAGGTGAAGGATTTTTATCAATTGGGATTTCTTGCGATGGTGAAACATTTGCTAAAGTTTGTTTTTCTTTAGCAATGTTGTCCCAATCTTCATCATAAGTTTCATCATTAAAATCACGACCATTCAATGCATCAATCACTGCTTCTCCTGAATGAGTAGATATTTGAGCTTAAGAAATACCTTGTGGAGGTAGACCTTGTTTCGGAGAGGAAGCTTTTGGACTCATAGGAGTTGGAGAGGGAACTGTTATCCCTGCTGTAGCAAGTACATTGGCAAGAACATTTACTGTCACAATGGTAGGAGAAGGACGGACATCTATTTAAGTAATCAGGGAAAAGCAATTTAGATATATATCTCTAGTAAAAGTTAATATAGGAGGATATTTCACAGCTTTGATATTACCTTCTTGAGATGGTTCCTCTTCAGCAATGTCCAACCTTTTTCTAACTTCTTTGGGTATCGGTGCGCTTAGCCATACAACAGCCCTGGTATGAGTACTTTCTGGATCAATCAAGGAAGCAGAAGTTCCTCCTTCATTAATCTTCCCTTGTTTCTGAATAGAAGAAGGAGTAATATCCTTCTCTCCGGATGAAGAACTGAGAAGCAGCTGTTTTGATTGAGAACGAGTTGTTCTCGTGGTCACTGGTTCATTGATAATCAGTGATGTTCTTTCCTTCTTCTCCGGAGCCCTTGGATAATTAGGAAGACTATCCCGTTAAGGAGAGACTGTTGTTTTCTTAGTCTTTCTCTTCTTCAGACTTTTGACAGGGGATTTGTCTTTTCGTATCTTTAGAGATATATCTAAAGGATCTTGAACTGGGTCAGCAAAGTTCATTAAAATTGATGCTTCCAGGGGTACATCAGCAGGGTCCCTGTCTTCTATATCTCGGAAATACTGAAGAGTACATTTTCCTTGTTTAATTCTCTTTTCAGTTGTAAAGCTATGTGAGGGATGGAAGTTTTCAGCAAATGTGTTTGCTGAAGTGTAGAAGTTTGCATATGAATATAACATACGTGGACCTTGGGGAAGTTTGTAAGGCATAGAAAAAATAGCCTTTGTACCCCGAGCATTGTAATAATTCCAAGCTCTAGCCCCATCAATGAGATAGCCTATAGCTTGGAGGTAAGTGGTCGCATTTCCTATATGAAGTTGATCGTACCCGAATTGTCGTGCAAATTGACTGGGCAAATACGGCTCCAAACAGTATTCTTCCTCAAATCTATAAACCAAGTGGGACGGTCAGATTATTTTAAGCCAGGAAAAGATGTTTGGACTTAAATGGAGTATTTCTTCGGGTAAATCTATCATCTGTGGAGGCATGGTATCATACCATGTAGGAGGCCCAACACACTGAAAGAACCATCTTGATCCATGGTTCAGAGCAAGTCGACATTCTGTAAGAGCAGTGTATTTCAAGTGGGCATTAGCAAAACGCCTAATGAAGTCTCCATCAGGAGGTCCCATATCCGGGTCCATCAAGCAGGGATGGTGTAGTAGTAACCATCCAAACAAATAAGTGAATGTCATTTCTGTACGAGGAAAATTAGACCGATTATCATTTTCTTTCAGCATAGTGTCCACAAAAGAACGCAGTCCTGCATTCAGGCGACAGGTCATGGCTGAAAGCAGATCCATCTTGTATCCAAATACAAGACATGTCGCAGCGAACAGGATACCTCGATGAAACCTGTCAACAGCACTAGCCCCTGGAACTACAAAGCGTCGGAGCCATAAAGATAAAAAGCCCGCCAATTGGGCTTCTAGAGACATAGGTCTGTAACCCTGTTGAAGATAACTTTGAAGAACGTCGCCAGCCTTGAACTGACCCGAGTCTTCAGTCAAAGTGACATCCCCATGATTATGCTTCTACATCAATAATTGTATATCACTTCTATCAAAGGGTTCAAAGAAACGAGGCGTACAGGCTTGACTGTCCAGTGGCTTGTCCTCCCACACATGACCCAGAAATAGATATGGCATCCATTTTATGATATAGCAAGTACCCGCAGAAGCACTTTTGTAGTAGAGTGAGCAAATTTTATAGTGGCACAACAGCTCTTGGAAAACTACGATCATCTGGAAATTCTCCTCCTGCAAACCCCATTTCTCCATGAGGTGTCATGAAGGTCCCAGTGCTTTTGTTATATATCTCTACTAAAGCCAAGAGCATGTGTGGGTTTGGATGAATGTCATACACCGTAGTGCATATAGGATTGTAGAGGCCCAGATCAATGAGCTTGTCTTTGAATTCCTCCAAAATCCATATAGACAAGCTACTCCAACATTTCATTCCAGGGTTTACCAGGCCTGTCATTCGCATAGCACGGTCTGGATATCTTCTTTCAGCTTTTACAAATGTATTTACAAAAATAAGTACTCTGACAGGTAGGAGCAGAGAAGAGTCTTCGGGAGGAATACAGCTCGGTCTTAAACCTCTCAAATGTGTGCTATATTTTTCAGAAGTGCTGTAAAAAAAGGTCTTTGTTCCGTGGACCCACATTATAACAGATTCGGCCGACTCTTGCTTGTTGAAGAGGAGTCAAATCCCATGCCATCCTCCTGGGATAGCTAGCAAAAGCATACTGAGATAATGCCATGGACCTGGATATTTCTGTTAGATGTATGGCATTATTTCCCTTTAAGAAGTATCTCGTCTCTTTTCTTGCCTTAGGTTAGGAAGTCTTCTTCATTGCATCTCCAAAGAAAAATGCAGGCTTCTTGTGAACTGTAGTATCCAAGCTCTGCAGAGGTTCACCGTTCATTAAGTTCAAAAGGGTTTGATTGTCCTGATTTACGAGCAGACTTCTTTGTGCTTCTGGGCCATCATAATGAGGAAAAGTGATGTGAGATAAATTCTTACTGTATTCAGGGACATTAAAAGTTGAAGCAAACTTCTCTGCATCTGGGTCTTCCCTGAGATTGACTGCAGAGAGATGCACAAATATAAATTATTAGAAACAAAAATGAAGATGTATGATTTATTAAAATCACACAAATTTTCTAAATTGCGCCATAAAATGTATTGCACGAAACTTAAGTTACGCGATATATCGAGTTGCACGACAACCCAAGTTGCGCCACATGGTATGTTGCACGAAACTCAAGTTGCGCCACACCTCAGGTTGTGCCACAATTTTTATTGTGTGCAAATTGTATTCGTAAAAAATGAACACTGTTCAAAGAGAGAGCGATCACAGCCTAAGAAGGGGGACGCAGGGTTTATGATGCACCATACTCTAAAAAAAGGGGCACAAATCAATTATTGATGTAATCAAAAATCAAATCGGCTCACCCCTAATCACCTTCCATTGCTGGATTAGCTATCTCTCGACGAGATAAAGGCGACACATATTGTGGTATATGGGTAGGTGGAACACGAGTTGAAGAAGTGGCGATGGCTTTTTCCTTGTGAGCAGCAGTCCTTTTTGGGGCCATGTCGTCAAGAAGATGATCGGAGAAGAGGGTTGCAAAAGTTTTCTCAGAAGATTAAAAGTGAAAGTAAAGAATAACAGTAGAGTAAACGGGGATTATTTATAGCCAGAAAATTAGAATCCTAACAGTCATCCTGAATAATGCATAACAGATTGCATAGATCGGCGCAACTGACTTAGTCAAAACTTTTATAAATTTAAAGTATTCCAAAACTTTGCAATTTCTTTAAGTTTTGAAAACTTTGAAGGGGGTCTTGTAGAGCCTAAAAATCAATTTGTGCCTCCAATATACTGATCAGTGATCAAGTTGCGCCCCAAAAATCAAGTTGCGCCACTGATATAAAGCTCAGAGAGCAGACTGCACCACAGATCAGGTTGCGCCCGATATCAGGCTGTGTCCATTCTTTTTGCGCCAAAACTTACGTGGCATCTGACACTTAATGGTCATCATTACCTGACAATACTGACAACTTATACAACAGAGAACGAGGAAAATTTCTTCGAATCCCGTGAATTGTGCCGCTCAAGGAAAAGTTGGTGGACATCTGTCTTGTACATTTCGTGAGTTGCGCCCAGGTGCAATATAAACAAAATCCTTAGTTGCACCTGGGCGCAAGCTGAACGACTTTTGATCAGAAACTGCCACGTGTGTAGGCGCAGCTCAAATCAAGCGCAGTTTGACTTGTTGACTGAAGCTCGTGAAACCTGATAAAGTTGAGACAACTTACATTCTAAAGCAGGATGACGTGGCGCACATGCCCCTAATCTCTCAAGACGTGTCTACTATCCTGTACACGACCACGCGTATCTCAATCTTACGATGACACGCATCAAAATACAGTTAGTACACGATTGACAACTGAATGAAAGTTGGCACAACAGGAGGTTGGCGTAATCTAGTATGGCACAATCCAGCCTCGCGCACATAAGAATAACTGCTAAAACAGTTATTTCCTGAACTCTATAAATAGAGTTTTCAATCATCATCGAGAGATCAAGAACTCTTGCAAAATTTGCTGCTGCGTTCTCTAGAGGCTACAGTCTTCAAGTTCACATAGTCCAAAGGATAAAGTGATCGTCTTCTGATCAGATTCCTAAAGTTGTACTTCCCCAGAATTCACTATACTTTGTACCCTTTTACAAGTTTGGAATAAAACAAAATTTTGTTTTTGCAAACAAATACTGTACCCTAACTTAAATTGAACCGACGGAGGGAAATTTTTTATTTCCCCCCAAACTCTCTCTCTCTCTCTCTCTCTCTCTCTCTCTCTCTCTCTCTCTCTCTCTTCCCCCTCTCTTCCTCCGGTAATTTCTCTCCCTCCGACGATTTCTCTCCCTCCGGCGATTTCTCTCCCTCCGACGATTTCTCTTCCTCCGTCGATCGCTCTCCCTCCGTCGATCTCGCCGGTAAGCTCTCTCTCTCTTTCCCTCGCTCTCTCTATTTTAAGGTTTTGGGGGGCGGCAGTCGACTGTCGTCGGGGCCGGGAGGGAGGGGGAAGGGGGGTCAGGGACAGGGGGGTTGGGGTAGGGAGGGGGGTCGGGGAGGGGGTGCTGTCTGGGAGGGGGGTCGGGTAGGGGGTGATGGGGTGGAGGGTGGGTGCTGTCGGGGAGGGGGGGTCGGGGAGGGGGGTCGGAGGTGGGGGAGGGGTGGGTGGGTTAGGGGAGGGGAGGGGGTCGGAGAGGAGGTTCTGTCGGGGAGGGGGTCGGGGAGGGGATGGTAGGGTGGAGAAGGGGGTGGGGGGTGGATGCTGTCTGGGAGGGGGTCGGGGGATGGGTGGGGGTGGGTGCTGTCGGGGAGGGGGTGGTGTGGTGGGAGAGGGGGGATGGAGGGTGGGTGCTGTCGGGGAGGGGGGTCGGGGGAGGGGGTGCTGTCGGAGAGGGGGGTCGGGGAGGGGTTGGTGGGGTGGGGGAGGGGGGTGGGGGTGGGGGTCGGGTAGGGGACACACGGGTAGGGTTTCGGGGCAGTAGTAGGGTTTCGGGTGGAGGGTATCGGTGGTTTCTGATCGGACCATTCCTATGAGTATCGGTGGTTTTGGATCGGTGTATCGGATCGGGGGAGGGAGTATAGGTGGTTTCAGATCGGACCAATCCTATGAGTATCGGATCGGGGGAGGGTGTATCGGAATCGGTATCGGACCATACCTATGAGTATCGGATCAGGGGTATCGATAATATCGGTGGTTTCGGATCGGAGTTTTAGATTTCTGGTATCAAAAAACAAATAATTTTAATAAAGTTGACTGTCCTCCGACATAGTCCTTGCAGCCATTCGACTGGCGAGGCAGAAACTATGGAACCGTAGATAAAGTTGACTGTCCTCCGACCATCATCCATCGGCAATGATGATATGACAACCTATCACTATATCTTATATAGTAGTAGATGATGTCTTAGTATTACATTATGTGAGTTCAACTTGATTCTGTTACATTCTTCAGAAACTAGATACGATAAGAACGTATACTACACCATATGTACAGAACATAGATGATTCACTCTAATGTATACTAGAATGAATTTTGGATTGTGTTCTGAGCCATCCGTTCTCACACTTGGAAAAAAATCGAATATTCTATATTTTATCTGCTTTCGAAAATCTACTCAAACGAGGTGATGGTTCCTTTAGTTAGCTTGCTTATGTTACAATTATATTATTTGTGAATATCGAACTTACCAGATGGCACCCATGACCCGAGGAGCGGCACATCATTTGAGGGAAATACTGAATGCTGAGGTGGCTCCTCCTACTGTTAAGGGAAAAGTGGCACCGGTAGCTAGTGAGACCGGGAGTTCTATTCATCCAGCACCTGCAATGCACTATATCTCTCCTATCACCGTCGATCCGACTTATTCGAGGTAGTTGCGTGATCGTATCACTGAGCGTTTGCGTGAGCTGCATGGTTCTCATTAGCTATTAGTACTTATTTGTATTGGACTATTTGTATTGGGTTGTTTTTGTATTAGACTATTTGTATTGGACTACATATATGAATTAGTATTGTGTCAATCTCTTGATTATATTGGACTACGACATGGTGATCAGGACATAGTCCCTGCAGCCATTCGACTGGCGAGGCAGAAACTATGTAGCCATATATAAAGTTGACTGTCCTTCGACCCTCATCCATCGACAATGATGATATGACAACCTATCACTATATCTTATATAGTAGTAGATGATGTCTTAGTATTACATTATGTGAGTTCATCTTGATTCTGTTACATTCTTCAGATACCAGATACGATAAGAACATATACAATACTATATGTACAGAACATAGATGATTCATACTAATGTATGCTAGAAGGAATTTTGGGTTGTGTTCTGAGCCATTCGTTCCCATACTTGGCAATTAAGCATGTGAAATATATCGTTGAAGAACATAAAACTTGTGGTCGTTACTGCAGAAAGTGCAGACTGACATGAACTAATTATGTTTAGTTTGTCTTACGATACAGATTTTCATATCCAAATTGAAATGGATCGTTACTTCGTTGATCGTACAAGGATGTACCAGCGGATCAACCTCCTGGACCGTAGGTACTTATAAGTATTGGCCGTATCGGATTAGTATCGATCTATCGGTTTGGTATGGGCCATATCGGTTGGAATTGGTCTTAGCGAATTGGTATCATCCTATCCGATATGTATCGGCCGTATAGCTAGGATTCGTATTGGCCTTATCGATTTGGTATTGGTCATATCCGATAGGTATCGGCCATGTTAGATTAGTATAGACCATTTCAGATTAGTATCGTAGAAGGTTTAGTAACAACCGTACTTGGATTTCTCTCTTCTAGATCTAGATTACCATTGCAAGCGAGTCACGAGAGCGTAGCTGGCCTGTTACAGAACATACATACTTCCTTTTCATTCTCGCTTTTCCTGATGAAAAAGGAAGCATGTATGTTACTATAACTGGCCAATCACGATCTGGTGACTCTCTTGCAATGGTATTCTAGCTCGAGAAGAGAGAAATCTAAGTACAGTTGTTACTAAACCTTTGACGATACTAATCCGAAATGGTCGATACTAATCCAACACGACCGATACCTATCGGATATAACCGATACCAAATCGATAAGGCCAATATGAATCCTAGCTATACATGTACATATCGGATAGGACGATACCAATTTGTTAAGGCCAATACCAATCTGATACGTCCTATACCAAACCGATAGACTGATACTAATCTGATACAGTAGATACTAAGTACATCCGGTCTACACCAGCGGATCCACCAATTACTGTACGATAGGCCCAACGACTCCAGTTACATCCGGTTATTGGTGAGTACGTGATTATATAGTAATTCTGTTAGTCTTGTGATACAGATTTTTACTCTCTCATGCTACCAACGTCATAACTTTTCCAGTGCTGCTCCCTCTAATGATGATGAACGCAAAAATCAAAGACCCCCATTCCTTTCTCACTCTTCACAGTTCTCACAACAGGAAGAATCGGTACTTTCTAGTTCTCTTCCATCCATGCTCTGGACCCATCTGCTTCTCCCTACTTTTCTTCTTTTTATTTGACTCTCTCAGCCACATATGATATCCAGCTCAAGTGTAGAGTCAGAGGAGAAGAAGTGGGCAGAAAGAGGAGGAGAAGCAGCACAGCTGGCGACATTACCTGGAGAAAGTACAGAGGTTCGGCCGACTCTACACTTGCTCCTCAATACCATACTGGGAAAATCGCCAGCACCTCCAGCAAAACCTCTGTACTTCATCTAGGTCATGCTGCCGGCTGTGCTGCTTCCCCTCCTCTTCCTGTCCACTTCTTCTCTTCCGACTCTACACTTGAGCTGGATATCATATGTGGCTGAGAGAGTCAAATAAGAAGAAGGGAAGTAGGGAGGAGCATATGGGTCCAGAGCCATGGTGGAGGAGAGGAGAAGGAAAATTTCTGTTTCATGGGGGAGGAGCAGATGGGTCCAGATGGGAAGTAGGGAGGAGCAGAGTTATTTATAGGCGTCCCCCTAGTGCTCCATGGGTGGTGGTGCGTCACCCCTCCTCCCGTATGACCACTACGACACGCCATCTCCAATGTCGTTTCATTATTCCGATTATAATTTCGACAAACTTCTTAATTTTTTATAATTTGAGTAAATTTCTTTACCCTATATGAAATTTTTTGTTGTCAGAGAGATAGCTCCCAATACTCCCCGAGGTGGTGCTGCTAGCCGAGGAAGGGGCCGAGGCAAGGAACCCTTGGAGGTCGACACGGAGGAAGTCTCCATCGTCAAACAAGAGCCGGTGACTGTTAAGGGGAAGGTGTTACCAAAGGTCGAGGTCAAGAAAGAACCAATGACCATCAGGGAAGAGATTGCTCCCAAGGTTGAAGTTAAGGAGGAGCCACCATCAGAGAGTAGTAGCATCGGGACTGACCCTTCTGTCCCTACAGAAGACCTCAACCAGATTGAGCCTTAGTATGCAAAGTGGCTGATAGAATGGTACATGACTCGACACAACTATGATCCCTGGCTGTGAGGATTCATCATCTGACTTGCGGTCTTTGCGGAGGCCAAAGTCGATTTTCTTTTTTATTGAATATTGAATATTTGTGTTTAAATATTGAATATTTATGTGTTTTGTGTGAACAATTTGAATGCTTGGGATAGTTGTGTGTTGGAATTGTTTGTGTGTTTTGTATATTGGAATATTTGTGTGTTTTGTATATTTGTGCTTGAGATATTTCTTTTATTGAATATCGAATATTTGTGTTCTGTATATTGGAATTGTGTATATTGGAATTGCTTGAGATTATTTGTGTGTTTGGTATATTGGAATTGTGTATATTGGAAATGCCCAGCTTTATGCTTTTTTTTCAAAATTTTCCCAGATACCGACGGACTGGCGGCCACTTTCCGACGGACTATCCGTCGCTAACTAAGGGATTCCCAGTTAGCGACGGATGGGCGACTAAAACCTGACGGATTATCCGTTGCCAAGGTCCTGAAATTATGAAAGATATCCAGGAGCCTGTCAACGGAATATCTGTCGCTACTCCGCCGCTAATCCGACGAGGTTGGTGACGGATTAGCGACATATTTTGCGTATCAGAAACCCTCTAATACGCATTTAAAAACGGTTTAGCGATGGTTTGTCCGTCGCTAAATGTTGCTACATTAAAATTTTAAACTGTCGAAGTTGACAGAAAATCGTCGGCTAACCGTCGCTAAATGTTTTGACGTTGCCAACGGTAATCCGTCGCTAAGTAGTCGGTGAGCGACGTACTAGCGACGGACTAGTTTTAGCGACGAGGTTATTCCCTACGGATTTTTTCAGTCCGTATCCGTCGGTAATCCGTAGATAATTTCAATTAGCGACGAATTAGCGACGGATACGGCCGTCGCTAAATTGTTGTATTTTAGTAGTGTACATGAATGTATGTTTTGTACCTATATTCTATATAGGCCTAGTGTATAGAGTGACCCTATAGGTTGTTAGTTGACTAAAGTTGACCTAGTTGACTAGAGTGTTGACCAAGGTTGACCGAGAGTTGACTTTGACCTAGATTAGCTTAGAATCATATAGATTGCATTGCAAACTTCATTTATTAAAAGTGAACTCATCATAACCTATATTGCTTTAAATAGGACATTGTGACTCCGGTTCTGACATCTGATATTCATCTGTCATTCAGAGTAGCAGGCGAGTATATTTTCTCATAGTTCTTTCATTTACTTGTCGATTACTGTATTTCAGTTCTAATAGTTCTATGTGATTCTTGTTACAAACACGTATGATAATTCTAAATTCATGTATGCGACACACATACTTTACTCGTTTAGCCTCTACTATTCGAACTATTCGTACCACCTATTAGCATCTTCATGGGCTGGTTGGACTTGTATTCGAATGATATGTCGGATTATGGATTCACTTGTATTAGATGGGCAGGGAAAAACTTGATTAGACATGTGGACATTTTCTACTATTTGAACCACCTCTCTGTGAATGATATTCGAACGATAGCCATCACATACTTGGCCAGGTGTATGATTTACCCCTTAGTCGTTTACATGTCTATCTCAGTATTTTAAAATATACTTGGTGGATTGATTAGAATCATCATTAAAACCATCATGGATCATTATTAGCACCACATTATTCGAACTACCTTATTAGAACATTGACTGGAATCACATTCGACTCATCTTGTATTAGACTCATATTAGGATTACAATTGACTTATATTGTACTGTCTGGACTTATCATATTACTCTAGTTCAGCTAGCTTGTATTACAGTCTTCCTTGCCATGTTTCTTCACTTGTTTTGTTACATTACTTCTCTTGTACTTTAACTATTCTATACATCATTACCTGTATAAAAACTATCATGTTCATCAATATAACTGTCTATAACTGCTTTATAGTCTTTGCCATTTAATTGGGATTTCTAGATGAGTTGTGCTCGTTCCTGTCCTGACTGGACCTGTTGAAAATATTACAGATGCTTGCCCCGAGGATAGTTGCCTTACTTACTATGAACCAGGAGATGGCTTAGCTACCTTTGGCCCCGACATTCAAGAGTGATCGGGAGATTGGCTAGTTGTAAAATCCCTAAATTTCTACTATATTTTAGTACTGATTTTTTTTTGTATTTATACGTCGCATAGTCGTATTGTACGTCGCGCGGGAATTTGCGTTTTTTCGTATTTACTCGTCGAGTGCGAATATGTGCGAGGTACATATTTTTAGAAAAATGGTTTTTGATTTTATTATCAGTAATGGTTTCAAAATTATATATATAATAATTATTTTATTTAAAGTTGTGAAAAGTATCTATCGAGGTTGCCCAAACTTATTATTTTAGTTATTTATAAAAGGCTATCTTATTTTAATAAGTGGTAATTTAGAAAAACTAGATTATCTGAATATTCTACTCGTGTAAAGCGCATGAAAATTATTTCATGTATATTTTTAAAATTTATTTTTATTATTTATAATAATTTATTTAGCAAGAAGGTATTTTAAATATGTAAATATTTATGTTTATTTTTGAAATTATTTTTACCTAAATTATTTAAAGGGTATTTTGAAGATATTTCCTACTAATATTTAAAATATATATTGAAATTTTCGAAATTAATTATTATATAAATTTTATAAAAATATATTTTGGATATATTTGTGATAAATTAAATTATGATTTGATTTATTGATTTAAATTAAATAGTTTAATTTAAATGTGTAATTTATCTATATTTTAGGATTTGGATTTAGATATGAATGTATTGGTTTAAATTTAATAATAGAATTATCTATTTGGGTTTAAATAAATTCTAGTCTCTATCTACATTGGATTATATTTGATTGAGTTACTTTTAAATCAATTTGAATTAAATAGTGAAAAATTTAAGGGGAATTAAAACTCTTCTTAATCCTTATCTAGATAAGACTTTTGTAAACCCCTTGATTTTTCAAAATAAATATTTGTAAAATTTCTGGATTTTTAAATAACTATTATTGACTTATTATATAATTTATATTATTTTACATATATTTAGTATAGTGCTCATTGGTAAATTTAGTATAAAAATATATAAAGCTATTTTTCTAGTACATTAAGGATCTAAAATATATTATACAATTTTTTTCCTCAAATTTTAGGATTTATTTCATAACTTTTATTACTTTTTACATGTTACTTATATTGTACATAATATAGAATAAATGTCAAATTACTATTAGATATTTCAGCTTGTATAAATGAGATTAGATGAAGGTTGTTTAAATAAATATTAAATATAGTTATTATCTATAGTAATTTTAAATAATGTTATAGATAATTTAGATAAATATAAACTACATTTTAAATTAATACTAATCCTACTTCTACTTGGAAAACATATCTATCTATATCCTATCCTAACAAAGCGAACACCAATTTATTTAAATCAAATCCTATCTAATTTAGGAGATAAGTCTGAAATAAATACCTATATAAACCCAATACATCCCCCTTCTATCATCCACAATTCGAAATTATTTTTAGTCCAATAAGAACTCTAAAATTCGTCATTAGAATTCAGCCCCGCGTTTTAGTAGCAAGAGCAACTTGGAACGACGATATCTCCTAGTTCCGAACTCCGTTTTACCTCCAGTTTTTTTTTAAAAGAAGCGTATCGAGGTAAACTTTCCAGAAACATATTTTAATAGACAAAATTCATTCTGTAGATTTCTGTAAAGCTATTTGAGTATTAGATGTCCAGAAAATAGACGTGTTTCAGTATTTTTGCATTTTCGGGAGATTCCGGAAACAAAAATGCGATCCGTTTAGTTTTTCGGAAAATTAATACGAAAACCTATGCCATATCCTGATTATAGAATTTATTAAATAAATCTAATAGGTATAGTATTAATTATAATTAGATAATAGACTATTTTCAGCATCCGGAGATGTTTGTTTGGACCTTAGTTCCTCAGCAGCCGTTGTTCCACCAACTTTCCTGTCTGATCTTCGCCACCACAGTGCTTAGGATCCAGGAAAGTATACCTTGCTAATTAACTGTCAAATTATTTATTTTCTGTATTATTTATTTTGTTTCATATTGTTAGTTTCCTTTGTTATAAACTGTGCGTCCTAGCCATACTTGGGTGCAAGCGACTCTATTAGTCATTTTTATTTTTATTATATGCATGTTAACTTAGTTTTAGCGGACTACCTTCTTGTTGGGGGATATCCTTATATCGCCCTTGGCCATGACACACACACTACACGGATGGAGACAGTTGCTAGGGGCACGACTTATGGACTGGCCCTCTCTAAAGTCGTGTGACGGATAGATAATCGTAACTGCTATGACTAGGGTTTTAGAGACTCAAGCAGTTACAAAACTGGACGAGCCATGAACATGACTTGAACAGTGTGGAAAATATTGGGGGAGGACAATCGCTAGTGCGTATGGGAATCCAAACAGGTAAACCACAGTTTTCGGATAGAACTGGGGCAATTTATTTGCAGATGCCCTCTGACGTTTTGGACGTTACGGACGGATACGGATTACTGGATGCCAGTTACGTACACATAGCCTAAAATCCTACCTATGCGCATGAAAGTTGTCCTCTAAATTGCACATTAGGCTGTTAGAATCTCCTTTGCATATTTGTGTCTAGGATAGTCTTTTATATATTATTTTATTATTCTGACAGTTTATATTAGCTTGTTCTTCCTGTATCTTGCTACGTCCGTCTGAGGACCTGGTTCTTCCCCAGGTGTGTGCTTTCATGATTCACTGTAGGTATCCTAGCCAAGGCCGTGGTCTTCTCCATTCCTTCGAAGACGATTGCGCTTGCTTCGTCTTGCCATTTTATGGATCGATTCTTGTACATTTCTTTCATTGAGATAGTTGGTAGTGGACTTTGTCTCCGCCCAACGATTGTATCATAACTATTCAAGTTGATTTTTATATTATTATTCTTTTCATTGTGGATAAGATTTAGTTTATCTTGGATTACTGCATTTTACAGCGTATGTATCCATACGAGGCCTACATACATCGTATGTATACAGCTGGCATGTCTACGTACTTAGTCCTACGTATATTGGGACTGGGCGTTACACTAGTGGACTTGGTTTATTTTTCATGTTTTAGAACTTGAATTGTAATAACTTAAGATATTGAGTTTGTATTTGAGTTTGTTTGAGATATTATTATTTAGTAGTTTATATGGATATTATTATTTAGTAGTTTATATTTGTTGTTGTTGTTTAGTCTTTTGTTATAAACTTATGTGTTATCTTATCGTGCTTAGACTGTGATTGAGATTTTGACAAGTACATTATATAATTGCGTGAGTTGTTGATTAGATAGTAACCTAGAACAGCGTTCTACCGTCGATACTGCAGTGTAGGCTGGACATACCCACTTCTTGTGACCCTGCACTGGGTGCGAGTCGTGACACATTTTTAGTGGTAGCCCATGCAGGTCGAGAGTCGCATTAGTACGATGTCGTGGTAGTGGGACGATTAGTTGTACTATTGCGCGCCTGCGATAGGATCTAAGGAATAGGCTTTAGCAGAGAGGTTACTCAATCACAGTTAGGACTACTTGAGAAGATTCCTGAGATGACCCTTGAGAATCTCATTATAAACTATCTCAAAATTTGATTCCGACAGTTTCTGTCTACTTCATTGTTCATCGTTGAATTTCATTCTTGGTATTCATTATTGACTTAATTTTCTACCAAGATAACATTATGGGCTAGGTTACCTCAGTCATGGAATCTAGGGTCTTCTACAGCCATATTAGCTGGTTTGGCGATGAGATAGAGTCTGATTTTGGATGTATTTCTCGAGTGTGGGAATTTAATATTTTTGCAGCCAAGCTAACGGTGATGCAAAAATTTTAAATACCATGATTCTAGAGGTATGTACCTTAGTTGCAGACTCTATGGATTATCGCTGTTGTACTTACTACCATAATGAGGATTCTGGTAACATGGTTCAGGATAGACGGGTATGACTATCAGATTTCAGAATAGATACCATATAAATGGTGCCCTAGTATAAAGTAGGATATCGGTATGGATGTTGCTTGAGTATCATGGATTAGATAGAAGGAGCTAGGCCACCTGTAGCACAGCAACATGCCCCGCACCATCAAAGGTATATACCCAGGAGTGGGCAGGGATTTTGCGCTGATGGTCGAGGAGGCCGACGCTATGGGTGACGGGTTAGCAGGTCTGTCTTTCATGTTCTTCTTCCCCACCTTCATGTGTGATTTTATTAGTACCTGTTAGGATATTCTTGTGATATGCTAGATAGTATAGTGACCCTGTTCGAAATTATGAAATCACGACCAGTAGGATTATGATTGCATGTTATATGATAGTTTTTTCTCGACTTTAATTGATTGGGGTTTGACCTAGAAGAAGTACGATCACCTTAAATTTCGAGGACAAAATTTTTCTAAGGAGGGTAAACTTGTAACATCCACTTTTCAAAAACAAAGGTAATTTTGGACTTTTGTAAAATTTATTATTTAATAATAGGATTTAATTCATGTTAATGATTTTTGGTGAATTTTAATTAATTTAATACTATTTAATTTGGTGTATTGTGATTTTGGTATTTTGCAAGTGTAACCCTAGAACTGTTAAGCCTAGAAACTAACCATGAGCATGGGGACCTAACCATATGATTAGAATGACTAATTACAACTTTTTTGGCTAAGGGTATTTTGGTCATTTGTGACTTATTATGATTATTGAATTTGTGATAATTATTATTGTGCTAATTGATTTGTTAGAGACTAACCTATAATTGTCCTAACCTAGATATTAGTCATGAGCCTAGATATTAGATTAGAAGCTTCCATTACATTACAAAGTTAGTAATATCTAGATATTAGTTTAAAGTAGGATATTTGTTTAAAGTAGGATATTTGTTAAGGTTAGATATTTAGCTTAGGCCTTTACTAGAAAGGCCTAGAATTAAACTAGCTAGAGGCCTTCAAACCTCATGAGACTTAACCCTAACCCTAGAAACAACCCTAGGCTGCCATCAAGGGATCCCCACCCCTATATAAACACATATTGACCTCTCTTGCCTCTTTCTTTAAACTGACAAACCCTAGTCTAGTGTTCTTCCCCAATTTCACCCCCTTTATCCAAATCAACTCCAAATTAGACCAAATCAGTTACATTGGACTCCCCTACAATAGAGGCTACCATTGGTGGGTAGCTAGCAAAGATTTGGAAGCTCTTGGCCATTGCAAGTTGGAGAGAAGACCTCATTTCATAGGCTTTTTATTGAGATTCACTCTCAATAGGTAAAACCTATCAAACTCTTTCAAATTCCCAATTCCTTTCCATAGTTGCATTCATTTAGGTGTCCCGTAGCTGTAGGCCAAGTTTGGTAGGAATTCGTGTCTATTTGATACGCGTATCCGACATGTATCGGTGTGTATTATCAAGTATTCGATGAAATATTTCAATGGATTATTTGTTCACCATTTTTAAAAAAAATTCATATTTTGGAAGCCCTAAATATGGGGATTTGATTTCCTTTTTACTGAATTGATTTCTGTACCCTTTTCGTATCCAAATTGGACACGCACCTTATGTACGAGACACTACACGAGGCTCGTGATGTCCCCTGCTGCTTGGGGCTCACGTAGGACACGACACAGCACGGTTTGACCCCAAACTTGGTGGACATGTAGGACACATGTCTGATACTAGGCTGACCAAGTTTGGTGGGATTTTATCGAGTGGTTTGAAAGTTATTCATCTCACACTGATCTTGCATGTTTGTGCACTGTTGGTTTTTCATGACTGATACGCTTTCGTATCTTGGACACGACACAGTTTGATGGCAATGCAGACACATGGACATACACCCCTATATTTGACCTAACCCTAGACATAAGCATGAGGCTCTAGGGTGGACACACGAGTCTATATACCCCTTGACACCTCAGCACGATACTTTGTTCACTGTTTTGTGCACTGTCGACTGATACATTTTGTTTTGCACATTTCGACACTTTGTATCTGTCGATTTGGACACGTATGAAAATGAGGGGTTAGTCCCATCACTATACATGTGTCTCACTTTTTATTTCAGGTTTTGTTGTATTATTTTGGTTTTCAAGTTGATATTTTATATGTGAGCATGATGTTCCAAGTTTTGGGTTGTTGGACACATTTGATATGATTATTTTCGTGTCCAGCACTTGGACACAGCCACTATGACACCTTGGACACTTGACACAGTTATCTATACACTATCCTCCATTTCTAATTTGAGTTTTCGATTGAACATTGGGTTTTCGATTTCGTTTCTAACTAATGTTCACTGATACTTTGTTCTGAACCTGAGATTTAGTTATGTATGTTAACTATGAAATTGAAGATTTGACTTGATTCTAAATTTACTAAGGTTTATGGTTTATTAGAACTGAGAATTGGGTTGGAGTTGGTATTTAGTTTTTGATTTGATACAGTTTTTGGATATTTAACAGAAATAGAGGGTTGGTATAAAAACTGAGATATTGAATGGGTAGATAACTGAGTGATGATTTGGTTTTGATTTGTGTTAAACCTGAGATTGGTTTTATAAATCTGCTTCACTATCCATGTTTCCTTCTTTTTATATGTAATGCAAGTATCTACAATGCATGAACTTATATTTCCTGAGATTCAATTCATTTTGGGGTTTTGGAGTTGGTTTTGAATGTAATATAATGTATACTATCTTTTTGAATGTTAAACTGAGAGTATGTATGCATGAATATATAAAAACTGAGTTAACTTGGGAGTTCACTTGTTTGAAAATCTGATATTGCATATAATTGAGTTACATACTAAAAACTGAGATTTGTTTTGTTTAAAACTGAGAAAAAGTCCTGATATTTCAACCTGAGATGTATGCAATGGTAAGTCCCTGTTCATACCACATTTCCATTTTCCTTCCCTTTTCCATTCTGTCACAGCCCTTACACCTTCCCTCATTTCTCTTTGAATGTGAATGAAATATAAGATTGATAATGTAATGCATAATGTATATAGGTAATATAGAATGTAATATATGAATGCAAGCATGCACGTTAATGTAGTTGTGCATATGTATAAAGCATGTAGGTAATGCATAGATGCAAGAATGAAATGAATGTATGCAATATGTTAATATAAATGCAAGTATCTAATATGCATGAATGCAAGTATCTAATATGTTAATATAAATGCAAGTATCTAATATGCAAGAATGAAATGAATGTATCCGAATTACTTTTGAACATTATATATTCAGTTATATGGCATATTTTTCTATATCTTGTTACGTCCCTCTGATTACCTGGTGATCTCTCCAGGTGTGTGTTTTTTTGACTTTTCACATGAGTTCTAGCCAAGATCGTGATCTTCTCCGCCCTATTGAAGATGAAATGCTCTTGGATCCCGCTTACTGCTTGCTCGTATTCTTTATTTTATTATTTCCTTCTTTTTAGTCCAAAGTTAGTTGTGGATTTGTCTAAATCCAGCAGCTTGTACAAAGAAGTTTCATATTTGATTCTATAATATTTTATTCTTTTATTCTGTGGATGAGATTAGTTTGCCATTATTATACTGTCTTTACAGCTTACATATGTTTATCATATGGCCCCTAAGAAAATTTACTATGTTTTTTTTTAAATTTTTATAATTAATTTATTTTGTATTAAATGTTAAGTTCTGAATATGTATATACGAAGTATATATTTATACCAAGGTTTTCTTATAGATTTTCTTCATATAGAAAATAAGTATAGTTTTCGAAATAATATAAGGTAAATATTTATTTGCTTGTAAAGATATAAAATGCGTCGCATGAGGATTATTAAAAACTTTATTATTATATATAAATACTAATTTCATTGTATTACAAGTATAGATATTAATTTAGAAAAATAATATTTTCTTTTGTAAATAATATATATTATTTGCATGCGATGTACATGAACATAAATTCATGTGTAAACTGGATTTTCGAAGTTTATTAGAATTATTTTCATAAAAGATATTTTAAAATTATTTTTTCTATTTATGTTTAAATAATTGTGGTGATTTAAATTGTGATTAGATTTGATTAAAATAGTTCTAAATATGTTTAAATTAAAGGTAAGATTTATCTAATTTAAATTTGGATTTGGATTTGATTAAATTGGTTTTAAATTAATTTAAATTAGATATGTGACTTATGTAATGGGGTTTAAATCTTATAATCCTTATCTAAGTAGGAGTCATCACCTCTTATTTAAGAAGAGCTCCTTTGCTCTTTTCCTAGAAATTCCGTAACCCAAAAATCTCCATCAACTTGTCCGTGCATCGTGTCCGTGTCCACTTTTCCCGTGTCAGCCATGACGGTCTCGAGTCCGACCCCGGGTGTCTTTCCACTACATGGAATTTTTATATGTATAATAATTCTCTTTCTCGTTCACAACATACTCGGACACTTCCACAAATTTTTTGTGTCCGTGTCGTGTAGGACACGCCGACACCAAATTCCCTAAACCTACGCAAACCCTAACCCTAACCGTAACCCTAACCTAGCCACCTGCCGCCCATGTGTTGCCGCTCCGATCCCGTCTTCTCCAACCGCCTATTACTGCCTCCACCGTCGAGTCCCGCACAGCACAGTACCTCCGGCCATCCTCGCCCGACAACCACACCCCCAACCAACCACCACTATCATCATCACCTCTGGCCCCTGCCTCCCTCGATCATCACCAGTAACACCGTCAGCCCTGGCCAAACCCTATCTCCCCCTCTGTCGAGCCATCATCCCGGCCACCTGTCCCCGGCCACCCAAACCTCGATCACCACCAAAGCCCATCCCCACCATCATCATAAATGCCACCACTTACCCGATGACCGCCACCGCCATGCCTCTCCTCGGTCCAGACCTGTCGTCGTATCTCCCCGACGACTGGATCTCCTCTCAGCGTCTCGATGTGCGCCATGCTCCGCTGACTGTTACCCCCGTCACTGAGCAGTCCATCCGACGGCCTCCCTTTTGCCGAACCACCACGAGCCAGCGCCATGCTCTGCATCTCCTCCGAGCACCGCTCTCCACCTGCGCGCCGTGTGCCTCCGAGAACCACGGTGATTCTCCTCCCCGTTCCTCTTCCCTCACTATCTCTCTCATGACTCCCTCTCTTCCTCTCTCTCCGTCCCCCACTCTCCTCCTTCCTCTGCCTCTTCCTTCTTTCAATTCTTTTTTGTTTTCTACTGATAACCACTCTCTCTCTCTCTCCCCCAGGAAGAAAGGTGATGTAGCTGAAAGTTGGGCTCTGGGTGATTGGGCCAGTTTTACATGGGCCCAATAAGGCCGGGCTCAAGTCTAGAGGGAAAAAAAATCTTGCTGGGCTGGGCTGGGCTTTAGGTTTTTGTTGTTTAAAATTTGTTTAGCCATATATATGTATAAATAAGTTTACTTAGTATACTATAGTATTTATGCATATACATATATACTATTATGTTAAATATTATATGGTTAATATTATTTATTTTATTAGTATTATTATTATTTATTTTTGAAACTTATATATATTTTTATTAGTGTTTAAAGGATATAACTGTGTAAATATTATCATATTAATTTATAGCTTTTTACATAAAAATTATATCTTGACAAAAATAAAGATTCTAGTTATTTTCAAGTATTTCTATAAAATTATTTCGAACCATAAAATGTAGTTCCGAATTATAAAAATAATTTCCTAATTTTTTTTCAAATAGTTATCTAAAATATTTTTTTACTAATAAAATATATTTTTCTACCTGAAAATTTATATTTTCACAAAGTTAGGGTTTTGCTTAGAAACAATTTTTGATTTCAAGTGTGTATTTTATCGAAAAAATATCTTTGGTGTAATAAAATATAGTTTTCAAGTATCATAAATATTTTCAAAATATTATATGATTTATTTCCATAAAATTTTCTTGATTATCATCATTGATCAAGACTGATCATGTATTTCTATTTCTCGTAAATTTTGGATCCTTATACATTGACCCTCGCTATTGGACAAATCGAAACTTGTCGGATCATCGAACCACACCAGGCCCACTACCAGGTAAGATACCTTGCCATATTTACTGCTTATAATAATTTGCATCTTTATTGTTAGTTACACCATATTACTGTTAGTTATTTCTAGTTCATCCTATTGTTATTTTTCATGATTTACTTTACTGTGCTTCCAGTTGTACATGATTCTTGTGTTTGTCATACTTCTAATTTGTCCTTAAATTACACATGTGGACCTAGAGTTAAGTGACTACCGTTTGTTAGTGCATTTTTCATAAACTTTGTCATGGCTGTGCCATGAGATATGTGTGAGTTGTGAGTAGCATATAGAGGTACTTGCGTGTTGGCTGATCACCTGTCCACATGTTTTAGGTCTAACTACCAATAGAGGCATGTTAGGAGACTTGGCAGTTAGTAGAGACACATAGTCGTGGATACGACTTAGATATGTGCATAGGATGGAGAGAAGAGTTCCATAACGTATGGGCCACTATTGTACTTTTCCTTTTTATAACCCGGAAGCTCCGTTGGAGATACGGTGTGAGATTATCCTCTTAGGTTGGCCACTGACGTTTGTAGAACATTATGTGCTTGGCCCTTGGTGCCCCATGTGGGAACTATGCCGATCCTATTTATAGCTAGAAGTGTGAGGACCCTGATTTTTGGGAATTATTTTTTTAGTATTTCTAATTATTAGGTTATATTGTATATTTAATTATGATTATATATGTACTCTTCCGTGTCTTTGATTTTTGGAGCTTAAGACATGCCCATCTCTTGAAACGTCCTTCACGAGTTTTGTAGTAGACATGATGACCTTCAACTTGATATATTATGTCCCATCCAAACTTGTCCCCTGGCATTCTTTTGACTTTGCACAACTTCGGGTCAAATTTAGGCAAAATAGATTATTTATCATAATTCCAGACCTAACTTTCCACGTGAGTTCGGGACTCGACATAAATCAAAACTATTCGACCCAATTATGGTTTTGACTCATTTTGAGCCTACGACGCACATGCTAAGAGTGTGCCAATCAATCGAGTCTCCATGTGCTATTTAATTGCGAATGGCACAAGAGACTTACTGGTTGACTCTTAGAGTTCGATTAAATTAGAAAATATATTTGGACCCTAACCTAGCCAACCCCACCTGGTAGGAAGCCATGTTAGGTTGCCATGACAGTATAATTATTATAGATTTATTTTGGATGTTATAAAGTCAATTAGATTTGAATACAATTTTGTGTATATGATTATATTTATAATAGTCTAATATTATATATATATATGGCCTTAGTTATGGTTAAGTTTGAGATACATATCGACTAGAAATTTTAGCACGTATAGTGTAGTCGTGTACTTTGACTAGTCTATTATCCATGGTAGGGAAGGCCGAGCCATAGGTGTGTTCTAACTAGAAAAACCAGGCCAAGTTGTGACTTAACCTTCACCGATGATTTATTTATTTAATTATTAGATTATTGACCTTATAGAAGACCCGGTTGTCCCAATTTAGCCCCGACTTGAACCGAACCAAATTCCAATCTAAATAGACATGTAGTACTCTCAAATACCTTCATGTTAGTATATATTTTATTAATATTAATATGTTTTCAATTTTAGAAAGTTTCTATTTATAGAAAGTGTCTACGTGTAATCCTTGTGTAATTCTTGTTGGCATTAGTTTATATTTGATCCAAAGTCCAACTCAAACCTATGTAGGCATTTTGGGCATTAATATATATTAATAAATATATATATATTGTATATTTAATTCAGATTTAAATTATATTTATATTTAGAAATCTAACTAGTTCCATATTAGCAAACCTTTTATTTAAATCCTCAGTCAATCAATTAGCCAACTCATCAAATAACCAAACCAATCCATGTGGACCCCACATATGACCAACCAAATATTATTTTCATGTAATTTTCGTCCAAAAATAATCTCCTACATTAGCGGGCCATGCCATGCATGGAAACACCCTCCTACATATATAAACGCAACCCATAGGCCCATGTATATATCAACCCTTATCAAAACCCTAACCCTAACACCAAAAACTCTTATTTATCACCCAAGAGTAGCTCCTTTACCATTAATTTCGAAAATAGCATCCCCTCCCCTCTACTACATCATCCCCTCCATAACATAACTCATCCTCGTCCATAAAGGCTCCTTCTTTCATCCTTCTTCCATCCAAACTCCACCAAACCAACCCTAAAAACTCTATCTTCTCCATCCAACCATCTAGAACCATTGCCAACCCCTCCAAACTCATCAAGAGAGAATTATCAATCAAGGATAGCAATAAAGGTGGGAGCTTTGGCAAGGAGAAGCCTCCACAACCCAACTAGCAAGGACTTTTGGTAAGAAACCCTAATTTTTTTTTATCTCAAACCTATGCTATAAATCTGTAAAAATATGGTATTAGTTCTATAAAAATAGTGTTTTGATGTCTCTTGGGTAGTATTTTCACCCATAAAAGTTTCATGAATTATGATAGCTATTTTCATGTTTCGGTAGAGCCAAAACTTACCACGTTGTGAAGGAACTATAAGTTTCTGTAGGAATTTTTTAAAACTGAATTTTATGTAGGTTAATATATTTAAATTAGAATTTTTAAGCATTTTTTTACGAATTTATCAATTCAATTCTGGTCGAAAAAATTATAGGTCAAAACTAGTCATTTTTGGGTGACTTGTTGACCTAGAAGATTCCAAACCATTAGTACCATGAAACCCTTGCATCAAAATTTTATATTATAATATTTAGGCCATCTTAATTCTATTTAAATTGTATTTTTGAGGATTTTCATAATTTTAGATAATTAATGAAGTTCTAGACAAATTTCGGGTATACTAGTCGACCCGCTAGACAACTAGTAGTATAATTCTTTAGAAATATAAATTCTAAAAATTCTGAGATAAATCTATAAAAAATTAGTTTAAATAATATTCTTATTATTTTTATACGATTTTTAAGTATATGATTGAAGTAGCAACATAACTGACTAATTGGGAGTTGGAAACCCAAAAACTGTGTTCGGTGTCTCATGGAGCCTGTGTGTGATTGTATGGGTCTAAAGGATTCCACAAGAAATTGAACATAATTTTAAAACATTATCTTGACTAATTAAGTCATATTGTAAGTTCATGAGTAGTGGGTTAATTTAGTTAATTAATTATCTAGGAAGTCGGGTTCCGGCGGCGTTGACGCGGGAGCGACGTTTCAGATTCACAATGCGACACCAGGCAAGTACACCTTGCCAAACTTTACAGTATTTACATGCATATTCTATATTGTTATCTCTTTCCAGTTCTACTTCATATCTCTCATTCATGTTTATGTTACTTCTATTTTTTTATTTTACGTGCACGTTCCTTATTGAGTCATCTTATGCCGTTATTGTTCTACGCGAGTCTTGTGATGATATTGACTGGTACTCTACCTTTGCCCTTGAGTTTTACTTAACCTTTAGTCATGATTGGTTGATTAGACTTTAGCCCTGATATCTCTAGATCGGGAGCGTCCAATGGCGTTAAGGTGTTAGAGACTTTTATCGACCTGTTATTCCATCTCTAGATCGGGAGCGTCCAATGGCGTTACGGTATTAGAGACTTCTTATCGACTTGTTATCCCGTATCTAGGACCGGGAGTGTCCTATGGCATTACGGTAGTAGAGACTTATCTTTTATCTTGAGGTCGGGAGCGTCCCATGGCGTTACGATATTGAGACGTCTTTATTGATCATTATCTACTTTACATTTTTCTACTTCTTTCTGCATGTTATTTACTGTACAGTAGGCATGTATATTATGTGTCTTGCTAGTCCTCTGAGGACCTGATGATCTTTCCAGGTATTAGATGAAGGTATGGTACACTGATGAAGGATGATTGCTACACCAAGACTGCATGTATATTTAGTTGATGTTTTGTCATTCTCTTCCGTGATTAGATTTTGTCCTATATTATCTTACTTTGACATTGCTGCTGTATAGCCTAGTTTTACAAGCTTTATCTTTCATCAGAAGCTTGTTCAAGATAATTGCATTAGAGTCTGGTCCACTTTATTGTATATTATCTTTTCTTGTTACTTGTAGTAACCGGTTTGCTAATGTCTGACCAGCATTAGTTTACTTGGTTTATACAAGAATTTATCTTCAGTGGATTGAGATATTTGTAGATTGCTTTAGGAAACCAGACAGCTTATACGTATTCGAGCTGGACTGGAGTCCTCTCGATGCGTAGCTGGCATGTATACGTATCCTAGTCCTACGTATTTTAGGACTGGGGTGTTACATGTTTTTGTGGTGGCCCATGCTGGTCGAGTTAGCCGTTTCGGTTACGTCACTGTACCGAGCGGGCCTGCGAACATGACTAAACCCTTAGGAATCTCAATCCACAACTGCCTTGGCAATTTTTTTAGAAATTTTCTAACGCCCTTGAACTTCGCATTTACTCTCGATTACAATTCCCTTGCTTTCTCGTATCATTGCTTTTCGTCCCTTCCAATTTCGGAGTGACGAATAATCGTGCTATATAGGATTTAGCAAAAATTCTTAAGTTATAGTGTAAGTTAGTTTGCTTATTGTATTGTGATTGCTTGATAGATAAGTAGGATTAGAGATGCCATATTCCATAGGACATCATGTGTTTGATGAGGTAGTTTGACCAAAGGTGGGTAGACGTCCTCATTATAGGCATACATATATGATCATACTAGGTTACGCTCTTATGGTGGCCACTTGATCAAGAATAGAGTAGTAGTTTTAGTGTAGAGATCGACCTTCTAAGAGATGAAACTAGACATAGCCTAACACAACCCATTTACTATTATATCATATCAATTATAAAATTAGGATTTGACAGATTGATAGGTATCACTTAACTTGGTTAGGTGAAAGGAGACTTATATAATTGTCTTGATAAAATGGTTAGGAGGACAAGCCTTCAACATGATCATTGCAAGACCGCTAGTAACAAAAAGAACGACTAGAGATAACCATATATACCTTTACGAATGTTGCAAATCAAAATTGTTTAGGCTTCATTATTACTTGACTTATTAGGAGACGCTGTAGTGACCTAGCATATCCCTTAAACTATTCCTAGTTACTCTAGCACGGTTCTTTGTTAGTGAGCCTTATTTTAATTTCGAGGACGAAATTCTTTTAAGGTGGGTAGATTGTGAGGACCCTGATTTTTGGGAATTATTTTTTAGTATTTCTAATTATTAGGTTATATTGTATATTTAATTATGATTATATATGTACTCTTCCGTGTCTTTGATTTTCACTACACCATAATAGGCGATTACCCACGGTAATAACCGTGACAATTATTTTTCGTCACGGTAATAACCGTTACTAGTGGGGCGTGGTTATTATTTAGTCACGGTAATAACCGTGACAAATATTTGTTTTGGTTACGGTTATAACCGTGACAAATATTTGTTTTGGTCACGGTTATAACCATGACAAATAATTGTTTTGGTAACAGTTAAAATCGTGGCAAATGTTTTTTGTGGTAACGGTTATAACCGTTAGAGAAGTCCATTTATGTGACGGTTGTAACCGTGATCAATATTCCATTTGTCACAGTTATTAATGTGGCAGTTAGTTTGTTTTGTCACAGTTATTACTGTAACTACATTATTTTTTTCGTTACTATTGTCCACTAATTGTCACAGTTATAACCATTACAATTGGACTATTTAAATAAAGAAAAAAACTACATTCAACTTGTATCTAAACAATAAACAACATATCCAATTTCATAATATTTTACTTTCATAATAATTCAACCATTCCAAACCAATAACTAAACCACAAAATTTTCAATAACAATTCCGAGCAAGTAACTAATTAACCACATAATTTGCAATAACAATTCAACCATTCCAAACTAGAAACAAAACCACATAATTTGCAATAACAATTCAACCATTCCAAACTGGAAACAAAACCACATAATTTCAAATAACGATTCAACCATTCAAATTAGTAATTAAACCACATAATATTTGAAAAAAAGCAACTAAACCACACATGATGTTCAATAGCATCCATACATTAATATTTTAGTAAGGAAACATTCCATTGTTAGTTTCAATAACAACAAAACAAGGCTCTAGATGCATGAAGCAAACCACAAAACATTTCAAACTCTTGTGTTTTTGGATAATCAAGACGAGGCTCTCTTGAGGAAGAATGAAAGTGCTTGCATCCATGCTAAAACTGTACATATTCCTACATGTAAGAGTAAAAGAAGTATCAAATTAAAAAGCGTGCAAACTAGTAAAAGAAGTTTCAGGAAAAACATACATGTGAGCACATGTTCTTTGCACATATGACAAACTTCAATGAAGAACACATGCAGAAGTTTTGGGCATTGATTGATATAGACATGAGAGCACATGTTCAGTCATTTCCAAATGTCTTCACCAATGTATATGGGGTCTCAGATTGCAGGGAATTTAGAGACACCCCAAATTAGGTTAACCTTCAAGCCCTCTTCTAGACCTTCAAACTCTAGACACAAGCCAGTTGATCCCAACTGAGCCTATGGCCAAGAGGCCATTGCTGCAGGGCTCTACTTGCTATCCTGCTGCTGCAAACTATTGCTGTCCTAGCAAATTCTTGCTACTGGTGTTGTTGTGTTTGCTACAGAGCTTACACTTGTTGCTGCTAGCACTGCAGCATACTGCTGCTAGCACTGCAGCATACTGCTGCAGCAAAACCCCCTTACCTATATCCCAGATTTTTGAGAACAGAACCCCATTCCTGTTGCACCTCATTTGAACTCATAAGTCACTGGCCATTATAGCCATTGCCTAGCTGCTACTGCTTGTGGTTGGCTGAACCCATATTGCAGTAGACCCTCTCCCTAATCTTAGTTCAAAACTCAAAAGAGAAGTGGAAACATACAACATACAAGCATACCTTAAGGTATTTTAAGGGTCAAATGTACCCATAACATGGCCAATAGTTCATGGAAACATACAACATCCTATGATTCTTTGATACTTGGTAACCGTATCAAATTTATAATTCGACAGAAAATTGAAAGCTGTTGGGTACCATCAAGTGTCCCAACAGTTATTCGACAGAAAATTATCAGCGGTGTTAACATACAAAGGAAGATGAGATCTCCCCTTCAGAATGCACTATGCTATATGCGAGTTCAAAACAACATATCAAACCAAATTTGTTTAACAATTTCTGAGATATGTTTCTTGTTCATGGTGATGTGAGGTGTACACATATTTCTTGTTCATGGTAATGTGAGGTGTACACATGGTGATGAAAATTTCTAACAAGAAGTATATGCTTAGAAGATTTCTAATGGGAATCCATGTGTCGAAATCTGGATAACCTATTATACATGCCATGCCTGTTTCGCAAAACTTCTCATTTATGTTTACAGATATCATACGACTTTCATATCAAAGATGAGCATCAAATAAGCAAATCATGCTGTAGATAGTATTTGGTGATATTTTTTAGATAAAATAATGACAACAATGTCAAAAGCTAATTAAGGCTTAAAAGCATAAGCCCAACAGAGAGGAGGTACTAAAACCTCATCATAATGGATCTGTGTAAATTATTCAATCTTCACATAAGCTGAATTTGAGCAGTTGGTCTTCAGCCATAGTATGTCATTCAATACAGTGATACATCTTAATTTTAAATATATAAACTACAAGAGCACAATATATAAACTACAGCCAAATCCTAAATTGATAAGAAACAGTAAACTCTTATCAGGAAGCATGATTCGGGAGCAGTGACCATCAAAAAGCTTGAAAGTCAAAATGACAATGCTAGACAATTTATGTGCCAAAATTAGCAAAAGTTTACACAGCAAAAGAATTACCTGGGTGTAGCGTCCATGAGGTGATAATTCAAGTTCTCCTTCTAAAGGATCCCTAATTCCGCCGTCAGTCTACAATCCAATAATGCAAGTATGACATAAATATGTGTTGAAACTGAGCAAAGTATATTAAGCCACAAATAACTAGTAGCAGTGATAACATGGCTTTAAAATTATAACTCACCCTCCAGATACACTCCCCAGAAGCTCTAGATAGTAGTGCCTCTCTTGAACGATGAAGGGTATAAACTTTCTGTGACTCTTTGGTTTTTGAAGAAACTATCGCATACCTATAAAATTTTTCACTCAAAGACACGGGATGAGTGTTAGTGACAACATTTATGGATGTCATTGATATATTAAATAGACTCTAAGTTAACAATACCTTCCCAGATGCATTGAAGCAATTGGCCCTCCGTAGCCAAACATGCCAAAGAAAGGCTACATGAATAACAATTTAAAAAGAAAAAGAAAAAAAATTTAAGACCAGCTTTGTTTGAAATCAGCAAAAATTGTAGAAGAATTACTCGTGATAATATGCATCAAACTCTATTCCAAATTGCTCATGATAAAATGGCATCAAACTCTATTCCAATTTAATCATGAAAATATGGCATCAAACAATAACTCTATTTATAATAGCTATAAACAAAAATAATTATGCTAAAACACGTCCAAAGAATGAGTGTCGCTGAAATCAGAATTGCTAAGATGGGTAGAGAGGCAAAATACAATGAAAGATAGTATAAGTCTATAAGAAATGAGTGTATCTGTGGGGGAACTGGTATGTTGGAGGTCAAACCAATTGAGGATAAGATGACAGGAAACTGTCCCAGGTGGTAACATAGGCCAATGGTTTAGACATGTTAACATAGACCAACAGATGCACCTGTTAGAAGCGATAAGATATTAGCTAGCCAAAAAGAACAACTAGACCTAGGGGTCTGTAAAGAAAGATATTGTTTTTTTTTCAATGTTAAAGTGGACATGGAGTTGAAAATAACAGGATGGAAGAAAAGGCTTCAAATAGCAGACCCTGACAACTTTTGGAATAAAGACTTTGCTGTTGCTGTTGCTTTGTATGGCCTCAAACAGTTACGATAATTTTGATATCAGGTAATACAATAATTTTGTGACAAAATCACCTTAAAGCATTACTGCAAGCTGCTGGCCATATATACGTTCCAAACAAAACATATCAAACTATCTACTGTGAAATGCAATGCCATGCTGCCAGACAGCTAAATTTGTCGTACCTACCATATTTCATATTTGTATTAACAAAAAAAAGGATCCAAAATTTTTGAAAAAGATAGTGCACTCCCAACAAGTGATGAGATATGGATCTCATAGAAATACTGTACAACATTAAACCATATCAGATTTGCACCAAATGGATAAGGAAAGAAGATGTTTGTCTACCAACAATGTAAATTAAGTCCAATGGCCAATGCTTAAGCTAAACATACAATTCTGAAAACACTGAATTTTTGGTCAGTAAAATCATGTGTGATAAGAATAAGGTGTATTGGACAACTCCAGTGCATATCCTTAACAGTATAAGAACATTTTATGTCTCCTAAGTCATAACTCATAGCCTTTATGAAAACAAAGCTTGTAGCAAGAAGAGGTATGTCTACTATATTTGCAGTGTAGATAAATACTCGAACCATAATTACAACAATGACTACCCATCCACAGTAGCAAAAAGTAGAGTACCCAACTACAGTCCACTTTTAATATTGTTACTAGAACCATTATCTGACCATATTTATCTAAAAAAGGCCAACTAGCCCAACTCACAGTCCGTACTTGCAAAGAATCCATAATGTTTCGACCTTGTTTGATATCTAGAATTTCTATGAAGCCTTTAATTTTTGCCCATTCATGTCAATTTTTGTAGTCCAGGAAATAAAGACACCTTAAATGTTATCTGTCACTATATTTTTATTTACTGAAATACCATGAAACCACCACCATAGAATTGCTTGGAATATTTACAATCATTAGAGGCATTACCAACCTCCACTCAGTTATAAATCACCTATTTCTATGAAACCTGGCTAGATCTCAAGTATATAAGCTTACAAATTAAATCATTAGATAAGTACATACATAGTTATATTCAACAACTATGATTAGGGGAAAAAGGATTACCGTCAAATATGGAGCTTTCCCACCAATGGCAATTCTCCTATATGACCTGTGGTTGGATGAACCCATCTTTCCCCTACATAAGAGTTCCAATATCAACGGATGGGAGTAAATCTTCATCAAAAGAATATATTAAAAAACTAGTGAAAGCAACAATACAAAGTGTTACTAGTATGTGGAAGAAGGTACCCTGAGCACCATAACCACAAGACTCACAAAAAAAGGAAGAAGTTAATATTATTTCTATACAAGCTACTGAAAAATGTCTAATCAACAATTGGCCGTTAATACTACAATCAAAAAATTTGAATTTGTAAGGAACCGTCATCTACAGGATATATCAATAAGAATGTAGTGAGTACAAAAAGTCAAGACAACAAGCAAGTACTCCAAGACATATGCGTGTGTGCGTGTATGTGTGTGTGTGGATGCAATAGGGACGGGTTTGCAAGATACTTATAGGGGCAACTCTCAGTTCAGTTTTGTTATGAAACATAAAGCCGCCAAACAAGAGCTGAAAAGGTGGAGAATTTCACCACCTGCTTAAGTGATCCCATAACTTGAAAAGGAGATGCAGGAAAGGATCCAACAACACCCGGATGATAGTAAACTCCTGGCTAAGGAGGTAGCTCCCCAAGGTACCAAATTTTGTAAGGAGATCTCTCTCCTTCAAAGGACTAAGAGCTTTTCGCTTAGGAATGGGGACAGGTGCACAAAAAATTTCCATGCAACTATAAAAGCCAGACAAAATCACAACAACATCCATTGTCGTATTAATAGTGAAGGAAAGGTGTTGTCAGCGGCTGCTGAAATTCAAGAGGCAGCAGTACATTTTTGCAGCTCACTTTTTAACCAAGCAGTCTATGAGGTAGATATTTTCCCTTTTGTGTGCAAAAAGCTCGTGTCAGTAGAGGGTAAACACTTGCATAGGTTTGTTACCTTGGAGGAAGTCGAGCATGTGACTAAGAAAGCCGACCCCACTAAAGCCTCGGGGCCTGATGGATTCGAGGCGATGTTCTACAAAAACATTAGATGGATATCAATTATGAAGTACTAGCAATGGTCCAGGATTTCTTTCGCGATGGTATAGGGAATTAAACCACACTTTCCTTACCCATACCGAAGGAGAAATAGGCGAGCAGAATAGGAGACTGTCGGTGAATCTCTTGCTGCAACTTCCTATATAAGATCATTACTAATATTATGTGCAGCAGAATGTAGGAAGGTTATGACGAAACTGATACTGACCAACTAAATGGCCTTCATCAACGTGCACTCCATAGCGAAAAACTGCCTCCTTGCCCATGAAATGGTTCGTGATTTTAATAATAACTGTGGGAGTAATTTAATGCTGAATAAACATTATCTTAACCCTTGAGACTATAAATTCAATCTTCCATAATATATCTCAATTTGTATCCTTTTCTAATGGATTCCAGTTTGTTTGCCCTGCCACTTCAAATTCTACGTTTGGTTCGCGGAATTGGAGCCATTCTATACCATGTGCTCTGTAACATTAATTAAAAACACATCCTTCATCATAGACTCAATCCAAGTTCATTGAAGCTATTTAGCAGAAAATTCTTCCAAAATAAGAAAAATATTACTAATTGGCAAGTTAACTAATTGGCATAGACTCCTCCCCTCTTTCTTAAACTACCATTTTTGAGGTTTGAATCTCTGCGGCAAGTTAACTAATTTGCATGAAAAATATTACTAACACTACCACTGAGAATGTAATTACCCAGATCCAGATATAATATGTTTAAGAACAAAATGACATAGAGAACCATAAAGAAGAACTAAGTTAACCTTAAGTAAAGCATGTACTGATGTTCTTACAGCCTTACTAGGTTCTCGAGTAGTCATCTTACTCTCAACTAAATTCCTCATGCAGAAAATTCTCAACAATTAATATATAGAGAACCAAATTTTACCACTAATATGATAAAAAAAACAAAATAACACTATAAGGGTGCGTTTGATTGCAAGGTGGAACCTAGGGGGAAAATTCCATGGAATTAAAAAAAAATTCCATGGGAAACTTAATTTAGGTGTTTGCTTGTCATTATTTTCCATCGAAAATAGTTGTTTTCCATTGAAAATGATATTTTCCTATGGGTTGGACAAGTTTCATTTTCCACCATTTTAGAAGAAAATATGAAAAATAATAGTTTTTTGGAAAATAGTTCCATAAAAAATATAAGCTATTAAACACTACAATTGATGGAAAATTTGTGATGAAAATATTTTCCATTGAAAAAAGCCCAATCAAACACAGCCAAAGTGAACTAATAAATTCCCCAATCGTTCAAGAAGATAATAAAAGAAAAATTAATTTGGAGACATGGGGAGAACTTCCCGACGATGCCAGATCTGTAGGATCCCTGGAGGCGGTAGGCCTCCAGGTCGGAGAAGCCCTCTTCGACGCACTCAAGCCACTCATCTTCCTCCTCACGGGACCAACGCTCCGACTCCGAGAGTAGCAAGCAGCCATGGTGATGGCGCTGGTGAGGGTTGTGGTGGCGGAGGCCTGGCTCGGGATGGCTGCCAGATGAGGGTGGTATTGGGAGTTAGGCGAGTCCCTTGTCTCGGGAAGGGCTCGGGAAGTTGAGAGCCCTAGCTCGGGGTGATTTCAGTTTGATAACACTCTTATATTGAAAGAGGGGGGAAATAATGGAGGGGTGTAAAATTAAAGGAGGGAAACTGAAAATTTTAGTAACATTTTCTTTTTCATTTGTCACAGTAATTATCGTTATAAAAAATAAACAAAAATAAAAATTTTAAAAATATATTTTAGTAACAGTTATTTAATTATTGTCACGGTAATTACCGTGACTAAGTTACAACAGTTATAACCGTTACGAATTAGAAAAAAAAGTGTTACAAATTGTATGTTTTGGTGTAGTATTTTGGAGCACAAGACATGCCCATCTCTTGAAACGTCCTTCATGAGTTTTGTAGTAGACAGGATGACCTTCAACTTGATATATTATGTCCCATCTAAACTTGTCCCCTAGCATTCTTTTGACTTTGCGCAACTTTGGGTCAAATTTAGGCAAAATAGATTATTTATCATAATTCCAGACCTAACTTCCCACGTGAGTTCGGGACTCGACATAAATCAAAACTATTCGACCCAATTATGGTTTTGACTCATTTTGAGCCTACGATGCACATGCTAAGAGTGTGCCAATCAATCGAGTCTCCATGTGCTATTTAATTGCGAATGGCACAAGAGACTTATTGGTTGACTCTTAGAGTTCGATTAAATTAGAAAATATATTTGGACCCTAACCTAGCCAACCCCACCTGGCAGGAAGCCATGTTAGGTTGCCATGACAGTATAATTATTATGGATTTATTTTGGATGTTATACAGTCAATTAGATTTGAATACAATTTTGTGTATATGATTATATTTATAATAGTCTAATATTATATATATATATATATTTTTTTTTTGTCTAATATTATATATATATATATATATATATATATATATATATATATATATATATATATATATATATATATATGGCCTTAGTTATGGTTACGTTTGAGATACATATCGACTAAATTTTTTAGCACGTATAGTGTAGCCGTGTACATTGACTAGTCTATTATCCATGGTAGGGAAGGCCGAGGCATAGGTGTGTTCTAACTAGAAAAACCAGGCCAAGTTGTGACTTAACCTCTACCGATGATTTATTTATTTAATTATTAGATTATTGACCTTCTAGAAGACCCGGTTGTACCAATTTAGCCCCGACTTGAACCGAACCAAATTCCAATCTAAATAGACATATAGTGCTCTCAAATACCTTCATATTGATATATATTTTATTAATATTAATATGTTTTCAATTTTGCAAAGTTTCTATTTATAGAAAGTGTCTACGTGTAATCCTTGTTGGCATTAGTTTATATTTGATCCAAAGTCCAACCCAAACCTATGTAGGCATTTTGGGCATTAATATATATTAATAAATATATATATTGTATATTTATTTCAGATTTAAATTATATTTATATTTAGAAATCTAACTAGTTCCATAATAGCAAACCTTTTATTTAAATCCTCAGTCAATCAATTAGCCAACTCATCAAATAACCAAACCAATCCATGTGGACCCCACATATGACCAACCAAATATTATTTTCATGTAATTTTCGTCCAAAAATAATCTCCTACATTGGCGGGCCATGCCATGCATGGAAACACCCTCCTACATATATAAACTCAACCCATAGGCCCATATATATATCAACCCTTATCAAAATCCTAATCCTAACACCAAAAACTCTTATTTATCACCCAAGAGCAGCTCCTTTACTATTAATTTCGAAAATAGCATCCCCTCCCCTCTACTATATCATCCCCTCCATCACATAACTCATCATCCTCCATAAAGGCTCCTTCTTTCATCCTTCTTCCATCCAAACTCCACCAAATCAACCCTAAAAACTCTATCTTCTCCATCCAACCATCTAGAACCATTGCCAACCCCTCCAAACTCATCAAGAGAGAATTATCAAGCAAGGATAGCAATAAAGGTGGGAGCTTTGGCAAGGAGAAGCCTCCACAACCCAACTAGCAAGGACTTTTGGTAAGAAATCCTAATTTTTTTTTATCTCAAACCTACGCTATAAATCTGTAAAAATATGGTATTAGTTCTATAAAAATAGTGTTTTGATGTCTCTTGGGTAGTATTTTCACCCATAAAAGTTTCATGAATTATGATAGCTATTTTCATGTTTCGGCAGAGCCAAAACTTACCACGTTGTGAAGGAACTATAAGTTTCTATAGGAATATTTTAAAACTGAATTTTATGTAGGTTAATATATTTAAATTAGAATTTTTAAGCATTTTTTCATGAATTTATCAACTCAATTATGGTCGAAAAAATTATAGGTCAAAACTAGTCATTTTCGGGTGACTTGTTGACCTAGAAGATTCCAAACCATTAGTACCATGAAACCCTTGCATCAAAATTTCATATTATAATATTTAGGCCATTTTAATTCTATTTAAATTGTATTTTTGAGGATTTTCATAATTTTAGATAATTAATGAAGTTTTAGACAAATTTCGGGTATACTAGTCGACCCGATAGACAACTTGTAGTATAATTCTTTAGAAATATAAATTCTAAAAATTCTGAGATAAATCTATAAAAAATTAGTTTAAATAATATTCTTATTATTTTTATATGATTTTTAAGTATATGATTGAAGTAGCAACATAACTGACTAATTGGGAGTTGGAAACCCAAAAACTGTATTCGGTGTCTCATGGAGCCTGTGTGTGATTGTATGGGTCTAAATGATTCCACGAGAAATTGAACATAATCTTAAAACATTATCTTGACTAATTAAGTCATATTGTAAGTTCATGGGTAGTGGGTTAATTTAGTTAATTAATTATCTAGGAAGTCGGGTTCCGACGGCGTTGACGCGGGAGCGACGTTTCAGATTCACAGCGCGACACCAGGCAAGTACACCTTGCCAAACTTTACAGTATTTACATGCATATTCTATATTGTTATCTCTTTCCAGTTCTACTTCATATCTCTCATTCATGTTTATGTTACTTCTATTTTCTTATTTTACGTGCACGTTCCTTATTGAGTCATCTTATGCCGTTATTGTTCTACGCGAGTCTTGTGATGATATTGACTGGTACTCTACCTTTGCTCTTAAGTTTTACTTAACCTTTAGTCATGATTGGTTGATTAGACTTTAGCACTGATATCTCTAGATCGGGAGCGTCCAATGGCGTTACGGTGTTAGAGACTTTTTAGCGACCTGTTATTCCATCTCTAGATCGGGAGCGTCCAATGGCGTTACGGTGTTAGAGACTTCTTATCGACTTGTTATCCCATCTCTAGGACCGGGAGTGTCCCATGGCATTACAGTAGTAGAGACTTATCTTTTATCTTGAGGTCGGGAGCGTCCCATGGCATTATGATATTGAGACGTCTTTATTGATCATTATCTACTTTACATTTCTCTACTTCTTTTTGCATGTTATTTACTGTAAGTAGGCATGTATATTATGTGTCTTGCTAGTCCTCTGAGGACCTGATGATCTTTCCAGGTATTAGATGAAGGTTTGGTACACTGATGGAGGATGATTGCTACACCAAGACTGCAGGTATATTTAGTTAATGTTTTGTCGTTCTCTTCCGTGATTAGATTTTGTCCTATATTATCTTACTTTGACATTGCTGCTGTATAGCCTAGTTTTACAAGCTTTATCTTTCATCAGAAGCTTGTTCAAGATAATTGCATTAGAGTCTGGTCCACTTTATTGTATATTATCTTTTCTTGTTACTTGTAGTAACCGGTTTGCTAATGTCTGACCAGCATTAGTTTACTTGGTTTATACAATAGTTTTTCTTCAGTGGATTGAGATATTTGTAGATTACTTTAGGAAACCAGACAGCTTATACGTATTCGAGCTTGGCTGGAGTCCTCTCGATGCATAGCTGGCATGTATACGTATCCTAGTCCTACGTATTTTGGGACTGGGGTGTTACAAGAAGGCCCTTGCATTAATGGTTTGCTCTTAACTGCATGTACACCGTAGAATGGTTCGGTAACCTTAGTTTATGTCATGTCACATTTCGTTCTAGTCATAGCATGGGCGGTGTCACATCACAGAATAGTATGCCATTTCTTGTCCTTAATTTGGTTGTAGGGGTGGTCTACAGTTTCGTTGATAGGACACTAGGTCATGTTATGTTTGGAACATATTACTTTTACTTGTGACTTTGCAACATATTTTTATATTCAGTTTATATGACAAGTTTTTCTATATCTTGTTACTGTTGGCTCATTGGTCATGGTCGAACCTGATTTTAATAATTGATCAAACTCTGTCTCGATATAAGGGCTAATTGGACTATTTGGACAACTTGGACAAATGCTAAAGAACTGCTACCTATGTGTTCAAGACCGAAGCCGATTTTGTCGTATGAGTCCGTATGCAATATAATTTTCATATTTATTGAGTCTAGGAATACTTTGTACACCGAGTTGTACTGGTAAATAAGCTATCCCAAAAACGTTTTCAAAAATATCCTATGTTTTGAAAAATAGCCCACTTTACAAAGCTCCTAACTGCTTAAACTTTTCAAAAAGCCAAAACCAAAATCTACTTTTTAAAATGACCAAAAATTCAAAATAATCCTAGAAGAATTCGGCTAGAATTGGGCCCGAATTCGCCTAGTGTATGTTATATTTTGAACTTGGTCTTCCTGCAGTTACGGATGCAACGATGATTTGTCGAGATTCTCTCATAGAGTTCTGCCCAAATCATGTCTGAATTCTGTTAGAGTTTTGACTTTAGAAAACCTATAAATAGAGAAAGATTTCAATCATTTCAACTCACTCATTCACTTTCTTATATCTTCTCTCTAAGCTTAAACGCCTTCCAAAGTGCTCTAAAGCTTTTATTTTCAAATCCTAAGTCAGTTACAATCCTCTAGTCGATTTGCCAGTGTGGTACGGTCTAGAAGCTTCAGAGTGATTATAATCAGAGGCTTGATTGAAGAAAGTCACTTCACAATTGAAGTTGGTCGAGTACTTCGTATTAAAGCTCGCGTTGTATAAGTTGCAAGGACTTCGTATGAAAACTTGACGTACTTTCCAATAGTGGATTCAACTGGAAGCTAGAGTTCTTCCGACTGGAATAGTGCTCACAAGAGGGAAACCAGTATACATCGTCGTCTTTGCGTTTGCTTTCTGATCTCTCCCTTTATATTTATTTATTTGTGATATATGCATTCTCTGTGATCTTGTTGCTAACTTTTTAATTAGCTAAATTCCGCTGCCTACTCTATTCACCCCTCTCTAGAGTATTGCGCTTTACGATTCGTTCCGACAGTTACATCCCTCTGAGGATCTGGTGATCTCTCAAGGTGTGTATTTCCTCACTTTTTTCAGGTGTTCTAGCCAAGATCATGGTCCTCTCTTTTCTATCGAAGATGACTGCTCTTGGATCGTCTTTTGCTACTTATTACAAATTCTTTCCTTTGTATTTATTTTTTCTCATTTAAAAATGCTTGGAGTATATTTGTCTCCACCCAACAACATGTACAGTGATAATTCATTTTATATTATATAATATCATATTTCTTTTATTTTTTGGATGAGATTTAGTGAGTCATAATTATACTATATTTACAACTTACGTATATATATTATATGACTGGCATATTTATGTACCTAGTCCTATGTATTTTAGGACTGGGTCATTACATGTTTACGTACCTATTCCTACATATTTTGGGACTGGGGTGTTACATATTTCTGTGGTGGCCCATGTAAGTCTTTTCTCTCAACTCTAGATCTATTATCATGACCTTCTAATCGTTTGAAACTTGAGAATGATTAGAATCGTTCTCTTGATCATACCTCCAACCTGGAAGACTATCTATTCTCAAGGAACCATTTATTATGAGTCTCTATTATTTTCCTCTCGATTTCTTAATCCTCAATATCCTTAAATTTTTGCTTTAACTAGTAACCATTATACTCTACCCAACCCATACCATGATCTTCGAACTTAACTATATATGTTTTGTTTTTCTCCCAATTTAAATTACTTCCTTCATTGAGGATTTATTAATCTACTAGCTCCGTTATTCATAAAATCTTGGCCTTAATATATTTCCATTATCCGAAGATAAGAACGAATCATGACACCCTTCAGTTATACAGAGCTAGATTAGAACTCCCAAAGAGAATATTATGGTCTAGTGAAAAAGATGATTATGTGATTATGAAGCATATAAGATTGAGTTGTATTTTGAATTTTGAAGAAGACACTAGTAGATGAAATATTTAGGAAAAATTTCTTCTCATGTTATTAGTTTCGAAGTTACTCAAATATTGAAGATGAAGTTTTTAAATTTTATGTTGATTGACAAAGTATGAAATTCCTACTACTGTGAGCTTGATTTTTTCTTTTGGCCAAATTGATTGGGGATTTATTGAATTTCAATTTTTGAAGAGTTTTAACATTCAAAGAATTTTAAAATTTTACCGAATCTAAATTTTGAGGAGAAATAATAAATTACAAGAATAGTAGAATACAGAAGTACATGAACGATTTTGTTAAAACACAAATTTGAGGGTTGTGACGATATCAAAGGCGAATTTGAAATTAGAATATTGGTTTATTGATTAAATTTTTGTGATAGGGGAAATTCGTACCTATTTTTGAGTTTAAACAATAATTGTTTGATGGTAGAACTAGATACTGATGGGTTGTCATGTGATATCTTCTAAACCACATCCGTGACTTTATTTTATAGTTATCTAAATCACAATTTTCTAAATTGCCTATTTCGTTGTACGTCGTTTCCTTCTCCAATTCTTTGATCGTGTTTTCTTATCGAGAAATCCTTCTACCTTCTCAACCCTACCTACCCTAGTCATTTTTTAATTTCGAGGACGAATTTATTTGTAAGTTGGGTAGGATGTAAAACTCCCTAAATTCTACTATATTTTTTTATTTATTTCGGTATTTGTACGACGATGACAAATACGTATATACGAAGTATTTAATTATGTTATACAAAAGTCCTATAAGTTTTAAAAAATATAGAAAATAAATATTTTTTTTTGAAATACATATATGGTAAATATTTTGCTTTAGTTTATATAAAATGTGTCATACAGAATTTTAGTAAAACTTTATTTTTTTAAATACTATTTTTTTGGTTATACAGTTATAGGTACGAATTTCGAAAATAATTATTATGTAATTAATTTGAATTATTTTTGCGCGAGATACATGAAAATAAATTCATGTATATTTTGTAAAATTTTGATTTTTGAAAAAAGGTTATTTAGAATTATATTTAATTTATGAAAAAGTATTTTAAATTATTTTTATTTATAAAAGGTATTTTAAATGTTTAAAAATTTATGGTGATTAAAATGGGATTAGAATTTATTGAATTTGATTTTAAATAGTTTTAAATTAAATGTGTGATTTATCAAAAAAGGGTTTCAATTTCCTACTCCTCATCCAACTAGGAGTCTCCACCTCCTATATAAGGAGGAGCCCCTTGTTTTTTTCCCTAGAAATTTCATAACCCAAAATTCCAAACCAAAGGTGTCCGTACACCGTTTCGGTGTCCACCTTCCTCGTATCAGCCTATCAACCTCGGGACCGACCCCGAGTTTCTTTCCACTATCACGAATCCACTATACAAATTAGAACATTATCTTCTCTGTGTCCGACACACCAGACATCGATCCAACCCAACTTCTTCCAGTGTCCGTGTCACGCAGGACACGACACACCGACCAACCCAAAATCCTCCAAACGCTAACCCCAAACCTAGCCATATCACTGCCCCTAACCTTTCGGCAGTCGTTTACTGCCTGTGCCGCACCATTCCCCTGACCCCCTCGCTGTCGCAACCTCCTCCGCTACCATCCCCTCTGCCGCACCTACGCTGCTCGCCGCAGATGTCCACCACTGTCACCGATTCCCCTATCCGACCAGTCCTTCTTCCTGTCTCCACAAGAACCGCACAACCGACACCACCGCCACCAAAGGCCTCCGGCCGAGTCAACCCCCTGACCTCCGGTCGTTGTTCCTCCCGGCCTGTAACTCCCTAAACCTATTTCCATATATTTTGAATTATAGAAATTTTTCTACAAAAAATTTATTATTAATTATTTTAATAATATTTTCTTCTTTAAGTAAACTTGTTCTATTGGATTTGGTTAGTATAAAAAAATTGATTTCAATCTTAGATTAACCTTATTTTCTAAAATTAAGATTTTTCTTTACTAATGCTTAGTACTGCTAATGTTTTCATAAAAACTTGTATTTGTATATTTTAAATTACTCTAAAGGCATTTGTTAATAAAAATGTTTTCAGGATGTATAAAAATATATTGAATTTTATTAAATCATTTATTTGTTATCATTAAAGTTTATTAGAGATTGATTAACAAGGACACAAATCACAAGTCTGTCATCATTCCTTGTTAAAGATTGATTTATAATTTACTAACTAATTTTGTAATTATTTTTACTTATTATTATCTACAGTTAAGCGAAGTAGCTAACAAATTCTGTTATTTAATTAGTTTGTTTTAAGTAATTATTTCAGTTAGGAATCTGTTAGAAATTCTGGTGAAACCTTTTAAAAATTCTAGAAGTAATATTTGAAAATTTGAAAACTGTTTGGATTTATATTTGAAAATCTGTTAGAAATTGAAAATATGTTTGAAAACCATTTTAATTTGAAATTCTGGTTAATTATTCAAATTTGAAAATCTGTTACTAAACCTATTTTCTAGCCCCAAATCTATTGTTATTTACCACTAGTGCCATTGTCCTAATCTGGGAAAGTACCCCCAGATCTACTCCTATTCACCACTTTGCCACATATTATTTTATTATAAATTGACTGTCAGTACAAAGTACATATTTTTCCAGGACTGACATCACAGTGTCCAGTCACATCAATTCTCTCTCTATTTTCTCTCTTTACACTCTCTGCTCACTGGTCGAGCATCGTCGGAGCTCCGCCACCAGTCCACCGCTGCGCCGCCGCTTCCTCGTGAGACGAGGCTGTCACTTCGACTGCTGTTCCCCGTAATTTTTGCCACCCTTGAATACCGTGCCGAACCTCGAATCCTATGTGCGCCCCCCTCTTCGAGTTTCATGCCACCCTTCGGAACCTTGATCGCCACCACCTAGAGTAGATCCGAGCCAAGCCAGAGTCCCAATGCCGTAGCAGAGCCGATCTGCCGACGTCTTTCGAGCCAGATCGGTTCAGCCACCGCTCGCCTCAACTAGTTCTGGTTCTCCTTGATGCCACTGCCGCCCTCAAGATTTTGTCTCCACCGCAGCGCTCGTCGTCGGGACCCACCGGAGCCATGGACGATATCACCTCGACTGCAGCGCCATCTCAAGCCGCATCCTTCTCACCGAACCAACGTAAGTCTTCTCCTTCATCTTCATGTCTTTTCTTCGGATGCCTCTTTATTTTTGGGGTTTAGGTTTTGTTCTAGAGAAAGAGAACATGAAGATTTTAAGGATTAGGGATGGGGTTCTCGGTTTTGTTGAAGAGGAGTATAGAAGAGGATGGGCCGGTCGGGTCATGGAGTGTTGGCTATAATAAAATTAGTATGGAGTCGGCTGAGGAAGTATGAAGAGGTAGAAGCTTGAGAGTGGAGGTTCTGTTCGTTGCACATGGGAGTAGGAAATGATTTAATAGGAGAGAAGAGTGGGGGAATTTTTGAAGGCTGAGAAAAGAAGATGATGATGGGGGCTAGCCTCTGGAGTGTTCGGCTGAGAATAAGAATAATAGAGTAGTGAGAGGAGAGTGGCCGTGAGTAATGGTAGGATATGGCCTGGTAGAATTTATGATGAAGAGATGGTGTGAATGGAATTATTTGAATGTGAGCTGGGAATTAGAAATGAAGTGAAGAAGTGTGAAGAAAGAAGAGTGAGCGAACGAATGGGAGCGGGCCGGGTGCTGTGTATAGCAGTGACCAGTGAGCTGAGAGAAATAGTGATGGGATGTGGGAATGATGATTGCGTGTGGGATGGGGATTCCATTACACCTATTTGCTGTTGCCTTCCGATTTGAACCTTCGAAATTCAAAGGGGGTAATCCACGTGGTCCTCTGCTTAAATTTTTTATTATTGCTGTAACATAGCAGTGAGTATAGTTGGCTCTTCAAAAATCAAAAGGTTGTATGTACCTTTTTAAAATTTAAGAGTCAGCATTGGTACTTGGTAGTTGTTGTCTGGGTTGTGTTTAGACTACATGGCTGACTTGAAATATGAGTGTGGAAATATTGGAGTAAGTAGTTTAGTTAGGATTTGATGATAACATGCTAGGTTGGGTCAGATCATTAAGGATGGGTTGGAATTATTATGCAGCAGTATTTAGTAGTTGGGCTTGGGCTGAAATAGTGTTGGGCTGGCAGTATGAGATGGGCCAGTACAGATGACTGAATGTATTAGGCTTATTTTTCATTTTCATGTAATAAATTCTTGTGGTTTATTTAAGCATCTCTATTAGCAGTAAAGATTTCAGATTAGCTAGTGAATACTATTAGTATTATTCATAAAAGAAATTAGTAAGGCTTGAATAATTAGATAATTCCTAATATAATTATTATTTGCACTTGGAAATTAAAGTGCTAAGTAACCATATTTTAAATTTAAAATTTATTTATAATTATGTTTCTGTACAACTATTTTTGTAAAATATAGATTATGTTTCTACCTAGTAGTGTATAGTTGGTAGTATTTAGTAAAATCATTAGACTTATACTTTGGTGGTAAAACCCTAGTATATCAAAATATTTCTACTTCCAAAAATATTTATTTTACTAGTAAAATGTTTCTAAAAAGTTTATAGAATTACGATTATTATTTTGCTAACAAAATATTCTAGTATTTTCTAAAATGATTTTCTTATTAAATATAGCATAAAATATTATTAGGCGATATTAAATATTTACAAAAGCAGTGTTAGCTATTTTTGCCTATAAGTAATAGAATTAGCTAGTTAATGTCATTATTCAAACCCTAATAACTTGTACAAAATATTACCAGGTGATTTACAACCATGCAATACTACTCTCGTGCAACCAAACCGAGGCAAGTACACTGACTCGACTTGTACTTTGTATTTTTGTCTTACATACATATGTCATGTTCCCATATCGGACACGAGATACACACGATTGCCTTGTACCTTGTTCATTGCTTGTGAGTCATTGTTTATTGCGGGGATTGGGGGAAATATTAGCTTTTGTGTGACCACACCCAACATAGGTATTATGGATAGCCTAATCGTACACTTCACGTACGATGAAGCCGTACCATGTAGAATTGATTGACTCATTGATTGATTGTGCTCCTAAGCCGGTCACACATTAGTTTAATATTTCAAATTGTCACATTAGCATATTGATTGTCGTGTTTCATTGCCTTGTACATTGATAGCCGTGTTCATTGTCAAGCATATTGATTGTCGTCCACTGCCTGCAGTTTCATATTTCATTTCTGGTACCGTAGTTTCACTTCCATTTCTGGTATTCCGGTTTCACCTTGTATTTTGTACTACAGATGTCACCCTCATTTTCTGTATTTCCCGTATTTCTCGTATTTTGTATTTATACTCGTATCTGGATTTTGGCATGTATTTTTATTTTTTTTAACTTGTGGAATTTTGGTATTTCTCGTATTTTGGGTTTTATCATGGTTCGGTTTTAATTGGTTTGGATTGGGTTGGTTTGATTTGGTTTATTATGCATAGAAACACCTTAACCTACACTCCACCCTCAACACACCACATCCCACCCTCTTTATATTCCCCACCTACCACTCTCTCTCTTCATTACCACCACCATTTATTTCCTTCTTCTTCTCCTTCCTCTACACAACTCTCCCAACCGTAGGCAAGTGCATCTTGCCACTACATGAGAACCCTCTTTTATTTGTCCCTTTGCTAGATTAGGACATGGTGATCAACATTAGAACTTAGCATTTTGTGATTTGGAGTCTCCATTGCTCTAGATCTAGGTTTTCCCTATTTTCAGTTTTGCTTGGTTTTGATCTATTTAGGTTGGATTTTTATGGGTTTTGATGTTTCCATGTGGAAGAGCATTCAATTCCACCCAAATTGGAACTTTGGAAATCCGGATTTGGAGTTCGGATGGCCAAATTATGATGATGTGTAGCCTTGAGTTCAACCATGGTGTTCTTGCTGTTTGGAGAAGACAGTGAGCAGTGTGCAGAGCTGTTTAGCTTACGCACAATGAGCTGCGCGCGCTCTTTAGCGTGCGTACGCAGACTTGGGTACGCTTCCTGTTGGAAGCGTGTCTCCTTGAGCGTACGTGACTTTTTACCTACGCTGCTCTCTGTAGCGTGCGTGACTTTTCACCTACGCTGCTCTCTCAGCGTGCGTGACTTTTCACCTACGCTGCTCTTTGTAGCGTGCGTGACGTTTCACCTACGCTGCTCTCTGTAGCGTGCGTGACTTTTCACCTACGCTGCTCTCTCAGCGTGCGTGACTTTTCACCTACGCTGCTCTCTGTAGTGTGCGTGACTTTTCACCTACGCAGCTCTCATGCGTGCGTGACTTTCGCGTACGCTGCTCCCCTGACCCCTTGCTTAACCCATTGGCTCTTGGAGTTTTGGTCTTATTTCTTTAAGCTTGGCTTTTCTATAGCCCTGTATATTGATATTTTATTAGATATTTTACGCCTATTTTATATCCTTACGCCTTTTGTCATGAACTTGATTTTACTTAATATGTTTGGAATGACTATTGTATATGGCATGGTATGACAAGGAACTAGCATAACACGACAGTGACCCGTAGTGGTGCACTCCTGAATGACCAACCTGACATGATAGTGGCCCGTCGTGGCGCACTCCTGACAAGTACCCTGACATGATTTATCTTAATGCTGTTGCGACGGCTAACTTAACTTGACTGGCCATGACACCGTGGGTGGTTCCTTCTTGATTGCTTGTTAAATCCACTTGTCCTGTCTTGCATCATGTCTAGGATGGGACTCCTGAGTACCACGGTCAGGAGTACCTACTAAAATGGATTAAGGTTAATAACTAGAATAACACAGTAGTCATGAAGAGATGACACAGCTACGGGCAATCCCGTTACCTAGGCGCTCTTGGGATCTGTAGCCTGCCGTTGAGTAGGGCACATTTCCAGCACACCGTCGCGTGTTGCACCCTCTAAGTCACCTAAGGGTACATTTGTCTTCTGGGCGATGTACCCACCTGAATTCAACCCCTAATTTTTGACCTGGGTAACCTGGATGGTCTGCAGGGCTTGTGGCTGTGGAACAATCTCACTGCATCTTATTAGTAATTAGGCCTGTGATAACCCTAGTTAGTTAAAGTAGTAAGCCGTAGTATCTGCTTGGCCGTGATTGATTGAATGAGGTATAACCAGTTTAGTCATGTCTTGATCCAGTACAAGATTGCTCCCTGTCTTGATTTCTTACATTATTATCTTGCCAATAAATGGTGGGAAACCAAGTTCTGTTCAGATGAAGGGTTACAACCCCGGCCCTTGTTTGGTTTACGGGTTATAACCTGGCTATCAGAATAGTTCCATGGTTATCTCGTCGTATATCACCCTGACATGCTTTTCGTAAATTCTAGTTTTAATATTATATTTTTCTTGTGCTGATTGCTGGCTTTCGTTCTTATCTCGTGGCCCCCTTGTGGCACTTGCTCTTTCTGGGGTTGACCCAGCTGGTTTTGTGTGGCCAGATTTTGGAGCAGCTCCCGAGGATCTACCAAGCTTCCAGCCCGATGGTGGCGACTAGAAGGAACCCGGGCTACGAGTGGGTTTTCTATTTTGTTTCGCTCACTCTATTGTAAAATTATTCTTTTGAGGCGTTTAGCCGACGAGCACCTGTTAGCTCGATGCACTTTACTTACTGTCTGCCTACGGGCTGTAAACATGATTAACAAATCCTAGGGTTGATCATGTACGACTAAACTCTTGCTAGTCCTAACATTTTGTAATGACTAGCTTCATGATCAGCTGAATATGTGATATTTGGGACGCCTTATTATTGTATATTTAATGATCATATATCTTGCGACCTTACTTACTTGCTTGTGATTGAGACATTAGGCTTGTTCATGACCATAAGAGACTGTTGACTTGTAGTAAACCCTCATATTTTTAGACAGCCGTGACCGTATATCGAGGTGGTTTCCATTTCAATATACGTAGCTGGCTATGTCTGCCCCCGCTCTCCAGTATTCTGGTTCTGGGGCGTGACACGGTTTAAGTGGTGGCCCATGCAGGTCTTGTCAATCAAAAAATGTGAGGGTTTACCGAATAGATGTCTCAATCTGTATTCGCCCTTGATCTCCGCCCGTATTTTCAAATCCCTGAAATTCTTGCCCTGATTACATGCTTGTATCGTTGATCTGTCCTGGTCCTTTCTTATTGTTTCCCTGTGTCGTCTTCCTCAGCGGCACTGTACCTGACCCTGCCGATCAGCAAGGAGAAGCACCTCCCGTGGACCAGCAGCAACCTGGAGATCAAGCCCAGCATTCCGGAGTAGCCTCCAAAGTTGTGCCTACTGGAGGAGAGTCACCAGTTCGGCCCGTCCAGCCCGCAGAGCCAGATGATGGTACCTTAGTAGGCCTCATCAGAACCTTGATAGCTTCCCAGGATCGTCGAAGCGACGCCCTGCACCAGACAGTTCAAGATGCTTCGACCAGAGGCGGTCATCCAGGGAACCAGGCGGCAAACAACTTCAAGCAATTGAACCCTCCTTTCTTCGACGGCACCGAGGATGCGATTGCCGCGGATGCATGGCTTCAGGATACCGAGGTGATTCTGGAAGCAGCTAGGACACCCGAGAATGAGAATGTGGCGGTGGTATGCCTGCAGTTGTTGGACTTGGCTCGCAGTTGGTGGACGGCACAAGCCATGGGATTAGGGGCACCCATTGCTTGGGCAGTATTTAGAGAGAGATTCCAGACGAAGTATTTCGATGCTGTGGCTCGGTACGACCTGCAGACCAGATTTACCAACTTGAAGCAAGAAGGTAGAACAGTCGACAGTTATGCATCGGAGTTTTCTAGACTTAGTAGGTTTGCCCCCACCTTGGTGGCGACCGAGTTTGATAGGGCCCAGCGATTCCAGCAGGGGCTGTATTTGGAGATCTTGTTGGCGGTTGAGCAGTTCGAGCACCATATGTTCGATGCAGTCTTGAGAGCAGCTAGGAGGCATGAGTACACCTCCCAGAGGATCGTAGATAGGACCGAAAGTAGGAAGCGGTCCCACAGTCAGATGCACCAATCATCAGCTCCAGTCCCGACAATTAGGGGATTGACCATTGGAACTCCGAGGTGGGCGGCCTCCGTAACGTCGGTTCATCATTCGACCCCGACGTACCTGCAGTAGCAGAAGCAGAAGCAGACTTCCGCGATGGGATGTTCTCATTACGGGAAGCCAGGGCATGTGGTGGCAGATTGTCGTAGGGCGTAAGGATTGTGCCTGGCTTGTGGAGCAGCAGATCATAGGATAGGGGCTTGCCCGAATAGGGGTGGTTCATCAGCATCCAACCTTTCTAGCTCTTCGGTGAGAGGACCGGTCCCAGCACCAGTTCAGCAGCAGCAGTATCAGTCTTCGAGGCCCTTGCCGCCTCAGTCTCAGGCATTCCAGCAACAGCACCCCCAGCAGTATGCACAAGCCCAAGCTCAGACCCAGAATATGCAGAGAGGTTTCCAGCAGAGGGGACCAGCAGCCAGAGGACAAGGTCAGGCCATGGTGATGGCTATGGAAGAAGAAGTTGCACCAGGTGAGATTGTGGCAGGTACTATTCTCGTCAACTCCTCTCCAGCGTCTGTATTATTTGATTCTGGTGCATCGCATTCATTTATGTCTGCACGATTCGTGACACGGATAGGATTGGAGCCCGAGTCATTATCAGTGAGGCTCAATATACTTACTGGTAATGGCCTTGTGGGAGTAGATCGAGTGTTTTCCTCGTGTCGGATCGTAGTTAGCGGTAGGGAGTTTTTCGCTAGATTCATAGAGTTTTCTATGGCAGACTATGATGTAGTCCTAGGCATGGATTGGTTGAGGAACCAGTATGCAAGGATAGACTGCCATATTGGTAGAGTTGTCTTTAGTATCCCCGGCGAGCCAGAGTTTTCGTTTTCCAGAGGTGCAGTGGAGCCGTCTTCTCCAGCATTGCGGATGGCAGTAGCAGCAGTGCAATTACCCCGGATAGTTGAAGAGTTTCCAGATGTCTTTCCAGAGGAGCTTCCAGGGATACCGTCGGAGCGAGAGATTGAGTTCACTATAGACTTGATTCCCGGGACAGCACCAGTATCAGAGTGAGTCTACAGGATGGCGTCTTCAGAGTTGGAGATTTTATACAAGATGATTGAAGAACTGAGGACCAAGGGATTCATCCGTGCAAGTGGATCGCCTTGGGGAGCCCCGATGCTTCTTGTGAAAAAGAAGGATGGTACGTCCAGGCTATGTGTTGATTATCGTACCTTGAATTCGGTGACAATCAAGAACAGATACCCTCTTCCGAGGATAGATGACTTGTTTGATCAGCTCAGAGGGGCTTCAGTGTTCTCGAAGATCGACTTGCGGTCGGGATACCACCAGATCAGAGTCAGAGAGCAGGACATCCCGAAGACGGCATTCAGATCGAGGTATGGACATTGGGAGTTCCTTGTTATGCCCTTTGGAGCGACCAATGCGCCGGCCGTATTCATGGACCTCACGAATCGCATTTTCATGCCTTACTTGGATCAATTTGTGATCGTGTTCCTAGATGACATCCTGGTCTACAGCAAGAGTGAAGCAGAGCATGAGCAGCATCTCAGAGTCGTCCTACAGACGCTTAGGGAGCATCAGTTGTATGCCAAGTTCAGTAAATGCGAGTTCTGGCTCGATCGCATATCATACTTGGGTCACATCATTACCCGAGGAGGAGTGGAAGTGGATCCCCAAAAGATTGTGGCTATCGAGTCATGGCCGGTACCCAGCTCAGTGGCAGAGGTTCGCAGCTTCCTTGGATTGGCCGGCTACTACCGGCAGTTCATTTCAGATTTCGCAAGGATTTCAGCACCGATGACCCAGTTGACCCGCAAGGATGTGCCGTTTGTTTGGACAGCAGAGTGTCAGGAATCATTTAAGAAGTTGAAGCGAGGTTTGATAACGGCTCCCATTCTCACCCTTCCAGATGGGACCGGAGGATTCACAGTTTATTGCGATGCTTCAGGCAGAGGATTGGGGTGTGTCTTGATACAGCATGGGAAGGTAATATCTTATGCGTCACGTCAACTACGTGATCATGAGAAGAATTACCCGACCCACGACTTGGAACTGGCGGCGGTAGTGTTTGCTTTGAAGTTGTGGAGGCACTACTTGTACGGAGATAGAGTGGAGATCTTTACTGATCATAAGAGCCTGAAGTATGTTTTCACCCAGAAGGACCTTAATATGCGACAGAGAAGATGGCTCGAGCTACTAGTGGACTATGATGTGGATTTGCAGTATCATCCCGGGAAGGCCAACGTTGTAGCAGATGCATTGAGCAGGAGAGCCGGAGTTTATTTCCTGACGGCGCAACCAGAATTATTGGCAGATCTTCAGAAGATAGGAATTGAAGTGGTTCTTCCAACCAGCGTGGCATTGATGGCCAGCCTACAGGTTCAGTCCAGCATAGTTGAAAGAATCCGGGTGGCGCAGTCAACAGATTCCAAGATCCAGCGACTCAGAGCAGAGTGTGAAGCAGGAAGAAGGCCAGAGTTATGTATCCATGAAGACGGTACACTTCGGCACGGCACTCGTCTTTGTGTACCCAGTGGAGATATCAGACAGGAAGTCATGGCAGAAGCCCACAGTTCGCAATATTCTATTTATCCGGGTGGTACGAAGATGTACCGTGATATTCGTCAGCATTTTTGGTGGAATGGCATGAAGAGGGACAGGAAGTCATGGCAGAAGCCCACACTCGTCTTTGTTTGTCTCTCGGTGTTTGGTTTGCTAACAGGTTAAAGCTGAACATCAGAGGCCCGCTGGACTTCTTCAACCCTTACCGATCCCAGAATGGAAATGGGAGCATATAACCATGGATTTTATGACCGGATTGTCCAGATCTTCGGTCGGCAGAGATGATATTTGGGTAATTATGGACAGGCTTACCAAGGTGGCACACTTTCTCCCATTCAGAGTTGGACAGTCGACGGCGCAGTTAGCAGAGATGTATCTCAGGCAGATTATCAGGCTTCACGGTGTGCCAGTCAGCATCACCTCGGACAGGGATTCAAGATTCACATCACACTTTTGGCACAGCTTGCAGAAGAGTTTGGGGACTCGCCTTCAATTCAGCTCAGCTTATCACCCGCAGACGGATGGTCAATCAGAGCGCACAATCCAGACTCTTGAAGATATGTTGAGATCCTATACCCTTGACTTTGGTGGTTCATGGGAGAATCATCTGCACCTGGTGGAATTCTCGTACAACAACAGTTATCAGGCCAGTATCCAGATGGCACCATTCGAGGCTCTTTATGGCAGGAAGTGCAGATCCCCGCTAGCATGGGATGATGTCGGGGAGAGGCAGATGCTCGGACCCGAATTGATTTCCCAGACGGTTGAAGTGGTCAGGAATGTCAGAGATCACCTCCGAATTGCCCAGGACCGCCAGCGCCACTGGGCCGATGCTCATCGGCGTCCCTTAGAATTTGCTGTCGGCGACCATGTATTCCTTAGGATCTCGCCTAACCGCGGCGTCATTCGCTTTGGCGTGCGGAGAAAGCTTAGTCCTAGGTATATAGGGCCGTTCGATATTCTAGAGCGAGTAGGAGATGTATCCTATCGTCTCGCTCTTCCGCCGTCGCTAAGTGAGGTGCATGATGTATTCCATGTGTCCCAATTACGACGGTATATTCCGGACCTGAGCCACATTCTAGACCATTCGAAATTGGTTGTTGGTACCAACCTTTCGTATGAGGAAAAGCCCGTGTCTATATTGGACCGGAGGGAGAAGACACCCAAGAACAAGACTATTAAATTAGTCCGTGTTGCTTGGGGTCATCACTCTCTAGGTGAGTCAACGTGGGAGCATGAGGACGACATCCGATCGCGATATCCCTACCTGTTTGACTCATGAGGTATAATGTCTTTCTTATGCCTTACGTTTTCCCTTCCTTGCTTGCATTGTATGATTGAACTGCTTAGTGTAACTTGCCTGTGCTTAGTGTAGCTTGTCGTGACAATCTCTAGCTCCTTGATTAAATTCCGAGGACGGAATTCTTTTAAGGTGGGTAGAGTTGTCACCCTCATTTCCCGTATTTCTCGTATTTCCTGTATTTCGTATTTATACTCGTATCTGGATTTTGGCATGTATTTTTATTTTTCTCAACTTGTAGAATTTCGGTATTTCTCGTATTTTAGGTTTTGTCATGGTTCGGTTTTAATTGGTTTGGATTGGGTTGGTTTGATTTGGTTTATTATGCATAGAAACACCTTAACCTACACTCCACCCTTAACACACCACATCCCACCCTCTTTATATTCCCCACCTACCACTCTCTCTCTTCATTACCACCACCATTTATTTCCTTCTTCTTCTTCTTCTCCTTCCTCTACACAACTCTCCCAACCCTAGGCAAGTGCATCTTGCCACTACATGAGAACCCTCTTTTATTTATCCCTTTGCTAGATTAGGACATGGTGATCAACATTAGAACTTAGCATTTTGTAATTTGGAGTCTCCATTGCTCTAGATCTAGGTTTTCTCTATTTTCGGTTTTGCTTGGTTTTGATCTATTTAGGTTGGATTTTTATGGATTTTGATGTTTCCATATGGAAGAGCATTCAATTCCACCCAAATTGGAACTTTGGAAATCCGGATTTGGAGTTCGGATGGCCAAGTTATGATGCTGTGTAGCCTTGAGTTCAACCATGGTGTTCTTGCTGTTTGGAGAAGACAGTGAGCAGTGTACAGAGCTGTTTAGCTTACGCACAATGAGCTGCGCGCGCTCTTTAGCGTGCGTACGCAGACTTGGGTACGCTTCCTGTTGGAAGCGTGTCTCCTTGAGCGTGTGCGACTTTTCACCTACGCTGCTCTCTGTAGCGTGCGTGACTTTTCACCTACGCTGCTCTCTCAGCATGCGTGACTTTTCACCTACGCTGCTCTCTGTAGCGTGCGTGACTTTTCACCTACGCTGCTCTCTGTAGCATGCGTGACTTTTCACCTACGCTGCTCTCTCAGCGTGCGTGACTTTTCACCTACGCTGCTCTCTGTAGCGTGCGTGACTTTTCACCTACGCTGCTCTCTCAGCGTGCGTGACTTTTCACCTACGCTGCTCTCTGTAGCGTGCGTGACTTTTCACCTACGCAGCTCTCATGCGTGCGTGACTTTCGCGTACGCTGCTCCCCTGACCCCTTGCTTAACCCATTGGCTCTTGGAGTTTTGGTCTTATTTCTTTAAGCTTGGCTTTTCTATAGCCCTGTATATTGATATTTTATTAGATATTTTACGCCTATTTTATATCCTTACGCCTTTTGTCATGAACTTGATTTTACTTAATATGTTTGGAATGACTATTGTACATGGCATGGTATGACAAGGAACTAGCATAACACGACAGTGACCCGTAGTGGTGCACTCTTGACATGACCAACCTGACATGATAGTGGCCCGTCGTGGCGCACTCCTGACAAGTACCCTGACATGATTTATCTTAATGCTGTTGCAACGGCTAACTTAACTTGACTGGCTTTCGTTCTTATCTCGTGGCCCACTTGTGGCACTTGCTCTTTCTAGGGTTGACCCAACTGGTTTTGTGTGGCCAGATTTCGGAGCAGCTCCCGAGGATCTACCAAGCTTCCAGCCCGATGGTGGCGACTAGAAGGAACCCGGGCTACGAGTGGGTTTTCTATTTTGTTTCGCTCACTCTATTGTAAAACTATTCTTTTGAGGCGTTTAGCCGACGAGCACCTGTTAGCTCGATGCACTTTACTTACTGTCTGCCTACGGGCTGTAAACATGATTAACAAATCCTAGGGTTGATCATGTACGACTAAACTCTTGCTAGTCCTAACATTTTGTAATGACTAGCTTCATGATCAGCTGAATATGTGATATTTGGGACGCCTTATTATTGTATATTTAATGATCATATATCTTGCGACCTTACTTACTTGCTTGTGATTGAGACATTAGGCTTGTTCATGACCATAAGAGACTGTTGGCTTGTAGTAAGCCCTCATATTTCTAGACAGCCGTGACCGTATATCGAGGTGGTTTCCATTTCAATATACGTAGCTGGCTATGTCTTCCCCCGCTCTCCAGTATTCTGGTTCTGGGGTGTGACAACAGATTACATTGTATATTGCTCTTGTCAGGGTTGTTCTTTGCTCTTTTCCTGACATGATACGTTGCAGGTGAGTGGGAGGCCACATGGAGCATGTGATTGCATTAGATATTACAGCTTTTATTTTATTTTATTTTTTGGAGATTGTATTTTAAATATTCATTATTGTATCTTTATTTTATTTGACCGGATTTGTCTCTGGCTGATTTTGTACTAAAAAGACTTGATGGATATTGGTGATCATTTCTGGGAACGTTATAAAAGCTGTGTTTGTTTACTTTACATTGTGACTTGGAGTTTTCCTTAGTATTGTACAGCTTACTTCGTCGTGTCCATCGACGAAGGCTGGGAGTGTCCGATTCGTATCCGATTATTCGGGAGCGGGCCGTGACACGGCCACCCCCACTCATCACCAACGCCACCAAATTTTATCACCACCGCCACCAAATTCCATCACCACCACTTACCTCCAATCGCCCGTGTGCCTTCGATCTGGCGACAAGCGACGGATCTCGTCCAACTGCTTCCCTCGAGTAGATTCATCGCCGCCGCCGTCGTCCCGTGCGCATCCGCAAGATCCGGAAGCACATCGCCGCCCCCACGCTCGAGCACCCCGATGAGCCACCGTCGTGGCGTATGTGCCTCCGCTGCTTATCCCAACTCCTTGTCGGTGCCACCTTGCCGTACGCTGCGCTCCCCGGGAACCATGGGTAAGCCTCGCTCCTCTTACCCACTCTTTGCCACCAGCGTCATCCGCCTCGTCGAGATCACCGGACGGTGAGTCTCTCTCCGCTCCTCCTCTCTACTCTCGTCTATCTCACCCTCCCGCTCCTTCGATTTCTCCTCCCCCCTCGACTTATGTTCCCTTTTACTCATATTATGTGAAAAGAGATCAATAGCTCTTTTATTTCATTATGATGATGATTATTATTATTATTATTATTATTATTATTATTATTATTATTATTATTATTATTATTATTATTATTATGATTATTAATGTATGTATATATGTAAAAATAGAGATAATGTTATAAGTGTTATTATTATATCAATCTTTAGAAATTTTAATTATTAATATGTAGTAGATAATTTCCTAAAGCATTGTATTTTGAACAAAAATATTTTTGGGTTAAGCCTTACTGCTATTTTCAAAATTTGGTGAAGTAATTTTATCTATAACTTTTCTGACCAAAAATTATTTTGACAAAATTTGGTTTTTAGCCGTAAATCACTTTTCTAGATTTTATATTTTTTTTAAAAAATGTTTTATATATATAATGATTTTCTACCCTTGTCAAAATATTTATTTTTGACTAATAAAAATATGGCTTCCTACCTAAAATTTTATTTTGACAAATTAGGGGTTCCAGTCTAAAACCGATTTTCTATTTTCCAAGTATTTATCTAAAAATGTATTGTAACTAATAAAAGCTAGTTTCCAAATAGTATAAATATTTTCTAAAATAGTATATGTATTATTTACACCAATCTATCGATTATCAATTATTGACCATGGCTAATCGTATTTCCTATTCTCTTGCGAAACTAGACTACCTTATGTCGACCATAGCTAATTGGATTGTTCTGGACTCAATGGAATAGTTTGTCCTATAATCGGAGGCCATCTTGTGAAGTTATAGCACCAAAATAAATTATGTGCCATCATGATCATCGCACCACACCAGGCACCACTACCAGGCAAGATACCTTACCATTGTTGTTTATTTACTTTAGCTCATATATTGCATGCATTTATCATTATTTATTTTCTGCAAAATCAATTGTGCCTATATACATAATTCTTCTATTTAGTTCTATTTCCTATTACATAATCATTTATCATTAATCATTTCTATTACGTAATCATTTCCTATTTAGAATTACGTAATCATTTCTATTCATTTTCATTACCATGCACATTACCTTCTGTAACCCTGAAGCTCCACTGGAGATACGGTGTGAGAAGCCCCCTACTGTTACTGATTCCCTCTAACGTTCGAAGAACGTTGCGGACGTAGGCCCCTAGTGCCCATAGAGGGGACTAGGCCAATACCACATAGCCAGAGTGCCCATACGTTGGAGGTTTGTTCTTATATTGCATTTGCATAGACTAGTTAGGCGACCTTATCCGTTTAGGTATATGTACTTCTTCTTTGTGTACTTATACCTGGTCGCGGCTTGGAACAGTATTTTGTCGCGAACCAGCATGTCACACCTTGTCCTTGTTTGGTTGTAGGTGTGCTTCACTGCTTCAATGATAAAATACTAAATATTGTTGTGGTCCGAATACTACATCAGATTTATGGCATGGAAAGATACTTCATCACGGATTAGGGTGCAATCTCCTGTCCTTGTTTGGTTGGGGGAATGGACACTAATTCAGATGGAGTATTGGACCATGTTATGATCGGAATTAATTTTGAGCAGTTTATATTCAGTTATATGGCATATTTTTTTGTATCTTGTTATGTCCCTCTCAGGACCTGGTGATCTCTCCAAGTGCGTATTTCTTTTGACTTTTTACAGGAGTTCCAGCAAAGATCGTGATCTTCTTCTCCCTATCGAAGATGACATGCTCTTGAATACCACTTGCTGCTCGTATTCTTTATTTTATTATTTCCTTCTTTCTAGTCCAAAGTTTGTAGTAGATTTGCCTCCATCCAGCAGCTTGTACAAAGATATTTCATATTTGATTCTATAATATCTTATCTTTTATTCTGTGGATGAGATTCGTTAGCCATAATTATACTATATTTATAGCATACATATGTTTATTATAAGACTAGCATATTTACGTACCTAGTCCTACGAATTTTGGGACTGGGACGTTACATCATCCCTTCATCGGCATTCTCTGCAGCCTCAGCTAGAACTAGGAAATAGAGATACAAAGGCCCAGGATGAACCGACGTACACGGGGAACCAGGTGTCCCTCCATAAGGAGCATCATTATCCCTAGCCATGATTATACTATATTTACAACTTACATATATTTATTATTCGGCTGGCATATTCAGGTACATAGTACTACGTATTTTGGGACTAGTGCGTTACACCATCCCTTTATCGGCATTCTCTGCAGCCTCAGCTAGAACCGAAAAATAGAGATACAAAGGCCCAGGATGAACCGACGTACACGGGGAACCAGGTGTCCCACCATAAGAACCATCATGATCCCCCGGTAACCCTGACGATTATGGCAACCATGAAGCTCCTGCCCCGACTTCTTCGGATCCTTCTTCGATCGTAACCACAGAATATACCAACTGGTAAAGGAACTCTCTTTTCTGATGCTTTCATACAACCTAACGCAACACATGAGGGAAAAGAAAAGAAGATCGGGAACCAAAGAAAGCATTCGGGTCTGTACTACCTTCAGAGCTCCTTCTTTATAGTTGATCATCTTCCTCAAAGTCTTTTTGGCACGCCATAGAACCGTTTCAGCCAACCGCTTTCCAGCTCGCCGATGGCTGCTCACATCCGGAGCCGGTTGCCATGAATCATCCCAATAAAACCGACCAGAAGTAGATCTCTTTCGCGGTGGCGTTACCACAACAACATTGGATTCAGGAAGTTGATGTGAAGAAGAAGGCATTAGTCTCGTGCCCACAATGAAGCTACTCCCCACGCTATAGCTAACCGAGGGTACGATCGACTGACAATGAAAAGTAGCCTATGTAAAAATGATAGACGGCTCACACTCAACACTGGGCAACACAAACTCTGTATTAGTACTAATAGCGGAGTAATAATATATGCCCACATACCATCCAGCACATTCCCCTCGAAGCCAAGGTACAGATTTAGGTTCTCTAGTAAGAGCTGACAATACCCAAATTGCCTAGCAATGCTGCTTGACAAGTAAGGCTCCAAAAAAATGATATTCCTGCTCCGATAGACCAAATGAGATGGTCTTACAAAGAGAAGCAAATGTCTGGTTTGAGGGAAGAGCATATGAGTGCATAACCTTACATCAACATGTTCAAGAACGGCATCTACTTCAGAAAAATTGGGCACTACGAAGAAAAATGAGTAATTATCCAAGGAGGCCAAAGCCTGCCTATAATAGGGTCCCTCTTTGAAAACCCAGGTCATCGCCCCATATTACCGCAAGAAGGAATCTCCTTCCCGAATGATTTCGTCCTCTTCAGCGAACACTAAGGAGCGATGGTGTAGCAAGAACCACCCCAGCAGGAAGTGGTAAGGCATTTTCCCGCGATTGAAGTTTCTAGTCCCCTTGTAGTCTAGAACATTTTGGGTGAAAAGGCAGAGACCCCGTTGGAAGCAACAAACCATCACAAGGCTAAGGACCAACTTGTGCCCAAATGCCAACTTCACCGCTAGGAGTATCAGGTTACGGTTGATCCGGTCGATCGAACCTGAACACCCGGGGATAACGCACAACCACAACCAGAGCATCAAAAAGGCGACCATTACGGCCTTATTAAGAGGTTGCTCATCCTGACGGAAATATGATAGGTCTTCCACTAACCATCTACCCCATTCGTCCCCAGCTACGGACTTCTCCATACTCCGAATTAGAGTCTTAATCTGTTGGTGAGTCTGCAGCTTTTTTACATGGACTCGCTGCGAACCCGAGAAAGAAAAAAAAAGATAAGCCATCCACGCAGTAATCTTAGGAGCTGCCCCTTTGTCTTCTTGTCTTCATTGGAAGAAGCCTGCATACGGAGAAATGGCACAACAGTTCCTTATACACGGCAAGGAATTCAAGGTCCTCCCTTCACAGCGATCGCAATTCTTCATTTGAAGGAGTATACTCCTCAGAGGTCTTTTTACTGCAAGGCAATACAGATACTTCATACATCTCATGGAGGGTTAACCCTATTTTACCACCTGGCATATAGAACGTACCAGTATAGCGATTGTACAACTCTGCCAGTGCAATGAAGGCACCAATATTGATATCCAATCCCCGTTGAGTGGCTCTGATCGTCAAAAATAAGTCGATTGCCAGTAACTCAGCCTCATACTTCATCAGAGCCCACCCTGACAGAGCCTTCCACATAGGTCTATAGTGGGCCCAACCAACAAATCGAAGCTGTCCAGGAAGGTAAGATCCTTTTGTTGCTAGCTTATTTTCAACAGTATCCATGACAAATGGACTAACGGTTGGAGATATTTCATTCATAGAGGCACCGGGTAGCAAACCCATAGACAGACCAGGAATGGGGGCCCTAAAGTTGCATACACCTTCTTCGTCTTTGAAGAGAACCGATCGACACCAATCTAGACGTTCGCTAGCTCCTTGGTCAGCCTCACATAATTCCTCTTGGAACTCGCCACCAACGCAAGCAGACAATGGTAGATAGAGGCTCCATCAAAGGCAAGTACATGCGAGTTTCGTCAGAAGAAAAATGTCAATCCTCTTTGATCTTAACAACTTTCGATGTCAAGCATAGAAGGGCAAAAACTACAGTTTTAGAAACCCTTCTTCCTTAGCGAAATATAGCTTCCCCGCATTCAACTGATCCAAGAGGAAAGACAAGCTCTGGTCACCCACCATCCTCTGACGAATTTTGGGTTGGCCTTCATTAATCTGGACCTTGATAGCGGCTTTCAGTTCATCAAAGTTCACCCTCTGCGACATTTGCTCTGCACTCAAAAGGAGCTCACATGATGATGCTCAAGGAATGACCACTACAAAACAGAAAGGGTTGGCATGACTCAGCACATTTGGGGTTTTGAAAAACAAAACCCACCAAACACGGGGGAATCTTACCTTGTATTGGCAGCTGGACGTCAGGAGGATTCCTCAGCACCCTCTCATCAACCCAGAAAACAAATCCTTATCCTTTCTAGCCTTCTTCGCACACGTACCAAAAGAGAAAGCTTTGGGGGCCATCATACGTATGGTTTGCATATATGCACAGAACATAGGAGACCAAAGCCTAGAGAAAAAGGTGCTTCTCTCTTCAAACGAAAACCACTTTATAGCAGAAACTTGCCAGCCTGGTAAGTTTTAAAAAAAAGAAAAGGTGCACCCAGACGAAGCAATGCCGTCAGAAGTCCATAAACTCTACTAAAGTCTTGAGGGACCAGATTAAAGGGCCCAAAAACAATAGAAAAAAAAACATGATTTCATTCAAAGCATTCCAAACTAATTGCTAAGTTTGAAAACTTTAAAAGGGACCTTGTAGAAGCATAAAAATTTTCTAGGCTCAATCGAGGCCAAGCCACCTAAGGCAACGTGCATGAAGGTTCAGAAGACCTTTAAGGGGATGCCAAGTTCCAACATCACAACACTCCACGGTAGACCGCCTTTACAGAACCAAAGGCAACTGGACCACTCCATACGACAGCTCATATGTGGCCCAGACACCATGTGGCTTCCCTTCCAAAAGGCCTCCATGCGGCCAAAGAGGCATGTCGCTCAAACTGTCTACCATTCTCCGCATCAAGGAAGACAGCTCAAATTTCAGGTTGAGCTACCTACTTCTCCAAGACAACTGGTTCATGCCTTGGACCGGATCAACACAAGCTGGTTCGTGCTCCAGACCAGATCATCACAAGATGGTTCGCACCCAGAATCAGATCATCTCAAATCCCTTGGCAACGGCTGGAAGGATCAACACCATGTTTATAGCGTACGCACCATAACCGCCCCACTCAAATAAGATATTCCCTCCAAATTATGCCGAGCACCATGCATCAATCAAATATTGTTCCCCATGATTTAGGTCTCCCGTTTATGGTGTGTGCATTACACAACTGTACCATTCAAACGAGAAGTTATCCTAAATATTTATGCGTGCTGGTCACCTGTGATCAAGCAGTGTGGGTGGACAAAAATAACCACTGATGATTACACCCAAGGATCCTTAAGTCCTTCCCCGGAGGTCCTGAAGCAACGATCGCTCAATCAGCACCTCGATCAGGCCCAATGGTTAAATAGCGTGCCTAAACAACTGTGACAACCAAATAGCATCTTCCACGTAGGAGATTCTTCCATCATTATTACCTCCTTTATAGCTTACCCACTAAAAGGCAAATATAAAAGAGGTCCACGTCGCCAACATCATCATCGAGAGAGGATCACCTAAAAAGAAGGGAGGTAAAGGAAGAGAGATCATCGAAGAGATGATCGAAGAGATCACCAAAGAAGAAGGAGATCAGATCATCAACTGATCGAATCCACCAAATCAACCTTGTAAATAAGGACACCAGATACATAGGAGAGGGTCATAGAGAGCACTTAGAGAAGCTATTAAGTATCAGATCATCAACGGAGTAAAAGGGTCATTACAATACCCGATCTCCATCGGCACACTTCCTCAGAATCTTTATTTGTATTAACAAATCCTTCATGTTAGGGTCTTATTGTACTGTTCAAAATCGCATTATATAAAGTAAAGAAAATGAGTCTTATTTCAAAGTATTTCTTCTTCCCTTATCCCTCCGGAAGATACTTGTCATCCCAAGCAATTTTTTACCCAAAAATCTTATGGCGAACAATAATAAACTTAAATTTTGGTTTAGCTAATCTTGAACCTTACCTAACTATTAGATATAAGAGGGATTAGAATTGCTTGTAAGAATTGTATAGCTTTTTATAGCCAGAAAGGGTATACTATCAATTGTACAGTTATCATGAACAGTACCCAATAGAAGGGTACAAGGACGTGGGTACGTCCTGCCTACGCTGCAACATCGATGGTAGAACATTGACTAGGTCAACAACACTAACTAATACATATCACATAATAATATATGAAACTTGTTTATGATATCTCAACTCCATACGGAGGACAAGATGATAATACTCATACTCAATCATAATAAACTAAAAGGAAGATGAATGGCACAATAACAATATAACAGATATGAAATAATAATCCAAGAGAAATCTAGAAGCATAACATAATCCAAGTCCACATTCGGAGTCTATGAGCCTAACTATCTCAACATAAACATAATCTAAAAAATAATAACAACTTAAAGTATCAAAATTATTGCTGAATTTTTGCTGAATTTTAGATTTTTTCAGTAATTTTAAATTATTAAATATAAAATCTTTCTAGGATTATTATATATTATACTATTTATAATGAGTCTTTTTAATAAAAAGGATATTAGCATTTTATTTACTCTAAGATGTAATTCAGTAAGTCTAGATACATAGTAAATATAGATGCTATTATACAAAGAGCTTTTTAATAACTAAGTATAGTTGTTAAAAACATTTTAGTAAATATTGAGTTATATATTCAAGTATAAATCTAATTATTAATATTTAATTATATTATGCCAGAAGAGTTAAAATAAATATAAATATGTTTTTTTTATAATAATAGTTTTATACTAAGTGAATGCGTATTATATATATGGAGATATATGCATATTGCTATATATTAAATCGTATTTAGATATTATTTAGAGTGATAACAATTTAGTGTCTTTAAATATTTATTTATTATATATATGTAAAAGTAGGGTAATATATATATATATATATATATATATATATATATATATATATATATATATATATATATATATATATATATATAGAGAGAGAGAGAGAGAGAGAGAGAGAGGATGAGGGAGGTGAGGTGCCACCCTATGGAGGGTGTCTACTTGTCACCCCCCACATGCTATCATCATGCACCCATGTGCTTAATGATAGCATGGGGGGGGGGTGACAAGTAGACACCCTCCCATGAGGTGCCACCCTACCTTCCTTATTCTCTCTCTCTCTCTCTCTCTCTCTATATATATATATATATATATATATATATATATATATATATATATATATATATATATATATATATATATATATATGCTAAATTTAGAGATTTTATATTTTTTTCGCTTTAGAAAATTTAGGAACTTTTATTGGCTTATATTATATTTATATTGTATTGTTTGTGAGCAAGCCCAAATCCAAACCAGCAAGCTTACCCCGCACATAGTAGCGTATCCCGACCACCTCAATATATATATATATATATATATATATATATAAAGGGAAACCGAGAGCAAAGAGGGGGAGGGGAGAAATTGATCAAAACCCTAAACCTACCCCTGCCAACTCTCGCCACGCCAAACCCCAACCCCCTAGCGGTCGGTACGTCACCTCAGCATCGCCCACCGCCTGCCAGGTGCGGCCAGGGCCACGGTCGCCGTGCACAATCGTACCAAGCGCAACGGCAGCAGCAGTTGTGAGATGGCATCTTCGCGACTCGATTCTCAATCAAAATCCAATCCATTTTCTCTGGTACGCACTCTATCTATACGACTCTTAAACCCTTCAAATAATTCAAATTTAGATGGCCCAAATTTCCCGAGGGATTGACACCAACATTGGCACAAAATTTGTTCAAAACAGAACAGTCCAGAAATTGAAACACTACAAGAAATCCGAGTTTCCGTGACAAGTAATCTGTGACAAGTGTAAAACTTGTCACTGAAAGGGATATTTCTGTGACAAATAAATTTTGTTGTCACTCATAATTTGTTTCTGTGACAACTGATATTGTCCATCACACAATTAAAATATTTAGTGACCATGTTTTTATTGGTCGTCACTTAATGTGGTCACTCATAATTTAGAATCATCAAATATTTATATATATATATATATAAATATATATAACTTTTTTGCTCGCTGCTCCCCAGCCGGCCCTAGCGTTCCAACGCGGATATGAGTTTCTCATCGGCCAATGGTCGGGGGTGATGTTCCGGCCGCCCCCCCTCCCCCTCCAGACCCAGACGCTCCTCTTCTTCGTTCTTTCGCCCAAGCTCTGAAGGGTTTCCCCTCTCTCCCGGCCGTGAAGCTCCCAGAGCGCCCCTCCGAGCGATTTCGGGGAGAGCCGGCTGTCTCCTTCACGGAGGAGGATGAACGCCTCCTGGTGGATCCTCTCGCCCTGGCGTTGATAGGGAAGTTTTCCCACAAGCGTCCGCAGATTGTAGCGATCCGCCAAGCTTTTGAGGGGTTCGGGCTTGCCGGACCCTGTAGGATCGGCGTGGTGGATCACAAGCATATTCTCATCATTCCCCGCCTCGAGGCGGACTTCCTTCGTCTGAGATCTCGCCTTAAGTGGGTGGTGGCAAAATCTCCTATGCGACTCTTCTGATGGTCGATGGATTTTGATCCGCTTATCGAATCTTCTCTATCTGCAATCTGGGTTAATTTACCGGGAATCTGCCATCATTTGTTCGACAAAAATGCCCTGTTTCGACTAGCAAAAGCTTTCAGAGTTCCCCTGAAACTTGATAGCTCTACGGCGGACTTGACGACAAAAATGCCCTGTTTTGACTGGCAAAAGCTTTCAGAGATCTCGAACTTACAATAAAGAGACATGGACCGTGGTCTTCCGCTTGTGTTGGTGAAGCTGGCGGAGCCTACAACAGTGGTAGCCCACTCGTCTCGAATACTTTTCTAAATAGCATTTGGTAAGTTTTCCCTCTCTTATGTTTTCTCGTACTTGTAAGTAAATTTTAAACCTCGACTTCATTGTTACTATGAAATTTCATAGAGTATATTGAATGTTTAGACTTGTATATGCCACACAGGTACATGGATCAACTTGGAATAGCGTCCAAGTACAACACAAAAGCCTATTGCAGACAGACATTGATTGGTGGAAACTATAGTCTCCTTGACACTGAAACCTTCATACCTAATCCTGATTACTACAGGCAAGTTATTTAGACATGTTTGTATACTTTATAGATACTTTATTCAGGCAAGTTATTCAAACTATGATCTCTATTCTCATTGCTTCTATTATAGAAATTATTGACAATTTTTTTCTTATACATATATGCTTACGTAATATTCTAAACAATCTCTTTATTAATTTATACAGGTCATTAAAGATTGATCATCACCAAGACAGGAGCTGCATATGCAATTGATCATCAGTTTATATTTATAGATTACTCTAGGTTTTATGTACCAGCTACTTTGGATACTCTTTATTTTATAAGTACCAATATTACTTCTCTTCATGTTATATGTACTGAATTTTGTGGAGCAATATAATTACTTTTTGAGAATTGTTATAATTACTTTTCATGTTATTGTCGTCTATAATTACTTTAGAGTTAGTCGCCTATATAAAGGCTTTTTAGAATTTGTGAAGGTTAGTTTTGGTTTACATTGGAAAGTCGATGAGGGTGTTCCTGGAAGATGGCACAATCATGCATACCCTCTTCGACAAGAATTGTGTGATATTACATTGTGTTCTTGTGTTTTTAATGTATAATGACAATGACAAAAAAATACTCGTGACAATTGATTTCCATCAAACATATAAAGTGTAGGCTATGGTGACAATAATAAATGTGTTACTGCAAGTGTTTACAATGATGACATGTACTTGTCACTAAACATATACATTTATTGTGACAACAATAAAAGTGTTACTAAAGTTGTTTTGTGATAGCAAATGTCGTCACGAAAATAATTTTTATTTTTGTCAAAAAAAATTATTTATTTTTAGTTACAATAAAAAGCTATTTTGTGACAATATTGTGCGCCACTTATAATATTTTTAGTTATGAATTTTGTTGTCACGGAAAGTTTACTATCACTTACAACATATTCTTGTCACAATAGAGAACTTTCTGTGACAACGACTTTTGGTCGTCACCTATACTTTTAGCTACGGAGGTATAGGCTACAAAAAAAAGTCGTCACTGTACTCGTCACAGAAGATGTGTTCTGACGACTTTCATAATTTCTGTGACAACTTTACATGTCACAGAAATCATGTTTTCTTGTAGTAAAACCCCTATTTTAGAAGATCGATTCTGACTAGTTCACTATAATTTATCCAAAATAAATTGAAGACAGTTGCACCCAACCTATAGGGCTACGCAAAAAATCTTACAGAATTTGATTTTATCAACTGAATGTCGATAAATCGGCATCCCAAATTAACCGAAAGACTCATTTCAAAACTATAGATTTTTAGAAAAAAATGTTTCGATACGCCGTATGCCCCGACAAACCGGGTGACATGGTCGCAAACTGAAAGAAGCAAAAGGTGCGTATCTATTTTGCGGACGTGAGGGCTTTGACGGAATTCAAATTGGTTTCATGTGCACGACGAATTTGATACATATCTGTCAAAATTTACCGTATCGACCTCTTTAAATATTTCCTAATTTCTTTGTACACGTTCGTCAAATCGAAACAAAACTTGCAACAATAGGACAGTCTCAAAGTTCTGGTCCTGTGTGCCAAGTTTGGTCCTATTCTGAGAAGGTCGTCCGGAACGCCTATTTAGCGGGCCTGTGACCCGATCCAACGGGCAAAATTGTGCACAGCCCATCGAAATCTAACTTTGGACATACGGTTGGGTTCGTCTCCTCAAACCGGACCGATAGATATGTAGTTTGACAACTTTAGAGACCATAGATACTAGCTCACATTTCGGTGCAAAACGGGTCCAACAGTGGATATCGTTTTAACCCGAAATTACGATTTTGCCCGTGTGTCCAGAATTGGACTTTAGGACGGGCGTTTCGTAGACATATCTTTTACAGTAAGAACTTTTTTGATGTTTGTTTCAGTATCCGGAGTCGTTCGTGGATTTTGAGTTTTATTGCTAACGTACCTGACTGTTGGATTTGCCACTTCCGTACCACCAGGCGAGATACCTTGCCACCTTACTCATGATTTACTCTATCTTATTTTCAGTTATTTATATTTAGCATTACCTATCTATTGTTATTATTATATCACTGTGCGTCCAAGTCACACTTGGGTGCAAGCGACTGTATCGGTCGTTTTACTTGCTTTCGTTCTATTTTCTTGTATTGACTTAGCCTAGTGACCACCCATTGATGATGAGGTATTGGTATATCTCATACGGCCTTTACACATGCTTTATCATATGTTGTGAGTCACATGTAGGACACGTACTCGCGTAGTTGGCTGGCCACCGATACGTCTGGGTATGCGACGGATAGGAGTAACTGCCAATAGAATTGCATGTTAATAGACTTGGCAGTTACTAGAGGTTCATATTAGTCATGGAGACGACGATACTAGGCATTAGGTGGGAAGAACAATACCTGATGTATGGGCTTCTTTTGTACTTCCTTGATTACCTGTGTGCTCTACCGGAGACGTTGGCTCAAGGTGCCCTCTAACATTTTCCAAAGCATTATGGACGTACCCCCTTGCACATGATGCCCTCTGACGATCTTCGAACGTTACGGACGTAGGCCCCTGGTGCCCTATTCAGGAACTATGCCGATCCCGTCTAGAGCCAGGGTTCATGCGTTGAAGGATTGTATCTCAAACTGCATATTCACAGTAGAACGGTTAGGGTCCCTATTGCATGCACCTTTCCTTTTAATTATATTATCACAGATTATATGACATGTTCTTTATGTATCTTGTTACGTCCCTCTGAGGACCTGGTGATCTCTCTAGGTGTGTGCTTTCATGTCTATTCGTAGGTGCTCTAGCCCATGGCCATGATCTACTCTATTTCTTCGAGGATGATTGCTCTTGGTTCTCCTTTGCTTCGCTCGACAATTCCTTTCATCATTATGTATTCCTTCTTATAAAATTGGTTGGTAGTGGATTTGTCTCCGCCCAACGTCTTGTACAAAATAATAATTCATGACTTGATTTATATCATTATTTTTTTGATTTTGTGGATGAGATTTAGTTACCATGGTTTACTGTATTTTACATCTTATGTATACATACGAGGATTCCACATATTGGAGTATACTCGTACGTATACAACTGTCATATCTACGTACTTTGTCCTAAGTATTTTGTGACTGGGGCGTTACATGCTATTTCAGAACCAGTAGTCGTAGGGTTCACATTCCTTTGTCTACAACGACATCAGAGGCGTTTGCTTCAACGGGATTAATATTGCCACCGGCCACTGATAACGTTTCAAAGGTCACAATCTCCAAAGAAACACTTACTTCAAAGACGATATCCCGAACATCCCAACTCCTTCGATAATTCAATCTCCTGTTGCTCCTATCCTGGATGAGGTTCCATCCCGAGAGGATGAGGAGATGATAAAAGCATTGCAGGATAACGACTTTGGAGATGAACCAATTGAGGAGGACCCTATTGATGCGGCCTCCGATCTTGAAGTGGCTCAAGAGGCCCGAGATTTGGGGGCCAAGGATGGCCAGATTGCTGTTGATGGTAAAGAGCTCCTTGTTGAAGTTGAAGGTGACCGAAGCCATAATAATGATGATCAGAATCTCGATGAACCGCAAGGCGATGAGAAATCTGATGCTGAAGCAGGGGGCAATGAAAGCCCCAATGATGATGAAGAAGGTGATGAATACCTTGCTGAGAATCTCGAAGGTATTGGGGGTTATGAAAACCCCGATATTGATATTGAGGGAATCCAAACCCCTACTGACCAAGTTTTTGAAACAGAAGGGGTAGAGGTGGTAGCCCCATGAGGCCGAACTGAGTCAGGGGCTGGAAGCAGCCGTTTTATGTCGGGTAGCTCGGATGGAGGAAACAGCCAGGAGGCTATATCTGCTTCTACGATGGTAAGACTCGTTACAAAACGAGATACCACAGCCCGTGAGACTCTATACATGCCACCGGGCCTAGGTAAATTTTTGACTTTATTTACCCTTGTTTCTTTATTTGATGTTGTATGATATAATGATTTCTATTTTAAACTGCAGCAGGTCATGTGGAGACGATCACTGAAGTCCCGTTAATTTCTACTGCTTTCATCCTCAGCTCTACTATGGCTCTTTTGGACGTTGGGACTCATGCCATAGAGGAAAGCTCCTCAGGGATGCCTGCATCAAAATCTTCTGGTGCATAAGCTGTTGTTCCTCCAATTTTTATGGAAAGCGGACTTTCTACTGAAGTAGTGACACCTGGTGTATCGACGATGATAAGTAGCATCGTCGAAACTTATACAAGTGCCTTCTTCACTTCCTTGAGCACTCTTGTTCAAATGGCCATAGAGAAGAATCATCCTTATGATTTTGTAAAGAAAACTTCGTCTTTTTCGATTGAGGCCATACGTAGTCTTTGTGACATTGAAAGGGCCAATTACTTAGAGTAGATCGTGAGGAGCTCAAGGAGCCTATTCAATCTTATCATGAACAGACAAGAGAAAAATATACAAAGACTGGTAGATGCGGAACGCAAGGCTACAGCTCGTGATTATGAAGAACGACATGTTACACTAGACAATTTGTGGTTGTCTTCTCAATACAATATATAGAGATATAATCAAATATTGCTGAGGTTACCTCTTCCATTGAGCTTTACAAGACTGAATCGGTGAAGAAAGAAAAAGAATCAACTGAGGGTCAGGCTCGCATTCAAGCGCTAGAGGCTGAAATGGCCAAAATTCGTGCATAGGTCATAACAGCTAAAAAGCATCAAGAAAAAGTGCTTGAATTATCTCAATTTGCCTCAAGCCGTCTAAATAATTTAATTAGGCAACGAAATGATTTTCTCCAATTTTAGAGTGCAGAGATAGAGCATCAAGTTACATCAATGCAACCTTTGCTTCTAGAATCCAGGAGGGACTTAGCTAGGGCAAGAGTAATTGCCACCAGGGTAAAGCTGGCTGAGTCTTTAAAGAAGATGATCTCCGACCTTAGCACTTAGCCTCCAAAATGAAGTTTTAAGAATGAATGTAGCAACTCTTTTTTGAACATTTTTTCATAAATGTAATGGGTTTTTTTGTGTTTGCATGATAATGAGATGATCTTTTCATGACTCTATTACTGATTATGTATTTGTTTAAGACACAAGTAATAGGTGGGAATAAGAAATATATTTAGAGGTACTGAATGTGACATATTTTTTGAAAGTAACAACACTCGTTATATCTGTTCAGAGGTAACGTGGATGTGACAGAATATAATTTTGACATGTTAATTTTGGGATGACATTATCAGAGTTAATATGGACGTGCCAAGTCGTAGAATGTAGATATTAGAATTCAGAGGTAATATGGACGTGAATTCGTATATCTATTGAGTATCCTTGGGCCAACTGGGCTCAAGAATATGATATCTTTTAAAATGGCTAGGTTTCAAAAGATGATGCTTGCGATGATGTAGTAGATGTTATGGGTTAATCTTTTGAGGATGTATCATAAGATCTAGGTAGACTCTACTGGGGATTTTTGTGGATTAATTATATGTGGTTTTATTCACGAATGAGTAAATAAAAGATAATAACTCGAAGATTTGGGATATGTGCAATATTTGTTAGAAAATATGGTACAAATTTTCAAACATGATATTTCTTCAAAAATTTGCCATTGATGGGCATCGTAGCAATTCGGCCGTCCATCCCGGCCAGCTAATAAGCTCCATTAGGGAAAACTTTACTTATGACGTAGGGACCTTCCCAATTTGGCTCGAATTTGTCCTTGCTCAAGTGTGTAATAGTCATAGGATGTTTGACAGTAAGGATCAATTCACCTTTTTGAAACGATCGTATTTTGACTTTATGGTTGAAGGCTTTCGAGATACGGGCTTGGTATAACTCAATGTGTTGCTGAGCTAGTAGTCGCTTCTCGTCTAGTGCTTCATGCTCCTGAAGTCGAAGACCATTATTATTTTCAACTGTGAGTTCGTTGGCGATATCTATCCTTAAAGATGGAATTTGAATTTCCAATAACAAGACAGCTTCACATCCATACACCAAAGAGAAAGGTGTACAGCCAATCAGAGTGCCTATGGTAGTATGGTAGGCCCATAGACATTCTCCATGCTTTTTGCTCCAGTTTCGTTTATTAGTAGAAATGAACTTCTTGAGAAGCTTGATGATTGTTTTGTTGAATTCTTCAGCTAAATCGTTAGCTACAGGATTACAAGCCGTTGAAGCAGCATTATTGATTCGATTGTCATCACAGTATCGAGGGAATGTTTGATTGATGAATTGAGGTCCATTTTCATAGATAATTCGCCGAGGAATACCGAATCGATAGATCACATGATGCTTGATGAAATTGATGACATTGCTGGTCTTGACTTCTGCTAATAGAATAGCTTCTGCCCATTTTGAGAAGTAATCGGTCATAGCTAAGATAAATCGATGTCCTCGAAATGAGGGCAGATTGATGGATCCAATGACATCTATGCCTGTAACGCCCCAGTCCCAAAATACATAGGAATAGGAATGAAGCATGCCAGTTGCATATATACGAGATATACTCCAATATATTGAAATCTCGAAAATACACATAAGCTGTATTGTGAATAATAATAACAGACAGTCACAAGTAAAAGCTATATCTCATCCACAATAAATATAAAGAAAATGGTTACTCACGAATCAATGTAAATGTCAAAATGTAGCTGTTGGCCGGACGGAGACAAATCCACTACCGGCACTAGAATAAACTGAAAGAAAATAGAGTCCAACATCTAAGATAACTAGAATAAGAAATGATGACTAAATTGGCTCCTCGACCCAATAGGGACAGCTGTGATCAGAAGGTACGACTCGCTCTAGCGTGAAGGATGAGTCTACACCGGAGCCATACTCCTGCGGAAAGTCTTGCACACCTATACCTGGAGAGATCACCAGGTCCTCAGAGGGACGTAACAAGATACAAAAAGAATATGCCACGTAAACTGAATAAATACTGCTCAATAAGAATATGTAAGATCAGATCATGACATGGTCCAATATACACCTAATGAACTAGCTTACCATCCCCCCAACCAAACAAGGACAGGAGATGGTAAACTAATTCACGATGTCGTATCTTTCCATGCTATGAATCCAATACGGTATCCGGACCCCAACAAGGTTCAATACCTTCTCATCGAAGTAGTAAGCCACACCTACAACCAAACAAGGACAAGATGTGACGAACTAATCCGCGACAAGTTATTGTTCCAAGCCATGGTCAGATACAAGTACCTAAACGAAAAGTACTCGTACCTAACGGATAAAGGTGCCTAACCGTTGTAAGTGAAATATAGATGGGCCCTGGCTAAATAGGATCGACATAGTCCCCCCCTTGGGCACCAGAGGCCCCATCAATAAGGGCATGACTTTCCGCAGAATCGCCAGTGGCCGTCAGTAATCATGGGTAATCTGACCCGCGTCTCCGGTGGAGCTCACGGGTTACAAAAAAGGAACGTGCATCGAAGCCCATACGTTAAGGAATTGTCCTCCCCGCCCAATGCCTACTATGTTGTATCCACAACAGTGAACCTCTATAACCGCTAAGTTAAACTAGCATGCAACCTCTATTAACGGTTATTCCTATCGCACGGCTTATACGTACCGGTGGCCAGCCGATCACGCATGTCCGAGTACTATATGTGACTCACAACTTCGTGGTATAAATGTGTCAAGGCCTATGGATGCAACACACACAGGGTGGTCCCTTAACTCTAAGTTTAATGTGTAAGAAAATAATACATAGCAGGAAATATAACTGAACAGTAAGTTCTAACAAGTTGTGCCATGTATCACAGTTTATTTTGCATATCGAAAATAATGAAACATGCATGAAATATGAGCTAAAAAAATTAAACAGCTGTTGCAAGGAATCTTGCCTGGAGGAAGTGTGAAGAATGGCGACGCCTGGTAACTCAAATCGTCAAAATAGGGAAGCACTGAAAGCCAACTTTTACGAACGACCTCGGATGCTGAAACAGGGGCAAAAATCATAATTTTGGGTCAAAATACCAAGGAAATGCCTGTCCAAAAGTCTAATTCTGGAACAGGGGCAAAAATCATAATTTTGGGTCAAAATAATGTCCGCCATTGGACCCATTTTGCACCGAAATGCGTGCCAGAATCTAAGGTCTCTAAAGTCGTCAAACTGTATGTCTACGGATCCGGTTTGAGGAGACAAACCCAACCGTATATCCAAAGTTGGATTCCGATGGGCCGTGCACAAAATCGCCCGTTAGAGCGGGTCGCGGGCCCGCCAAAAAGGCGTTCCGATTTGACCTTCACAGAAACGGACCAAACTTGGCATACAGGACAAAAAAATCGATACGGTCCTGATGACGCAAGTTTCGCGTTGATCCGATGAATGTGCACAAAGTTATGGTCAATTTTGCAAAACGTCGATACGGGGGTATCTCGATGGATACACACTGATTTTGTCGCGCACACACAACGAAATCGAGTCCCGTCATTTCTCACACGTCGGCAACATCCATACGCGCCTTTCGATGCGTATAGTGTGCGACCACATCGCCCAGTTTATCGGGGCGCACGTCGTATCGGTTGGTTTTATTGAAATATTATTGTTTTTAAAATCAACTTCCTCTCAAATTTGAAATCGCGATTCTTTGCGCACAGGGAATGAAAAATTAAACTGAAAGAAGGGAATTGAAGTTCTATATGTTGGCTAAATTGTCCTTCATAAAAATTACCAAAACTTTTGCTAGGTTGGTCGAAAATCATCTCAAAACAGGGTTACTTGAGATCACAATTCTGTCCATATACAGTGGGTTTTTCATCGACTTGGCGTCGATTTTTCCAACTGATGGGACGACCTTCCCACGATCTAGTTGCTGGGGTATCGAGGGGGTTATATAGGGTGTCCAGGGAAATTTTAGAATTCGAAAACGATTAACCACATACGGAGAAGGGATGATGAGAACGGGGTTACCTTGCTGCGCCCAAACAGGGGTGCCCTGTTCTGCGTTGCGCGTGGCGAGCTTCGGTCGGCCGGCGGTCAGTACCACGACGATCACCGGGAGATTGGGGAGGCGCGTGCAACTGCGGGGTGATTAGGTCGAAGGTGTTTAGGGTTTTAGCCGCCTTTATATATGCAAACTTGGCCGCTCTGTTTGATCGGGCTGAGGACAGTTTGCTCGGGCCTGTGGGTGGTACTGTTCATTGAACAGTACCGCCAAGGGAACGTTTTATATTTTTTTCTTTTTTTTGAAAACTCATATATTAATATGTAATACTTATAAATCTTAATATATAAACTCCTAATAAAATCCACTATGCATATATAAATATGTATATCAATATATATATATATATCTCTTATATATGTGTATGTATGTATGTATATACACATATACGCACACATATATACTTTAAGAATAATCCAATAAAATTCCTATTAAAACTCCTAAATCTAACAACTTTATAAAACAATTTAATAATTATCAATATACAAAAAAAGGTAATAAAAAAAAAGACCATGATATATATACTACCACTATTTTTAAAATACCACAATCCCTTTAAATACTTAATAAGCTCCTAAGAAATATATTTTCGAAATTTAAAAAAACTAAATCATAATAGTTTCTAGAGTATTTGTAACCTATAATATTTTGTATAAAATAACCTGCACATAATATCAAATAAAATAGAATAAAATTTTTACTCACTTTATAAGACTAAAATAAAATTTTACCACTTCTAGGGAATAAATTATAAAAAAATCCCAATTATTTCTATTTAATAAAGATAAATAAAATTAGAAAAATATAGGGGGTTTACATCCTACCCAACTTATAAAAATTTCGTCCTCGAAATTAAAATAAACCTCATCTAAAAACATAAAAATAAATCTTAATAAAATATATAGTAGGCTGAATACGAAGGGAGAGCGGCTAGTCAATTCGTAACTCGGTTTTCGAAAAGATGGAGGAGTTATTTATTCAAGGGTTTTAAACTGGTACCATATTCTACATGACAAGGTGTTCTTGGTCTTGCATGAATCATGGATATTCCGTTCGTCTGATGGAATGGCTCGATATTACATGGTTAAACATCAGATGGGGCAAAATAGATATTTATAGCTCTTTCTAAGGAAATGGGGTTATACCTGTGTTGTGAATGGAAATGAAGCACATAATGGTGTATTTTGGTGGAACATGTATGCCATGCGTGTAGGGAGGCTCGTCTAGTTCATGTAAGTGAGGTTTGTTGGAAGAAAATGGCTAATGCTGTGCTTCAAATATCAAAGTCACGGTAAGGTATCAAAACGATATGCGTAGAGATTGGGTGCTTTCTTCACATCTAAAGCATACGCGTGTTGTTGACGGAGGTCACAGAATCTTAGGCACGTCATTCAACAATAACTAAGTCAAGAGTTTCTGTTTGATAGCTTGCTAGACTATGGTCATGATATTTCTAATGGTATCATGATAGTGCTCATGCATGTTGACCAAACTGATGAATGTATTGCTCAAATGCAAAGCTATGACTTAAATAAAGAATGATGGTAGAAGTGGAGTCATACCTGCCAGATCTCTAATCTCAGGATGGAGGTCTATCACAGCCAGGGTAAATGCTTGCCCTTGCCTCCGTGGCTCAGGACAATCGATAATCTTGTGTTGTTCCGATCCACACCTCAAGCATAAGCCGAGACGAATTCGACATCCATCTCGAATGTGGCCCTTCTTTCCGCAGTAGTTGCAGGTGGGCTTCTGATAGGATGTGGGCCTCTGCTGGTACTGTCCTATAGGCCTTCTGGTTGGTCCACCTTGAGTCGCCCAAACTGGTGCAGCTACTGGTGGGGTGCGCCTCTGTGCTTGATGTTCCTTACGAATAAGCTCCTGGGTACGTGCTTCCACCAAGAGAGCTGCATGAGAGACTCGAGACTGTGTAGTAGTGAAAGTCTTAAGTTCCGGTACGAGCCCCTGGTAGAATCTTCTTGCATTCTCCAGCTCTGTCGGGATTAATGTCGTACCAATTCTACTCAAACGGCTGAACTCTGCATCGTACTCATCTACCGACATGTTCCCTTGCTTCTGATGAAGGAACTGGTCATAGAGAGCATCTCGAACGTGGATGGGGAAAAAGCTCACATAGAATAGGTCATAGAACTGCTTCCATGTGATTCAAGTGCCCAGTCGTCTTTCTTCAGCCTTCCACCAGTGGTGAGCATTGTCTTCTAAGAGTAAGTCCACTGCTGTCAACCAATCATGTGCTGGCAACTGGGATGCCTTCAAGTATTTCTCTATGCTGATGAGCCATGCAGAAACTTCTAAGGGACCCTCGGTACCCTTAAAATTCTTAGGGCCCATGTCGATGAAGTCCGTAATGGAGCCTAGATATGGTTGTGGAGATGGAGTTGGATCTGGTACTGGGGCTGGTGGTGGAGGTCTAGCTAAGTAGGTCATCATACTCTGCCTCAACAGTTTCATTTGTTGCCACTGAGATTGTAGCATAGCATACATAAACTGGGTGGTCGGGTCCGCATCAGTCGGAAGTGGAGGCAGTTGGGGTCCGAGCTGTGGTGAAAACTGCTGAGGCAATGGGGATGGTGTAGTCTCTACTGGTGGTACTACAGTAGTTTGCTCAACCTGGCTGACTGGGGGCACTTGGGCTTCCTGCTGCACCGTCGATGGGTTCGCGGTATTCTGCTGTGGCTCTAGCTGATACGGAGTCACTGGGGTCATTGGGGAAACTTGTTCTTCTTGGGTAGTTGCATCACCAGATGTAATGGCTAGGGTAGAGGTGTGTCCGTTGTGTAGAGTCATATTGCTGGCACGAAGATAAGGGCAATGTTAGAATAGATTCAGATAGGTTTTGAGTCAAGCAATTGAAAGAGAGTTTAATAAAGAATTCAAAATGTCAATAACACGTAGATAAGATCCTAGAAGGCGAATGCGTTAAGCTAACCGTATCTCAATCCACGTAAAATTATACAAAATGCGAACCAGTTGCACTATGGTTGATCAGACCATAATACACCAGTTCTGATAAGACAATGTATTCGTGGGCGCCCACAATGAAACATATGTCCTGAATAAGCTTGATGAGAGAGTAAGCTCGCAAAACTAGGCTATAATAGCAACATTAGTTATGGTAGTCCAATTACAAATACGCGAGAAAATGATGAAAGAAAAAATATAAATAGCTTAAGCTACTTAAGAATCTAAGTCGTGTCCGGTGTTCGTTCCTATGCAGTCGTCCTACTGTCTCCTTGTCTAAGGCCATGCTTAAAGTCAAAAGAAAATTAGGTTGTGAGTCTTCCTACCCAACTTATAAAAGTTGAACTAGTAGTATGATTGAATGGTGGAACATGACGACTTAGTACGCACGATAGAGGGATAAAGGTTTACGAAAGAATAATTCAAGCAATAAGTAATAAAGTAGACATTCGGGAGTTTGAAATGAAGGCGAGATAGAATGTCGTATATGTGGATGAGATCCTAAATTTCTAATCCTATACGTAGGCTTGCTTGGTATGGTAAAGTAACCAAACAATTTATCTAGACCTGCATGGGCCACCACAAAAACATGTAACGCCCCAGTCTCAAAATACGTAGGACTAGAAACGAACCATGCCAGCTGCATATATACGAGATATACTCCAATATATGGAAATCTCGAATATACACATAAGTTGTATTGTGAATAATAATAACAGACAGTCACAGGTAAAAGCTATATCTCATCCACAGTAAATATAAAGAAAATGGTAACTCACGAATCAAAGTAAATGTCAGAATGTAGCTGTTGGTCGGGCGGAGACAAATCCACTACCGGCACTAGAATAAACTGAAAGGAAATAGAGTCCAACCTCTAAGATAACTAGAATAAGAAATGATGACTAAATAGGCTCCTCGACCCAATAGGGACAGCTGTGATCAGAAGGTACGACTCGGTCGAGCGTGAAGGATGAGTCTACACCGGAGCCATACTCCTGCGGAAAGTCCTGCACACCTATACCTAGAGAGATCACCAGGTCCTCATAGGGACGTAACAAGATACAAAAAGAATATGCCACATAAACTGAATAAATACTGCTCGATAAGAATATGTAAGATCAGATCATGACATGGTCTAATACACACCTATTGAACTAGCTTACCATCCCCCTAACCAAACAAGGACAGGAGATGGTAAACTAATTCACGATGTCGTATCTTTCCATGCTATGAATCCAATACGGTATCCGGACCCCAACAAGGTTCAATACCTTCTCATCGAAGTAGTAAGCCGCACCTACAACAAAACAAGGACAAGATTTGACGAACTAATCCACGACAAGTTATTGGTCCAAGCCATGGTCAGATACAATTACCCAAACCAAAAGTACTCGTACCTAACGGATAAATGTGCCTAACCGTTCTAAGTGAAATATAGTTAAGAACAATCCTTCCTGCACATGGGCCCTAGCTAAATAGGATCGACATAGTCCCCCACTTGGGCACCAGAGGCCCCATCAATAAGAGCTTGACGTTCCGCAGAATCGCCAGTGGCCGTTAGTAATCATGGGTAATCTGACCCGCGTCTCCGGTGGAGCTCACGGGTTACAAAAAAGGAAGGTGCATCGAAGCCCATACGCTAAGGAATTGTCCTCCCTGTCCAATGTCTACTATGTTGTATCCACAACAGTGAACCTCTATAACCGCTAAGTCAAACTAGCATGCAACCTCTATTAGCGGTTATTCCTATCGCACGGCTTATACGTACCGGTGGCCAGCCGATCATGCATGTACGAGTACTAAATGTGACTCACAACTTCGTGGTACAAATGTGTCAAGGCCTATGGATGCAACACACACAGGATGGTCCCTTAACTCTAAGTTTAATGTGTAAGAAAATAATACATAGCAGGAAATATAACTGAACAGTAAGTTCTAACAAGTTGTGCCATGTATCACAGTTTAATTTGCATAACGAAAATAATGAACCATGCATGAAACATGAGATAAAAAATTAAACATCTGGTGGCAAGGTATCTTGCCTGGAGGTAGTGTGCAGAATGGCGACGCCTGGTAACTCAAATCGTCAAAATAGGGAAGCACTGAAAGCCAACTTTTACGAACGACCTCGGATGCTAAAATAAACATCACGAACAGATTTGGCATAAAAGAAATACCTAGGAAACGCCTGTCCAAAGGTCTAATTCTGGAACAGGGGCAAAAATCGTAATTTTGGGTCAAAATAATGTCCGCCGTTGGATCCATTTTGCACCAAAATGCGTGCCAGAATCTACGGTCTCTAAAGTCATCAAACTACATGTCTACGGATTCGGTTTGAGGAGACGAACCCAATCGTATGTCCAAAGTTGGATTCCGGCGGGCCGTGCACAAAATCGTCCGTTAGAGCGGGTCGCGGGCCCGCGAAAAAGGCGTTCTGATTTGATCTTCTCAGAATCGGACCAAACTTGGCATACAGGACCAAAAAATTGATATGGTCCTGATGGCGCAAGTTTAGCGTTGATCCGATGAACGTGCACGAAGTTATGGTCAATTTTGCAAAACGTCGATACGGGGGTATCTCGACGGATACGCACTGCTTTTGTCGCGCACACACAAGGGTGCACGCCGTATCGGTTGGTTTTATTGAAATATCATTGTTTTTAAAATCAACTTCCTCTCAACTTTGAAATCGCGATTCTTTGCGCACAGGGATTGAAAAATTAAACTGAAAGAAGGGAATTGAAGTTCTATATGTTGGCTAAATTGTTGTTCAGAAAAATTACCAAAACTTTTGCTAGGTTGGTCAAAAATCATCTCAAAACAGGGTTACTTGAGATCACAATTATGTCCATACACAGTGGGTTTTTCATCGACTTGGCATCGATTTTTCCAACTAATGGGATGACCTTCCCACGATCTAGTTGCTGGGGTGTCGAGGGGGTTATATAGGGTGTCCAGGGAAATTTTAGAATTTGGAAACGATTAACCACAGACGGAGAAGGGATGATGAGAACGGGGTTACCTTGTTGCGCCCAAACAGGGGTGCCCTGTTCTGCTTTGCGCGTGGCGAGCTTTGGTCGGCCGGCGGTCAGTACCACGACGATCGTCGGAAGATTGGGGAGGTGCGTGCAACTGTGGGGTGATTAGGTCGAAGGTGTTTAGGGTTTTAGCCACCTTTATATATGCAGACTTGGCCGCTCTGTTTGATCGGGCTGAGGGCAGTTCGCTCGGGCCTGTGGGTGGTACTGTTCATTGAACAGTACCGCCAAGGGAAAGTTTTTTATTTTTTTTATTTTTTTTCAAAACTCATATATTAATATGTAATACTTATAAATCTTAATATATAAACTCCTAATAAAATCCACTATGCATATATAAATATGTATATCAATATATATATATCTCTAATATATGTGTATGTATGTATGTTTATACACATATACACACACATATATACTTTAAGAATAATCCAATAAAATTCCTATTAAAACTCCTAAATCTAACAACTTTATAAAACAATTTAATAATGATCAATATACAAAAAAAGGTAATAAAAAAATAAAAGACCATGATATATATACTACCACTATTTCTAAAATACCACAATCCCTTTAAATACTTAATAAGCTCCTAAGAAATATATTTTCAATATTTAAAAAAAAAACTAAAGCATAATAGTTTCTAGAGTATTTGTAACCTATAATATTTTGTATAAAATATCCCGCACATAATATCAAATAAAATAGAATAATTTTTTTACTCACTTTATAAGGCTAAAATAAAATTTTACCACTTGTTAGAACTTACTGTCGGAGGCCCTGCTAAGCTTGTCAGCTTCCTGGATGGCAATTCCTTTTTCAGTACAAGCAGCTTCCAGCTCGGACTCCAAGAAGACCAACTTTCTCTGGAGTTCGAGGATTTGTTCCCGGGTGTCGGTCACCCCGCGAGAGGCAGCCGCTTCCCGAGCCGCATAATCGTCAGCCCGACGGCTCCACTGATCGTGCAACCGGGTCAAATCCCGGCGGTCCTCCAATATAGTCGGCTTGAGCGATTCCCGGGCAGCCATCACCTTCTCCACCGCGGCAATGAGAAAGTTGCGCTCTTGATTTATGACCGCGGGTAAATCAGTCTGTTGCAACATGCGAAACTGGGCCACGAGACGATCAACTTCTAATAGCTTAGGCTCCAGAAGCGCAGCTAATTCCCCTCCGCCAGGGAGTGTCTTCAGGATACTAATCTGGCCACCGGCACATCGACGGGCCAGAGTAAAGGGAGTCCCCCTTTCCACTGCTGCCTCGATCCCCCTCTTCAGGTGGCGATGGAAACTGGCAACCACGTCCTGTAACACGTCATCCAAGACCTCTGTAGAGGATGGCGTCAGAGGGAGAGTGGCAGACGGTACCGAAGGAGCAGCTTCAGAAGTTACTGTACCCGCCACCAAGGAAGCAAATTTCGTAAGAAAAGATGCCTGAATGGTGGCTAACTCCTCTTCCGCCGCCCGAAGAGCCTGGATGCTCGGTAGGGAGGAAAGGTTGACCCCCGAAACTACATCCGCAGAGGATGACACAGAGAGCATCGTCCCTTATCCCAGCTGCACTGCTACCTGGGACCCCGAGCTCGACCCAGACGAAGGTCCCTCGATACAGGAAGGTTCCGTCAGGCCCTCTCCGGTAGGGTCCGATCCGTCAATATTCATCACTGGCAATAAAGGGTTGGGATCTGAACATCCAAAGCAACCGTTAGTCGACATAATCTGAAAGATATGATGACGGAATTCATAGGCACATTCACAAGCTATGGTTTGATTTGTATTACCAGGGGAAGAACATGGGGACGACGGCTCGTTCACAACCGACGTAGTTTCTCCACCCACAAAGTCATCATGTTGGGGTTCGGATGTCTCAGGGACGGGCGCGGTAAAGCCCCCATCCCCCTGGGTTGAGGTCCCAGCAAGTTAGGAATCCTCGACCGTAACCGGAAGCACCCTAGCAGCGATGATAGCGGTGCACACATCACTGACTAAATGAGACAGGACCGAGTCAGCCTCGGTAATCGGGTCCTGAGGAGCGAGCTCATCCGACGCCTATAAAGAGCAAAAGAAACAAATGATTAGGCCATAACATAAAAGAAGAAAAAAGAGAACAGCCGAAGCCCAAATCACCTCAGAAACAACGTCCACATCATCAACAAACAGCCTGCGACGTCTTACCGCAGCGTGCTTTATGGAATAGGTTCGGTCGTCAGCGATAGTCACGCGCCTGCTTCGTTTACGCGAAGGGCCAGGTACCGCAGATGGTTGATCCTCCACTACCGCGTCAGACCAAGTAGACGGTTGACCCGCAGCCCTTTCAGCCGGCACGACAGGGGATTGATTCCCAACTTCCTCGTCCGAAGAATGAGATGAGTCATCGGCATCTTGGTCGTCATCTTCCTCATCCGCCCTGGTGGACTCTGAGTCCGGCGCAGGAACCCTGTTCGCCCCCCTCTTCCTCTTCTTGGATCCCTCTGGCTTCTCAGCCAAACCGGTGCCAGCGATGAAGCTAGTATTTATATCAAAATCGACAGGAGGCTTGCTCGCTGCAACATGATAAAGGGCCGCTATATACAAGATATCCCCTGCCATTTTGGCATCGGGGACTGAGAAGCTGGCTCGGGTATGGGCCGCATTATAATAATGCCAAGCCCGGACGCCATCGAGTATACTGCCCTCAAAGCTTAAACAAGCACTAGGACGATCCAGGAACAATTGACTATACCCAAACTGACGGGAAAATCTACTGGGCAGATAAGGCTCCATGTATACTTTATTCCGATAACGGTACACCAGGTGCGCAGGGCGGATGTTGCGTAACCAAAGAAGCATCTTCTCAGATAAAAGTTGGGAAGGGTCAACGCCGTCAACGTGTACCCTCCTCACTTCTCTAGGGGTAAATTCAGGGAGAGATACGAAGAACTCGGGCCCGTCAACCCTCGCCAACGCCCTCCGGCAGGCCGGCATAGTATCGTGTTCCCAAGGCTGGTGACGGTATTGAAAAATGAAGGCGTCGGCAGTAGTAACATCTTCTTCGGTTCCTGGCCTCATCAACGACCGGTAGTGCATTAATAACCACCCCATGAGGTAGTGGTATGGTAGTTCTATCCGTTCAAAGTCCATCGTCACATCACGAGCAATGACTTTGGATGAAAAGGCGCGAAGGCCGTGGTGTATGCTACACACCATGGCCGGAAGGAGCGCCAGTCTTACCTTGAAGACCAATTTCACAGCAGAAAGAATGAAATGGCGGTTGATCCTTTCCATAGAACCCGTGCCACCCGAGACTACGCAATTGCGTAGTCACACCATCAAGAACCCAGCTAAAATCGCTTTATCGGACATCTCCCGGGTACCATAGTGGAAGTAACTGAGGGAGTCAGTGCGACTTCCGAACCGGTCATGGGTAGACCTCGACCTTTTGACCTTCAACATCATGTCCTTCACCTCCTCCGGGGTTCGAGGATGTCGAGACGAAACTTGGCCGGAGGGACACAACTTGAAAAGATACAAAACCCAGGCCGTAGTGTGAGGGGCGCTCCTTTCTGAGCTATTTTCTTTCTTGATAGCCATCTGGTGGCAGGCGCTATGATGGCACAACAGTTCTTGGTACACGGCGACGAAACCAGGAAATCGTCGATCCAGGTCTTCGAATTCTTCGTTCGTCGGTGTATATGCTTCAAAAGCTTCACTTTCCCACGGCAATCTAGAAACAGCGTGCATCTCATGGAGAGCAAGCCCCAGCCCTCCTCCGGGGGCAAAGAAAGTCCCTGTACGCCGATTATACAGCTCCAAAAGAGCCATAAACAAAGGCTTGTTAATGGGCAACCCGTAGCAGGTACCCCTGACGGCGTAGTAGAGGTCAATTTCCCGAAGGTATTCCACATACTTCCTCAAGATCCATGAGGTAAGATTAGCCCATGTAGGAATAGGGTTGATCCAGTTCAGCAGCGACAACCTGTCCACGGGATAAGACCCCTTGCGAGCAAGCTGATTCAGAAAGGTATCAGCTAGAGTGAAAGTAAAATTAGGGCCGATATTGTTTACAAAAGTGCCAGGGAGCAGCCCCATCACAGTCCGACTCACTGATTCCTTGCCCGCACATACTAAACCCGTGCGCCTGTTGTAGTGGATGTTGCTCACAAACATTCCCTGTTGGGTAGGAGTCAGGGAGCCCACCATTGTCCTGCCCAACGGTAAACCTTGAGAGAGGATAATGCCGCTCCATCTCGGGGATATGAATCTCTAGTCCGTCTACAGAAAAATCCCAGTGCTCTGAAACATCCAGCAATCGAAAGTTCTTTATGGAAAGGGCGTCCCAAAGAGAAAAGCCGGCTTCAGATATTCTCCATCCAGCTTCTCCGAATTCATCATTGAACAAAGAAAGTGGAAAGGTTGGTTATTAATGGCAGCCACCCTCTCCCTAGGTTCATTAGTGGGAAGCTGATCTACTATACGACGGATTAAGTCATCAAGCCGCACGTCCACGGCGAACTGAGCTGAACCCACAAGAAGCTCTCCTGCTGGGTTGGTTGGGAGGTTCACTGAAAAAAAGGACAAAGAGAAACAGGATTAAAAGATGGTTAAAGAAAAAAATCACTGAATAAAGAAGCTCCCACGAGCCTATGCGATTCGGGTCAACAAAGCCTTATGCGGCTCCATTCCAATTAGGTCTTAGAAGATGCGGTTTCGAGAAAGCCTATGCGGTTCGAGTCAACACAGTCTCATGCGGCCCAAATCAGACGGGAGTTCCATATGACACTAGCTCGATAGCTTATGCGGATCAGATGAATATACGCAGTTCTAACAGAAGAGCTCATGCGGCGTAAAATGCCATGCGGTTCAGCCTGCTAGAAACATATGCGGCTCCGTTTAGAGGAGACTTTATGCGGTTTTTATCTAGAGACTTAAATCCTTCTCATGCGGTTCAAACATGGGATATTTTCTATACGGCTCGGGTATGAGAAGGTCATGCAGCCCATACAGCATATGCGGCTCTGCCATCAACTTGGGTGGAGGCTTGTGCATAAATATGCAATAGAGCCATGGGTTCTCAAGATTCAAATGCAACCCTTACCATTGAAAGCAGGACGAACATCAGAGGGCACTTCGGGCGCTTCGGGCTCGACGGCCGACGAAGACGTCACCCTCTTGCCCTTCGCGGCGACGAAGATGACTTTGGAAGACTTAGGAGCCATTTGCTTCGACGGGCGGACAAAGAAGATCAGAAAGAGGAGACAGCAAAAAGAGTGAACGAAGGAGAATGTAAAGAAGTCCCTCCGGCCAAAGTCATCCATATTTATAAACAAGAGTGAAGCATTTTGATCCCCGTGCGTACACGCAGACCGACTCTTCGGTTATCAAAATAAGCCGCCGAAAATGGAGGCCAAGCTCCTCGGATCCCGCACCAAAAAGTGGCCTTTAAAGCTGACAGCAAATCATCAACATTTAAATGCAAAAGATTGCCATACGTGGCAATAATGACGTGGCAAAGAGCTATGCGGATGAGACACTCCTGCGGCTGAACAATCTATGCGGCCAAGATCTCTATGCGGTCAAGGTTTCATATGCGGCTAGAAGAACACAGCCATGCTTCTTATTCAAAGTATTTCAATTTTGCAAATTGAAAACTTTGAAGGGGGTCTTGTAGAAGCATGGAAAATATTAAAAAAAAATAACCCATGCGGCCAAGGAACCCCATGCAGCTCAGAAAGCCCATGCGGCTCAGAGAGTCATGCGGCATAAGGGACTATGCGACCCAAGACATCCCATGCGGCTCAGAAGACACATGGCGGGACAACCCACTCCTCTGCCCTCTCGCATTAATTGTTTTGACGGCTGACAACTCTGAAAAAGTGACAGCCCTGACACAAAAAAAAGTAATTATGACTCTGTCATAATGACAGACTTCTAGGGAAGAGAGAGAGATCTCTGACACAAATCCCCCGAGAGCCATAAAAATGCCACGTGGCCTTGCCACGTGGGCGTTCGTATGCGGCTCGAGCAAAGACTTCTCATGCGGTTCAAAATGAAGCCGTCCTATGCGGCTCAGGCCGAGACAGCCTCATGCGGCTCGAGCAAAGACTTCTCATGCGGTTCAGAATGAAGCCGTCCTATGCGGCTCAGGCCGAGACAGCCTCATGCGGCTCAAGCAGAGGCATTCCCATACGGTTCAAGGGGACCATTTCCATGCGGCTCAGACGGATGTATCCCTATACGGCTCGTAATGATCACCTCCATGTGGTTTAAAGGCTCGAGGGAGGGCCACTACCCAGGCAGCCCTGACACGTGGCCCTAACCATATGTGGCCCAAAATCATATGCGGCTCACTCGTCATGCGGTTCAGATCCCCCATTGGCTCCTAAGACACGTGTCCTAAGCCGATCAATTTCTCAGATTTATTGCAATCAAAGATTGGGTCAAATCCCAATAATCTGGGACACGTGGCAGGAGAATAAATCTAAATTATTCACAGATCATTTATGAGGAAGATTTATTCTAATCAGCATTAATTGCTGATGGGATTTGGTGTAATCTACACTCAATGGTTCGGATTCGTCAAAATAAAAAACGAACGGCCTAGATTGACCAATCCACAGGCCGTCGCCATCTCCAAGAGGCAATCATTGGCAACCCTAACGATTACATCCCATTATTATAAATAGCAAGGTGTCATTCCCTTGTGAAGATATATACTGTCAAAGGGAGAGATACGCACATACAGAGAGGCTCCCCCGATAGTCAGAGTGAAGAATCCACAGAGATCAATCCAGAGAGAGAGAGAAGCCAGAAGAGCAATACGAAGAGAGCAGGAGGAGCATTTCTTTATCAACGCCAACCATCTCGTCACAGGAGCCAAGGCTGCATACCGATCGTCCAAGGAGTAAGGCAGGGCTGCCGTCGCCTTCCCGAGCCTCTATCGTCACCCCCCAGAATCAAAAATAAACAATTGTACTTAGATTGTTGTACCTAGGTTTTTGTCCCTAGGCTTTCTTTGAACAAGCGAGTTTGTATTGTGAGTCTAAGTTCAGTCCTCCCATAAAACTGTTCTGTACTTTTACAATCAATGGCAAACACGATGGCGACTCTGCTGGGGATAAACTTCTCCACGGCTGACGAGTTGGTGACGCAGTCGAATGCAGCCAAACTTGGCTTCACGCAACAAAAGATGGTCGTCCGCTTCGACAAACAGGCGTTTGAAGAAATGCTCTCCGAAGGAAGCGCACCCGCACGACGAAGGCTCGCAAGGAGTGGAGGCCAAAATCATTTGCTCCTCCCCAAGCCCTCGATAGGATACCCTCTGTTGCTCAAGACGACGAGAAGGACTCTTCTGTGACCCCACTTCAGACCGTAGACAACTCTGCTGTCCCCAAGTTCGGCAGAAGAAAACACTATGATGCTGGACTTGCAGGGGCAGAGAGAAATTCTATGCGATCCGAGCCGCATAAGGGTATTAGCCACAGGGAGAAATCTCATGCGGCTGCATCCGCCAGCCGCATGAAGAAAACTCATGCGGCCACATCTGTCAGCCGCATAGCTTATGCGGCTACAGTTGCCAACCACATGGATGAAGCTTATGCGGTTACTGAAGTCAATCGCTTACAGAAAACCCATACGGCCATAATTGCCAACCGCATGCGGCCAGCCTGCACGATCGTGACTCCTACTAATCGCACCAAAGCAACTCAACTGGCAGCTAAAGACAACCGCATGCAGACAGCCTGCACGGTTTCCAATCCTAGCCGCATAGCGTCCGTTCTACGCTCCTCTCGATCAGTCTTCGACCGTCTCTCATACGGTCCTGATCCTGATGGTTCTCTGGATGATAAGCCAGACTCTGTGGTATTCAACTTAGACTCTTCCTATTACGCACCCGCAAGTGCTAAAAAGAAAAAGTCTAGGGCAGTGCGAGCTTATCAAGCCCAGTCAGCTGTCCCAACCTCTGACTATCGGGGCGTCCCGTTGACTATCACGCGGGCGTCCGATAGAAAGTTGTATAGAACCGCTCGAGTCCAGCCCCCGGCGGCAAAAGGACAAAGTGGTTCCTCTGGCCTGCGTGAGGCGATCCTCCACAAGCGCAAGGAACGAGAAGGGACTTCGGTGTGCAAAGAGTCCTCGCTTGGACGTCACTGCACCCAAATCATCGTCAACTACTGTTCCAACAACGCGACAGTGACGGAAGACCGGTCGGCAGTCTTCCAAAGACTACAGCATCCGAGCTCAGAGGACGAGACACCTTCTGTCGTCTCCTGCAATTCCACTCAGAAAGTCCCCGCCGAGGGGAGAGGGAAGAAGACAAGCATCTTCAGCCCCAAGATATCAACCACTACAGCTAAGAAACTGTCGTCTAAATGGTTGTCCTCCACCGGAGTATTCCAACACACCCGTTCAAAGACGAAATCTGCTGCAATGGGAGATTCATCATCCACATCGCTGGGGGTCGTGGGAACTGAGGGTAGCACTCCTCCGAACATCCACAACAATCCGATGTTTCAAGGAGACGAGCCCGGGGAAACAACTCTCCTATCAGGTACAACAGACGCTGATGTCCCCGAGGACATCCATGACTCTCAAGACGAAGCCAGCTCTGAGGCTGGGGGTACTGTTCCCTCCTAGTCCGAACCCGAAGAGAATATTCCCACCTACCCCGATGACTTCTCGGTGTATGGGTATGACTCGGAGGGCACGTCCTCCACCGTTTCTTCCATCACTCCTCATGTAAGGACGATGTTCATGACGGACAGCAATCAAGGTGGTTCCAGTGATCGCCAACGCATCGACACTTTGGAGGCCATACTACACGTCTTGGTCAAGTCTGTAGACGAGATCAAAGCGGCTCTTCCTACTCTGCAGGGAGTGACACCCGGCCAAACAAGCGCGGGTCCCGCAATCAATGTAGATTCAAATTCAGCGTCACCGAACCCGAGCAATAATCCTCCCGAAATAACGGCCCCTACCGCGACAGATGAGGCCCGAAAAGTAAGAAGAGAGGTTCAGGAGCTCCGAGCCATATTCCACGCTAGAGAAAACTCTCAAGATCTCAGAATACGGCAACCATATCCTGCTGAATGGAGGGATGTTCCATTCCCACCAAGATATAAGCCGTTCAATATCAACCCGTATGATGGCAAGACCTCAGCAAGTCGGCACATCACTTACTTCGAGGTCACCACCGACCATCTGCCCCATGATGATGCTATTCTCACCCGATTATTCGTCGGGGCATTGGAGGGAGTCGCTTTCGACTGGTATCGCAATCTGCCGGACAACTGCATCCACTCCTTCGCCGCCTTCAAGCGCCTGTTCTTGGAGAGATTCTACGAAGTAGGGCAGGACGTCACCATGTCCACCCTCATGGACGTCGTCCAAGGGGAGAAGGAGCTGACAAGGAACTACATTGAGCGGTTCCGCCAAACCGCCATGAAGCTGCCCTCCGAAAATCCAGATTCCTCTTTAATTAAAATTTGCCAAAAGAGACTGCTTCCAACAATCAGTCTCTGGACGGGCGAAAGTCAATTCAAAGATTGGAAGACGTTCATCATCAGCGCCACAAGTGCCGAAGAACGATTGAAGAAGGCTCGCCATCTAGGATTGCACAAGCGTCCCAACAACGATAATGGGGGTAGCCCCTCCAACAATCGGGATAGCAAAGGAAAGCAGGCTATGGTGGCCGATACAGCACAAAAACCTGAGCCGAAGCCAGCAGACAAACAATGGCCGCAAATCACTAACTCCTTCGAAGACGGTCATGTCAAGCCCATCTTGGACATGCTCATACAAGGGGACAGAATTCAGCTTCCTCCACCAAGACGAGAACCGCGGCCGGCAGAGATGGAGAATCCAAAGTACTGCCATTATCATCGCTATGTCCATCATGCTACACACGATTGCTACCAGCTGAAACGATACATCCAAAACCTCATCGATTCGAACGCTCTGGCCATCGATTTCGAAGAGGTAACCGTGGCAGCCAATATGGTGTCCGTATAATTCGGCAGCTTCCCTCTAACGAAAACTCAAGACGGGATGGTCCCCGTCCCTCTAGCGACAATGGAGATTACCAATCTTCCACCTCCCCGAGACCAGGCTGCCAGTCTAGTACCCCTCACCACATCACGAGGGGAGGTCATGTGGATCCATCCAGACTTGGTGTCAGAAGTGACTCGGCCCACACCATCTTCCATCGACAAGAAGAAAAGTAGAAAAGTTAGGACCTGCCACACAATCTCGGCAAACAACGAGGAAGCTACAGCCGTCGTCATGCGGTCCGGAGCGCAATCCCAACCTGTGGTTGACAATCCAACTGAAAATCATCAACCCACTACAACTGATGCTCCGGGACCGGCTCAGCCCTCGACGACCGACAAGCCTAGGTCGAGGGAGACCCGCTTCGATAAATCCCTCCGAAAAGAGGCAGCCCAAGGGCTAGAGAGGCCCTACAACTTTGATATCTTAGCGCAATTGGCTAACACACCGGCCAAGTTGTCACTGTACGAACTCCTAAGGCTCTCCAAGGACGTTCGTATTGCATTAAGCGAAGCACTCCAAAATGCCGATGTCTATCTGGCTCAATCCAACCTCATCGGGGAGGACTCACCCGTGGATCTCCAAGACAGTGCCTGCACGGGAGCAATACCTAACATCGTCTTCACTCCGCAGGACATGCTCATCAAAACAAACCTAAACGATCGCCCGCTATATTATACGGGATACATCGGCGACGTGAAGGTGGATCGAATGCACATAGATCCAGGCTCTTCCATAAGCATCATCCCAAAGTGTCTGCTACATCATCTCTGTATCCCAATGCATCGCCTGACACCTACAAGCACCGCCATCAGCGGTTTCAATTCGGGCATGAGCTACCCAATCGGGAAGATTCGTCTGAAGTGTCAGATTGGCGATCTCCAATCTGAAGTCACCTGCTACGTCATAGATGCAGACACTTCTTACAACGTCCTCTTGGGGCACCCATGGATACACGATTATATGATCGTGCCTTCTACGCTACACCAGTGCTTCAAATATGTCGACAAACACGACTTCGTGAGGACGAAATTTGCTGATGTCGATCCCTTCAAAGGGGTCGAATCTTACTTCTCAGACTCCTGCCTGTACAAAAAATCAAAGAAGCACCTTGATGAAGAAAATGTACAAGCTAGTACCGAGACAGCCACCGGATCAGAAGAGCCTCTGGCGATCCACCTCCAAGCTCGCAAACCGGGTAGGTCCGCACCCCTTACTGCCACTCTATGGAGGGACGCGATCAGCCTCTCGGCGCAGGAAGAGCAGATGATAATCCGGCTGCAAAGGTCTGGCCAAGTGCCGAGACCCACAATAGGGCCACTAACAATCAGACTGCCGAGAGTCGGTCAACCCCAAACGGAGAAGCTCAATCCCTCCGATAGGCCACTGATGATACGTCTTCCCAAGAAGGGTCATCACCCCGATGCAAGGTCTGACATCTCTAGCGAGCCAGCCACTCCTCGTTCCACATCAAGTGCCAAACTGGGGGTCGCTAGTCTGCCAACGACTCCACGCTCTGACCCATCAACTGAACCACTGACAATCAAGCTTCCCAGGTAGTCCTCTCAATCTTCATTCACATAGGGGGTAGCCGAAGAGGAACCAGAGTTAGCCAAGTATGTGGCCGCCCACACTGATGTTCCCTCCGCAGATGATGTAATCCCCCTAGAAAAGTTACCTTACTTCATCAATAAAGGGTTATCTTTGAACTACACCGAGCTCAATAAGCTATGTACAATGTATGCTATGGAACACGGTACAGGCACTCACCTACACACACAAGTGACAAAGGTGTACACCGCAATCCAACTTACTCCAGTAGAAGACACTTACCGAATAAGTGAGGGAGGGGACTATCCAATCATCTTCGGCCGGAAGGACGACCCGCATCCCTTCACCATAGAGGAAGCCGACCTCGGGTCAGACGCCGGAAGACTGCCTCTGTATCTCTATAGCCCTCAATCCGAATATCTTATACAGAAACAGGGGTATGATCTGGAAACGATTCCAGGTTTGAACTACGACACTGGGCGACGATTACCTTCGAAGCCGCCAGTCCCGGCGGGCAAACCACCAGACTACTATAGCAAAACTCGATACGGGTTGGGATATGTAACGCCTACTATGACCCTGAGAGTTCAGATGAAAAATGCGACTGGCAGTCACATTCAACCGGGTCACCAACTTCGGACTCGGATACCAGCATCGGAGATGTGTTCAGACAAATCATGACAGTCAACATGGCATTCGCCGACGCTTACGAAGAAGACAAAGACATCCCCGAAATCCTCGAGCTAGAGCCGTGGGCCCAGGAATTGGACACACAATGGGAAAAGCGGTTCGAACAGAGAGAACCTCCTACTGAAGATGAGGTCATACAAGTGGATCTTGGCAGCGAATCTTCTCCAAAACCGATCTTCGTCAGTAAAAGCCTAGCAGACGAAGAGCAGGAGTCGCTGCTAGAACTTGTCAGAGAATACATTGATGTGTTCGCTTGGAGCTATGAAGACATGCCAGGGTTAAATCCTGACATTGCTCTTCACAAACTCAACATTCGGTCGGATGCGAAGCCAGTCAAACAACAACAACGACGCTTCTGCCCGGGCATCATTGACACGATCGAAGCCGAAGTCAACAAACTGATAGCCAGCAGTTTCATTCGTGAGGAACAACATCCCGATTGGGTCGCCAATATAGTGCTCGTCCTCAAGAAGAATAGGAAGATTCGAATCTGCATCGACTTCCGCAATCTGAACGAGGCTTGCCCCAAAGATGAGTTCCCCCTCCCTATTACGGACATCATGATTGACAATACCTGCGATTTTGAACGTATGTCTTTCATGGATGGCTTCTCGGGGTACAACCAAATCAAGATGTCTCCTGACGACAAAAAGCATACATCATTCCGAACACCGATTGGCACATACTGCTACACAGTTATGCCTTTCGGTTTAAAGAATGCTGGCGCCACATATCAAAGAGCCATGAGCATCACCTTCAGAGACCACTTACGTAAGACAGTGGAGTGCTATGTTGACGATATAGCCGTTAAGAGTCGCTGCAAGGCAGACCATCTGCAGGATCTAAAGACGGTATTCGACCTAATACGAGCGCACAATTTGAAAATGAACCCTACGAAGTCCTTTCTGGGCGTATCTAGCAGGAAGTTCTTGGGCTTCATTATCACGGCACAAGGTATCCATGTAGACCCTGAGAAGACAAAAGCAATCATGGAGATGGGTCCCCCGAGAAATCTCCGCGAACTCAGAGGCCTCCAAGGGAGGCTAGCTTACATCAGGAGGTTTATTTCTAACCTCTCCGGGTGATGCCGACCGTTCATGCACCTCATGAAGAAAGGAGTCTCATTCTTATGGGACGAGGAATGTCAGCGTGCTTTCGACAGCATCAAAGAAAATTTGTCAAATCCTCCAGTTTTGGTGGCCCCGGTTCCTGGAAAACCATTCCTGCTCTATGTACGAGCAATAGAACATTCCCTCGGGGCTCTGCTCGTACAAAACAACGATGCAGGCCATGAGCAAGCCATATATTACCTCAGCCGAATGATGATTGGGCCAGAGTACCGATACACCGCTGTGGAGAAGGAATGCCTTGCCCTGGTGTTCGCCATTCAGAAAACGCGGTACTATGTCACCGGACAAGCGATACATGTGATCTCACGAGTCAACCCTTTCAGGGTCCTCATGACTAAACCAGGGGCACTCAGCTCTCGCCTCGCTACATGGGCAATATTGCTGTCCCCTTATCATATGATCTTCGTCCCCCAAAAGGTAGTCAAAGGTGAAGCCCTGGCAGACTTCTTAGCAGCCCACCCAGGCTCGGAGTCCTGCAGAATATATGAAGAGATCCCAGATGAGGTCGCCGACTCGCATGCAACCTCTCATGAGGCTATATGGCGAATGTTCTTCGACGGTGCTTCGAGGACCAGACCTAAAGGCAATATAGTCGTCGGAGTCGGGGTAGTGCTGGTCTCCCCTTCCAGATTGGTGATTGACCGTACTTATTCCCTCACACAGCCCTGTTCTAACAATGTGGTCGAGTACAACGCTCTGGTCATTGGCCTCCAACTTGCAAGAGAGCTGGGGGTAGAATACCTTGAAGCATACGGCGATTCCCAACTAATCATCAATCAGATCCGGGGCTCATACGAAGTCCGCCACGAAGACATGATCCCTTATCACCAAACAGCGATTGACATCATCTCGTCATTCGAGGGGTTCTTCATCGAACATGTCCCCAGACTCCAAAATATCGAAGCTGATGCCCTAGCTGGTCTTGCCACTTCCCTAGCAGTTCCAAACTATGATCGCCAATCAGTGGATGTGATAGGCCACGAACTGGTCTGTCCCAAGAACAATGTGCAATTCGTGGTGAGTTATTCCGCCCACACGATCGATGATGCCCCAGATTGGAGATAACCATTCATCGACTTCGTCGTCTACGACATCCTGCCCGAGAACCCAATGGAAGCCACTTCCATCAGACGGCGTTCTCTCAGATTCTTCTACGATACAGAGACAAAAATGCTGTATCGCCGCTCCTACGACGGATTACTGCTTCGGTGTCTGTCAAACGCAGAAGCCAAAGAAGCCATACGAGAAGCTCATGACGGTATATACGGGGTCCACCAGCCCGGTCCTAAATTACAGGACCGTCTTCGACGAATGGGCTACTATTGGCCCATGATGGTGGTAGATGCGATAAATTATGCTAGAAAATGCAAAGACCGTCAAGTCCACGTGGACTTTATTTACCAACCATCCGAATTTCTACATCCGACAGTGGCATCCTGGCCATTCGAAGCATGGGGAATGGATATTATTGGTCCAATCACCCCACCTTCCTCCCGAGGACATCGCTTCATACTTGCGATCACTGATTACTTCTCCAAGTGGACGGAAGCTATCCCACTCGCAGAAGTCAAGACTTCAAACGTGATCAGCTTCCTTAAGCATTATGTCATCTACCGCTTTGGACTGCCCCGAAGGATCATCCATGATAATGGTCCGCAGTTTGCAAGCCACACTTTCTATCGGTTTTGCGATAAGCACCGTATTCAGAATGTCGCTTCGACACCGTACAACCCGGCAGCGAACGGGTTGGCAGAGGCATTCAACAAAATAATCATCAAACTCCTCAAGAAGTTTGTCTCCTCCAACAAGCACGACTGGAACGAGAAACTCGGCGAGTGTTTATGGGCGTACCGTACTACAGTCCGAACAGCTACCGGGAACACACCATTCTCTCTAGAATACGAGAGTGAGGCAGTTCTCCCATTAGAGACTCAAATACCCTCACTCTGCGTCGCCCTCACTTATTAATTGACGACGGATGACAACTACCGACGTCGACTACAAGAGTTGGAGGCCTTAGATGAAAAGCGTCTCCTAGCTCAGCAAAGGATCGAGCTATACCAAGCACGCATCTCAGGAGCCTTCAACAAGAAGGTCAAAATCAGAATATTCCAAGTGGGCGATCTTGTTCTGGCAGTCCGGGGGCCAATGGTCATGACTCACAAGACCGCCGGCAAGTTCCAGCCAAAATAGGAAGGTCCATTTGTCATCGAGGCCGTGTTCTCCAACGATGCTTATCGCCTCGCTAAGCAAAACGGAGACTTGCTCATGTTGTCCGTCAACGATAAGTTTCTGAAGAAATATTATGTCTAAACAACATTCTCCAAACTATTGAGTTATGTACCCGCTGATACCACTGAACTCACCCTCATAGTTTGTCAGATTTTCGAGTCATGTACCCGCTGGTACCGCTGAACTCACGCTCACCATTGTCCAGATTCTTGAGTCATGTACCCGCTGGTGCCTCTGAACTAACATCTCGGTCACTCTTTCAGATAGAAAGTTATGTATGATCATACCTCTGAACTTCCTTCCTGGAGGAGATCCTCCCTCATGATCCAATACCCGCACTTTCAGTGCACAAAAAAGGGTAATCGATCCACAAATTTCCAAAACGGCCATATCCTCATTGCCTCTGAGTCGTCCCACTTCCGCCAAAAACAAATCACCCCTTACATAGAACTTCCATGTCCTCATTACCTCTGAGTCGTTCTATGTGCCCTCCTTTATTGAGCCCACTCCTGTCTTGTCCTCATTACGTCTGAATGGGAAGGCTCCGTCGAAGAAACCTTCATACTTGCCATGTCCTCATTACCTCTGAATAAGTATGATGATCCCCTTTCGACCTATTATCTGTACCCACAACCGGAGTACGCCAAGGGTAATAGGCCCACAGATGTCCTCTATTGACCACAAATGTCCTCTGTTGACCACAAATATCCTCTGTTGACCACAAATGTCCTCTGTTGACCACCAATACCCTCCGTCGAGTTCACTCCTGCCATGTACTCATTACCTCTGAGTAGGAAAACTCTACGTCTAAAAAACTTTCCTGCTTGCCATGTCCTCATTACCTCTGAGCAAGTATGTCTGTTCCCCTTCATCCTATTATCCGTATCTTAAACCAGGGTACGCCAAGGATAATAGGCCCACAAATATCCTCAGCTAAGTTTCTTAGCACAAACATACCATCTCATCATGCCCCAGGAGCCCAGCTGCTCTACGGCATTCCTTTTTCCAATACCAAGAGCACCCATGACCACTTTGCCATGGCCGTTTCAGGTATCCTGACCAAAGCTTGTTATCTGTACCTAAAACCAAGGTATGCCATGGGTAACAGGTCCACAAATATATCTCCTATGCGGGGAAGAACATCACCATAATATCACAGGCGCTGTAGGCAATACAAATGAAGGGTAGAATTGAAAGTACTCTTTATTTTGAAGGAAGAAAAAAGTATTACATATTACGGGATCACGTCCCCTTCAGAAAGAAAAAAAACAGAAACAAAACAACAAGAAAAGGCCAACTACAGTTCGGCATTGCACAATTCCATGAGCCGGTCTCTCACCAAGACAGTCCCCCGATCAAGCCTCTGTTTAGCTCGGCGCTCGGCCACTTGTGATAGTTGCTCCGCATCATTCAGATACATATAGGCCTGCCAGTTGGTCTCTATCTTCTTCAGGGCAAGTTCTAGATTGGCGGAGGCCCTGCTAAGCTTGTCAGCTTCCTGGATGGCAATTCCTTTTTCAGTACAAGCAGCTTCCAGCTCGGACTCCAAGAAGACCAACTTTCTCTGGAGTTCGAGGATTTGTTCCCGGGTGTCGGTCACCCCGCGAGAGGCAGCCGCTTCCCGAGCCGCACAATCGTCAGCCCGACGGCTCCACTGATCGTACAACCGGGTCAAATCCCGGCGGTCCTCCAATATAGTCGGCTTGAGCGATTCCCGGGCAGCCATCACCTTCTCCACCGCGACAATGAGAAAGTTGCACTCTTGATTTATGACCGCGGGTAAATCAGTCTGTTGCAACATGCGAAACTGGGCCACGAGACGATCAGCTTCTAATAGCTTAAGCTCCAGAAGCGCAGCCAGTTCCCCTCCGTTAGGGAGTGTCTTAAGGATACTAATCTGGCCACCGGCACATCGACGGGCCAGAGTAAAGGGAGTCCCCCTTTCCACTGCTGCCTCGATCCCCCTCTTTAGGTGGCGATGAAAACTGGCAACCAAGTCATGTAACGCTTCATCCAAGACCTCTGTAGAGGACGGCGTCAGAGGAAGAGTGGCAGACGGTACCGAAGGAGCAGCTTCAGAAGTTACTGTACCCGCCACCAAGGAAGCAAATTCCGTACGAAAAGATGCCTGAATGGTGGCTAACTCCTCTTCCGCCGCCCGAAGAGCCTGGATGCTCGGCAGTGAGGAAAGGTTGACCCCCGAAACTACATTCGCAGAGGAGGACACAGGGAGCATCGTCCCTTGTCCCAGCTGTACTGCTACCTGGGACCCCGAGCTCGACCCAGACGAAGGTCCCTCGATACAGGGAGGTTCCGTCAGGCCCTCTCCAGTAGGGCTGATTCGGTAATATCCATCACTGGCAATGAAGGGTTGGGATCTGAACATCCAAAGCAACCGTTAGTCGACATAATCTGAAAGATAAGATGACGAAATACATAGGCTCATTCACAAGCTATGGTTTGATTTGTATTACCAGGGGAAGAGCGTAGGGGCGACGGCTCGTTCACAACCGGCGTAGTTTCCCCACCCACAAAGTCATCATGTTGGGGTTCGGATGTCTCAGGGACGGGCGCGGTAAAGCCCCCATCCCCCTGGGTTGAGGTCCCAGCAAGTTGGAAATCCTCGACCGTAACCGGAAGCACTCCAGCAGCAATGATAGCGGTGCACACATCACTGACTAAATGAGACAGGACCGGGTCAGCCTCGGTAATCGAGTCCTGAGGAGCGAGCTCATCCGACGCCTATAAAGAGCAAAAGAAACAAATGATTAGGCCATAACATAAAAGAAGAAGAAAGCGAACAGCCGAAGCCCAAATCACCTCAGGAACAACGTCCACATCAACAACAAACAGCCTGCGACGTCTTACCGCAGCGTGCTTCGTGGAATAGGTTCGATCGTCAGCAATAGTCACGCGCCTGCTTCGTTTATGCGAAGGACCAGGTACCGTAGATGGTTGATCCTCCACCACCGCGTCAGACCAAGTAGACGGTTGACCCGCAGCCCTTTCAGTCGGCACGACAGGGGGTTGATTCCCAACTTCCTCGTCCGAAGAATGAGATGAGTCATCGGCATCTTGGTAGTCATCTTCCTCATCCGCCCTGGTGGACTCTGAGTCCGGCACAGGAACCCTGTTCGCCCCCCTCTTCCTCTTCTTGGATCCCTCTGGCTTCTCAGCCAAACCGGTGCCAGCGATGAAGCTAGTATTTATATCAAAATCGACAGGAGGCTTGCTCGCTGCAACATGATAAAGGGTCGCTATATACAAGATATCTCCTGCCATCTTGGCATCGGGGACTGAGAAGCTGGCTCGGGTATGGGTCGTATTATAATAATGCCAAGCCCGGACGCCATCAAGTATACAGCCCTCAAAGCTTAAGCAAGCACTAGGACGATCCAGGAACAATTCACTATACCCAAACTGACGGGAAAATCTACTGGGCAGATAAGGCTCCAGGTATACTTTATTCTGATAACGGTACACCAGGTGCGCAGGGCGGATGTTGCGTAACCAAAGAAGCATCTTCTCAGATAAAAGTTGGGGAGGGTCAACGCCGTCAACGTGTACCTCCTCACTTCTCTAGGGGTGAATTCAGGGAAAGATACGAAGAACTCGGGCCCGTCAACCCTCGCCAACGCCCTCCGGCAGGCCGGCATAGTATCGTGTTCCCAAGGCTGGTGACAGTATTGAAAAATGAAGGCGTCGGCAGTAGTAACATCTTCTTCGGTTCCTGGCCTCATCAACGACCGGTAGTACAATAATAACCACCCCATGAGGTAGTGGTATGGTAGTTCTATCTGTTTAAAGTGCATCGTCACATCACGAGCAATGACTTTGGATGAAAAGGCGCGAAGGCCGTGGTGTACGCTACACACCATGGCCGGGAGGAGCGCCAGTCTTACCTTGAAGACCAATTTTACAGCAGGAAGAATGAAATGGCGGCTGATCCTTTCCATAGAACCCGCGCCACCCGAGACTACGCAATTGCGTAGCCACACCATCAAGAACCCAGCTAAAATCGCTTTATCGGACATCTCCTGGGTACCATAGTGGAAGTAACTGAGGGAGTCAGTGCGACTTCCGAACCGGTCACGGGTAGACCTCAACCTTTTGACCTTCAACATCGTGTCCTTCACCTCCTCCGGGGTTCGAGGATGTCGAGACAAAACTTGGCCGGAGGGACGCAACTTGAAAAGATACAAAACCCAGGCCGTAGTGTGAGGGGCGCTCCCTTCTGAGCTATTTTCTTTCTTGATAGCCATCTGGTGGCAGGCGCTATGATGGCACAATAGTTCTTGGTACACGACAACGAAACCAGGAAATCGTCGATCCAGGTCTTCGAATTCTTCGTTCGTCGGTGTATATGCTTCAAAAGCTTCACTTCCCCACGGCAATCTAGAAACAGCGTGCATCTCATGGAGAGCAAGCCCCAGCTCTCCTCCGGGGGCAAAGAAAGTCCCTGTACGCCGATTATACAGCTCCAAAAGAGCCATAAACAAAGGCTTGTTAATGGGCAACCCGTAGCAGGTACCCCTGACGGCGTAGTAGAGGTCAATTTCCCGAAGGTATTTCCCATACTTCCTCAAGATCCATGAGGTAAGATTAGCCCATGTGGGAATGGGGTTGATCCAGTTCAGCAGCGACAACCTGCCTACGGGATAAGACCCCTTGTGAGCAAGCTGATTCAGAATGGTATCAGCTAGAGTGAAAGTAAAATTAGGGCCGGTCATGTTTACAAAAGTGACAGGGAGCAGCCCCATCATAGTCCGACTCACTGATTCCTTGCCCGCATATACTAAACCCGTGCGCCTGTTGTAGTGGATGTTGCTCACAAATATTCCATGTTGGGTAGGAGTCAGGGAGCCCACCATTGTCCTGTCCAACGGTACCATATTAAACCATGAAAGAGGATAATGCCGCTCCATCTCGGAGATATGAATCTCTACTCCGTCTACAGAAAAATCCCAGTGCTCTGAAACATCCAGCAATCGGGAGTTCTTTATGGAAAAAGGCGTCCCCAAAGAGAAAAGACGGTTTCAGATATTCTCCATCCAGCTTCTCCGAATTCATCATTGAACAAAGAAGTGGAAAGGTTGGTTATTAATGGCAGCCACCCTCTCCCTAGGTTCATTAGTAGGAAGCTGATCCACTATACGACGGATTAAGTCATCAAGCCGCACGACCACGGCGAACTGAGCTGAACCCACAAGAAGCTCTCCTGCTGGGTTGGTTGGAAGGTTCACTGAAAAAAAGGACAAAGAGAAACATGATTAAAAGATGGTTAAAGAAAAAAATCACTGAATAAAGAAGCTCCCACGAGCCTATGCGGTTCGGGTCAACAAAGCCTTATGCGGCTCCATTCCAATTGGGTCTCAGGAGATACGGTTTCGAGGAAGCCTATGCGGTTCGAGTCAACACAGTCTCATGCGGCCCAAATCAGACGGGAGTTCCATATGACACTAGCTCGATAGCTTATGCGGATCAGATGAATATATGCAGTTCTAACAGAAGAGCTCATGCGGCGCAAAATGCCATGCGGTTCAGCCTGCTAGAAACATATGCGGCTCCGTTCAGAGGAGACTTTATGCGGTTTTTATCTAGAGACTTAAATACTTCTCATGCGGTTCAAACATGGGATATTTTCTATGTGGCTCGGGTATGAGAAGGTCATGCGGCCCATACAGCATATGCGGCTCTGCCATCAACATGGGTGGAGGCTTGTGCAAAAATATGCAACAGAGCCATGGGTTCTCAAGATTCAAATGCAACCCTTACCATTGAAAGCAGGACGAACATCAGAGGGCACTTCGGGCGCTTCGGGCTCGACGGCCGACGAAGACGTCACCCTCTTGTCCTTCACGGTGGCGGAGACGACTTTGGAAGACTTAGGAGCCATTTGCTTCGACGGGCGGACAAAAAAGATCAGAAAGAGGAGACAGCAAAAAGAGTGAACGAAGGAGAAGGTAAAGAAGTCCCTCCGGCCAAAGTCATCCATATTTATAAACAAGAGTGAAGCGTTTCGATCCCCGTACGTACACGCAGACCGACTCTTCGGTTATCAAAATAAGCCGTCGAAAATGGAGGCCAAGCTCCTCGGATCCCGCACCAAAAAGTGGCCTTTAAAGCTGACAGCAAATCAACAACATTTAAATGCAAAAGATTGCCATACGTGGCAAAAATGACATAGCAAAGAGCTATACGGATGAGACACTCCTGCGGCTGAACAATCTATGCGGCCAAGATCTCTATGCGGTCAGGGTTTCATATAAAGCTAGAATAACATAGCCATGCTTCTTATTCAAAGTATTTTAATTTTGCAAATTGAAAACTTTGAAGGGGGTCTTGTAGAAGCATGGAAAATATTAAAGAAAATGACCCAAGCGGCCAAGGAACCACATGCGGCTCAGAAAGCCCATGCGGCTCAGAGAGTCATGCGGTATAAGGGACTATGCGGCCCAAGACATCCCATGCAGCTCAGAAGACACGTGGCGGGACAGCCCTCTCCTCTGCCCTCTCGTATTAATTGTTTTGACGGCTGACAACTCTGAAAAAGTGACAGCCCTGACACAAAAAGAAGTAATTATGACTCTGTCATAATGACAGACTTCTAGGGAAGAGAGAGAGATCTCTGACACAAATCCCCCGAGAGCCATAAAAATGCCACGTGGCCTTGCCACGTGGGCGTTCGTATGCGGCTCGAACAAAGACTTCTCATGCGGTTCAGAATGAAGCCGTCCTATGCAGCTCAAGCCGAGACAGCCTCATGCGGCTCGAGCAAAGACTTCTCATGCGGTTCAGAATGAAGCCGTCCTATGCGGCTCAGGCCGAGACAGTCTCATGCGGCTCAAGCAGAGGCCTTCCCATGCAGTTCAAGAGGACCATTTCTATACGGCTCAGGCGGATGTATCCCTATGCGGCTCGCAATGATCACCTCCATGTGGTTCAAAGGCTCGAGGGAGGGCCACTACCCAGGCAGCCCTGATACGTGGCCCTAACCATATGCGGCCTAAAATCATATGCGGCTCACTCGTCATGCGGTTCAGATCCCCCCAGTGGCTCCTAAGACACGTGTCCTAAGCCGATCAATTTCTCAGATTTATTGCAATCAAAGATTGGGTCAAATCCCAATAATCTGGGACACGTGGCAGGAGAATAAATCTTATTTATTCACAGATTATTTACGAGAAAGATTTATTCCAATCAGCATTAATTGCTGATGGAATTTGGTGTAATCTACACTCAATGGTTCGGATTCATCACAATCAAAAACGAATGGCCTAGATTGACCAATCTACAGGCCGCCGCCATCTCCAAGAGGCAATCATTGGCAACCCCAATGATCTTATCCCACTATTATAAATTGTAAGGTGCCATTCCCTTGTGAAAATATATACTGTCAAAGGAAGAGATACGCACATACAGAGAGGCTCCCCCGATAGTCAGAAAGAAGAATCCACAGAGATCAATCCAGAAAGAGAGAGAAGCCAGAAGAGCAATACGAGGAGAGCAGGAGGAGCATTTCTTCATCAACACCAACCATCTCGTCACAGGAGCCAAGGCTGCATACCGATCGTCCAAGGAGTAAGGTAGGGCTGCCGTCGCCTTCCCGAGCCTCTATCGTCACCCCCAGAATCAAAAATAAACAATTGTACTTAGATTGCTGTACCTAGGTTTTCGTCCCTAAGCTTTCTTTGAACAAGCGAGTTTGTATTATGAGTCTAAGTTCAGTCCTCCCATAAAACTGTTCTGTACTTTTACAATCAATGGCAAACAGAGGGTTCATTAGGTATCATTTTATGTCTTTAAATGCTTACTGACATTCATCAGTCCTAATGAAAGTCACACCTTTCTTCAGAAATTGACTGAACGGTCTACATCGTCCAGAGAGATTTGAGATAAATCTCCTGAGGTACACAAGTCGTCACTGGAATCCTCGTAGCCCGTTTAGGATATATGGAGGACGCATCTCTTGAATGGCTTTGACTTTTTCGAGATCAACGTGTATACCATTAGAGGTAATAATGAATCCGAGAAATTTGTACTAGAGACTCCTAGAAATGACTTGGTGGGATTCATTTTGAATTAATTCTAGCGCATTAGATCGAAAATAGTTCTTAAGTCTTGGATGTGATCTTCCTTTAGACAATTTTTGACAGCAACATCGTCGATGTAGCATTCGACTATCTTCCGTAAATGTTTACGAAAGATGGTACTTATAGCCCGCTGATAGGTGGCACTAGCGTTCTTGAGAATGAACGACATAACTGTATAGCAATAGACTCCTAGAGGAGTGCGAAAAGGCATATGCTTTTCGTCTCGGGATTCATCCTGATTTAATTATATCCAAAGAACCCATCCATGAAAGACATTTGCTCAAATCCATAGGTATTATCGATCATGACATTAGTAATTGGAAGAGGAAATTCATCCTTGGGACAAGCTGTATTAAGGTCCCTGAAAGACTCGGATCTTCCCTTATTCTTAATAACTGGGACAACATTAGCCACCCTATCTGGATGATGTTCTTCTCTGGCAAAATTGTAGGCGATGAGCTTCTTGAATTCAGCTTTTATAGCATCCATCATATCTGGTCTGAACCGTCGCTGCTATTGTTTGACTGGTCTAGCATTTGTCAGAATGTTGAGCTTATGAGTAGCAATCTGAGGATCTAGCCCGTGCATACCTTTGTAGCTCCAGGAGAATACTTTAATGTATTCACTAATAAGCTGGATCAGCTCTTGTTTATCTACTTCCGGAAGGCTTTTGCGGATAAAGATTGGCCTTGTAGAAGCTTCGTCTCTGACGTCAATTTGGATTAGCTCGTCTTTAGTGGATGGTTCACGCTGCTCGAAGCAAAGTTTCCAGTGAGTATCCATCCATTGTACCCAAGGTTCTTCCTCATAAGCTTCGGTAGAGTCATTATCATCCTCTGAGAATTCAGCTGTCACCATATTGAAAGATAGAGTTATCCGATGGACATTTCCTATGCTGGTATGTGAATCCCACGATGAAGAGTAAAAAGAGTTAGACCGTTCTTCTTTATCAGACTCAAAAATATTTGTGGTTGAGATTGGCGTAGTGTAACCTAACACATGCTTTGTTTTGTTATAGTATTGCAAGGACTTTTCTTTCGGTATGGGTATGCGAATAGGAGTTCGCATACCCTTACCACCATTGTATCTGGATCTGAAGTTGTAGCCCACTTTCTGAATGATATTCATGGATTGTTGACTGTAACGTCGTAGTTGAATTTGCCCATTATCATCATTTTCATAATCGCTACCGAATATAGCTATTTGATTCAATCCTTTGCTGAAGAGGATATGATGAACATCTTTCTTCCGGGAGGGAATTAGAAAGAATAAGTCTTGTACTGATTTGAGTGATACTTCATTTTGGAGGGTTGAATTGCCCCCAAAGTAAGGGGTTCAAAATTCTCCAAAATTTTTAAGTAGCGCTATGTGTAATAATTGACATCAATATACTACAAAGGAGATGCTGCTTTATTGATATTTGCATCAGCATTTACAACGGTGTTCTTAACCTTGGTTGATGACTTACAGAGGTTAATAACAAGAGGAGGAGAAGTAAGAGGCTTGTTACGATGAAGGTCCATAACAAGAGGCTGAGAAGGGGTAGGCTACCTTTGTTCCATTTTTTTTAGTAGTGGGAGGTTTAGCAGAATGAGAGAGATTAATAGTCACCATCGGGGAGGACGAGGGACGAGAAGTGCATCCCTTGACTAGAATTACCGGGACATCACTGGATTGTCTTTTTGATCTTCTTCGGTGTGCATAGTCAATACAACCTTCATGTATTCTGCTTCATACATCTTAGAGTCTATATAATAGGCCTCGATCCTCAGAAGGGATTAAGATCAATAACTTTTTTCTTGACTTCTCCATTGTTATCAACGTATTTAAAGCATTGATGGAGGGTTGATGGCACGATGTTATGTTCATGCAACCATGGTCTTCCTAACAATACATTATAGGAGACGTGATTATCGATCACATAGAACATGATTTTTGTGCGGAGATTGCCAATTTGGACTCTAAGGTGGATCTTCCATAACAGTTCACTTCTTCCGAAATTGAATCCAAGGATAGTCGCGATCGTCGTGGAAAGACTATGGACTGGGTTCTTCAGAGCATCCAACAAAGTTTTTAGCATAATGCTGAGTACGGATCCGGGATCAACCAGAATGTGATCAACCTTCATTGTGTCGACATACCCCATAAAGTAAAGAGGTCGGTCATGTTGATTATCTTCCAGTAACATATCATCTTGAGTAAAGGTGATATTAGGAATCAATTCTATCATACTATGACAGTGAGAGCAAGCCACAGGTTCTTCGTCCGGTTTCTTGAGATGTGCCAGACAAGCGTCAGCTTGTATCAAAGCCTCACTTAATGTGTAACCACCACTTTCATGGAACAAGGTTATTTTTGACTTTTGTGTGAATTTTAGAAAATAAATTTTATTTTAATGTATTTAATTGTGTTAGTGATGTTGTTTTGGTAAAACCTTAGAACCACCTTGACTAGATGATTAGACATAACCATGGTAGACTAGATTGTGAGTTTTCACAAAACTTAAAACTCATTTTCATTTAGTTAAATAGTCTCTATTCTAATTAGATAGTCAATTGAACTTTTAAGCTAAAAACACTATGTTAGAATGGACCCTTTTCTTAGAACTTGTCATGACAACTTAGGAGGGCCTTCTAGACTTTCCACTAATCAACCAAACCCTAAAATGGCAGCCCACCTTCATTAAATAGCCCAACTTCTTCACCTTCCTCCTCATTGATTCAAAACTCTAACCTAATTTGGAAGCTTTTTCCCCAAATTGTTCCTACACCCTTTTTCATCCAAATTCCCCCAAATTAGGTTCATTCTCGTCCCCTTGGAGAGGAGAAGGCTCCATTGGCTAGCTAGGAAGGATTTGAAGCCTTGAAGCTTGGAGGAGATATAGATCTAAGGATTAGAAATTGGAAATACATCTTCCAATTGGTAAGTGCTCTCTAAACCCTTCATATTTCATTTCTCTAGTGTAGATACATTCATTTAGGACCACCAATCCAATAGGGTGCTATTAGAGTGGAGTTGAGGCTCTCCTCTTCCTATTTGAATGTTTTTCTCTTTCGATTTTGATTCGATTTAGGGGGAATCCAAAATTAGGATTATAGGGTTTGTGAAATAGATAAATTAGGTCATGTTATTGGTTTAGAGGATGTGGGTATGCTTTGGGTCAAGTTTAGATTTAATTATATTGTGTATCATACACGTGTTACAACGTGTCTCGATATGCACGCCAAGTGTTTGACGAAATGATCGAAAGAGCACCTCATTGCACTAATTTTAGTTTTGACATATGTTTTATGTGTGCATTGGTATAGATTAGCATTAATGAGCCTACCTATGTTTAGGATTGAGTTTTGATGTGTTGAATGAGTAATGGGGGTTTGGAGAGTATGAGCTCTGTTGGATAGTGCACTGTTACACTCATTTATGTGGACTGCTTGTGGCTTATGGTCAGTGTAATATTTTGTGTGGACAGTTGGACATTCATGTGTGTGGGCTGTGGTAATTATTTTGAATTGTTAGTAAACATATATTTGTTCAGTCCAAATTTTATAAGCATTATCCAGTATTCCTTATTGTTCATTCTCTATTTAATTTCATAAAGTTTTCGTCCTTTTCTTACTTAGTATCAGTCACCCTTAATCATTTACAATGTTTAGTCTAGTTTAATTTATCAGTCCCTACTCTCTTATGTTTTAGACTTTGTCGATATTTGCATTTGTTCAGCCTTTTAGTTCATTTTGAATATGTGTTTGCATTAGTCTAAATCTCTTATATGATTCAGTCCAATTCTAATATGTCAGTCCATATATCATATAAGTCATGCAGTCCCCCTCATTTATAGCCCCATTTGGTCTTTACTTTAATGTATCAGTCTTCCTTAGCTTATCCACACTTTCAGTACATTGAGTACATGTTCTGTCTTAGAAGCCCAGGCCTAGCATATGTTCTGTCCACACTCAACTAACTGTTCAGTAATAGGAATTTAGTCCTCTATTTGAAGTTCAATTCATACCTCACCTGGTTTGATTTAGTCCTTATACATGTGATCACATTGCTTACATTTCGTCCCTCCTTAGCCTATTGATCAGTCTACAAAATTTTACTTAATGTCCAATTTCATTAATTGATTATTGTTGATGTTGTCCGGCATCCCCATCAGTCCATTTTACTGCCCATCATTTAGTTCCAGTCCACTCTTATATATTTGCATCAGTCCATTGCCTTAGAGTCCACCCTCATTAGTTTAGTTCAGTCCTTAATCCTTTTGTTCAGTCCCTCTTAAGTGTCAGTCCATATATATAGAGTCTCTTGTTGTCAAGATATATTTGGTATCAGTTAGTAGAAGGGGCTCGGGTTAGAGGAAGTGAGATGAGTGCTAGTTAACTGATTGGATATATTAGTATTGTGTGTGTATGTCTTGTAGAAAGGAATAGGCAGGCAAAAAGAGCAGTAGAAGAGGAGTTAGGAGAAAGAGCAGTATCAGTGAGAAGAGGAATGAAGGAAATGAGCTTGAGTTTGGGTTTTCCTTAGTGGAATGGTTGTGCAGTCCATTCCCCATTTGAGTTCAGTCCTATACCTCAACTTCTTATAGCAGCCACTCTTATCTAAGTATTAGCCATTATATATGTGTATCAGTTAATTGAACTGTTGTGGGGATGAAATTGGATGTGGGTACATGTATGCATGTGACAATAGGTGTCCTGGGTATCAAGGCCTGTGAGGGGGGAAATAGCAAGGGCAGCAGTAGTGGCTTGCTGTTCTTAGAATAGCTAGCAGTAAAAGTGCAACATTTGTTAACATTAGAAGAGAGTGGTGGTTTGAGTTTAACATCATAGGTCAGTCCATATAGTCCGAAGTCATATAGTGGTTCAGTCATTGCCATATATATTGTTCAGTCCATATAAATAGAAGGACTTATATGTTTTGATATATATATATATATATATATATATATATATATATATATATATATATATATATATATATGGAGAAGAGGGTTATTTAGTATTTATGTTGTCTTATTTGACTTGATTTCAGTCTCAGATTAGTTGGTATCAGTTACAGTTGTTAAGATGTACATGGGTAATGAAGGAGATGGAGGATTAGTTATATTTTAGTCCTTTACTTCTTTTGCATCAGTCTATGAAGGTATATTGTACATATATGTGTATAGGAATAAGATAACAACTATATGGGGTATATTAGATTTGGGGGCAAACTGCTAGGGTAAGTTATAGATACTTGGTAGGTATACTAGTTTAGTATCTAGTGTTAGCCAGTTCACCATGGATAAGCAAGGTAAGGATGAAATGACTTGAAGATAAGTTAGTATCACCTGGAAATAGTTAGCTTGACCAGGTTTGACTATTTTTGACCTAGAATTGACCAAGCTGACTTCTTGACCTAGAAAAAGCCTAGAAGCATACAATTACTGCATCTAAATACACTGTTTACTCTAGAACACTAAATAACTTTGTACATCTCACATATAGATTTATGTGACACAACTTTTGGCGTCGATCCTTATTCACTACTCTGGAAGGCAGGCGAGCACAATCTCTGATAGTTTTCATTTACTTGATGATTATTATGATTCAGCTTCTAGTATAGTTATATTTGGATCCATTGCATGTTCCACACATACTTTACTTGTCTGGCCTATATTTCTGGAATAACTCACTGGAATCATCTTACTGGAATCACCTACTGGCATCACATTGTTCTGGCTGGACTTGTACTTGATTTTCGTGTCGGGATATAGATACACTTATACTTATCGGGGCGAAGAAATACTCGAGTAGACATGTAAACATTCCTAACCATACTGGAACCACCCTTACTGGTCTAATCTGGAAAGATAATCATCGCACGCTTGCCAAGTGTGCGATGTGTCGTATTTACCCCCTAACCGTTTACATGTCGAAAGTGGTATTTCAAAACACACTAGTTAGTGTATTATACTGGAATGATACTACTCGCATTGTACTGTCTAGACTTACGTCACATTATTCTGGTTCAGATATCTCTATTTATAGTCTACATTGCCATGCTTCTCTAATTTACTATATTTACTCTCCTGTACATTAGTCAACTGCTATTTTATTTTATTTTCTGTCTCAATCTTTTCATGATTCATCAAGTATTACTGTCTATAACTATTTTTTAGTCTTACTTATTTGTTTGGAACTGCTAGAGGAGATGTGCTCATTCCATGCTGATTGGATATATTTTTCAGTTGATTGCTCGGGGGATCTGTGTCCCACCTATTACGGATCTGAAGAAGGAATAGCTACCATTGGTCCAGATTCTTATTAGTGACCGAGAGACTTAGTTCTAGTCTACAGATTGAGGTGACGGGTAGTTAGATGTTCGACCTTGCCTTGACATGGTACCGTACCGATCCGAGGGTCGAAGTAGAAGAGTAGACATGGGAGGCATTCAAGAAGCTTTTCAAGGAGAAGTTTTTCTCGGATGTGGCTCTTAGTGCCTTGGAGAGTCAGTTCGAGAGCCTCGTCCAAGGGAACAGGATAGTAGAGGAGTTTGTTGGAGAGTTTTGTCGTCTGGGCAGATTCGTGGAAGGGCTGAGTGATGTAGCGAAGGCTAGGAAGTTTTGCAAGGTCTTGATCAAGGAGGTCAAGTTACTGACCAAGAGCAATCACGATGCCACTTTTGAGCAGATTTCAGTGAGCGCTCTGGTAGCTGATGATGACTTGGAGCTCAAGAACAAAAGAGGCAGGGATGATTCAGGCGGTGCGAGTGGTTGTGCGAAGCATCCCTTTGTGTAGAAGGCAGTGCACCAGCCCATCAGTTGTTGGCATCGACTAGAGCTCCCATTCAGCAGGTGCAGCATCTGCCTCGGGGACAGGACCAGAGGGTGCCCACTTGTGCATACTACAGGAAGTCGGGACATGCTTGGGATGTTTGTAGGAGGAGGTTGAAGGTGTGTTTGTTCTGTAGATCCGCTGCTCACCAGATGAAGGATTGCCCCACCACACCTCCATTTGGCGGAGCACAAGGTCAGAGAGAGGGAGCTAGGCCACCTGTGGTGCAGTACCATGCCCCAGACCATTAGAGGGATATAACCTAGAGGGGCAGGGCTTGTGCGTTGACGGTCGAGGAGGCCGATGCTACGGGTGACGGGTTAGCATGTCTATCTTTTTCTGTTCTTATTTTTTTATCTTGTTATGTGATTCTATTAGTATCGTCAGCATATTTTGTCCTATGCTAGATAGTGTAGTGACCCTGTTTGAGACTGTGAAATCACGACCATTAGGAACATGATCATGCATGTTGTTAGGCATAAATTTTTTGGCTGTGATTTTTGGGGGTTTGACCTAGAAAGAGTACGACCAGCTTTAAATTTTGAGGACAATATTTTTCTAAGGGGGTAGGTTTGTAACCACCACTTTCCTGGAACAGGAGTATTTTTGTCTTTTGCGTGAATTTAGAAAAAATATTTTTTTAAATGTATTTAATTGTGTTAGTAATGTTATTTTAGTAAAACCTTAGAACCACCTTGACTAGATGATTAGACATAACCATGGTAGACTAGATTGTGAGTTTTAACAAAACATAAAAATCATTTTCATTTAGTTAAATGGTCTCTATTCTAATTAGATAGTCAATTGAACTTTTAGGCTAAAAACACTAAGTTAGAATGGACCCTTTTCTTAGAACTTATCATGACAACTTAGGAGGGCTTTCTAGACTTTCCACTATTGAACCAAACCCTAAACTATACCTAAATTGGCAGCCCACCTTCATTAAATTGCCCCACTTCTTCATCTTCCTCCTCTTTCATTCAAAACCCTAACCCTAATTTGGAAGCTTTTTCCCCAAATTGTTCATACACCCTTTTTCATCCAAATTCCCCCAAATTAGGTTCATTATCTTCTCTTTGGAGAGGAGAAGGCTCTATTGGCTAGCTAGAAAGGATTTGGAGCCTTAAAGCTTGGTAGAGATCTAGATTTAGAGATTTGTACATTGGAAATCCATCTCCCAATTGGTAAGAGTTCTCTAAACCCTTCACATTTCATTTTTTTAGTGTAGATACATTCATTTTGCACCCCCATTCCAATAGGGTGCCATTATAGATGAGTTGAGGCTCTCCTCTTCCTATTTGAAGGTTTTCCTCTTTTGATTCTGATTCGATTTGGGGAAAATCCGAAATTAGGATTCTAGGGTTTGTGAAATTGATAAATTAGGTCATGTTATTGGTTTAGAGCATGTAGGTATGCTTTGGGTCAAGATTGGATTCAAATGGAGTGCGTATCATGCATGTGTCACAACGTATCTCGATACGCATGCCAAGTGTTTGACGAAATGATCCAAAGAGCACCTCATTGCTCTAATTTCAATTTTGACAAATGTTTTATGTGTGTATTGGTATAGATTAGCATTAGTGAGCCTATCTAATGTTTAGGAATGAGTTTTGATGTGTTGAACGAGTGATGGGGGTTTGGAGAGTGTGAGCTCTGTTGGATAGTGCACTGTTACACTCATTTATGTGGACTACATGTGGCTTATGGTCAGTATAATATTTTGTATGCACAGTTGGGCATTCATGTGTGCGAGCTGTAGTAATTATTTTGGATTATTTGTAAATATATATTTATTCAGTCCAAATTTTATTAGCACTGTCCTGCATTCCACATTGTTCATTCCCTGATTAATATCATAAAGTTTCAGTCCTTTTCTTACATAGTATCTGTCCCCCTTACTCATTTACAATGTTCAGTCCAGTTTAAATTATCAGTCCCTACTCTATTATGTTTTAGTCTTTGTCTATATTTGGATTTGTTTAGCCTTTCAGTTTATTTTGCATATGTGTTTGCATGCAGTCCCCCTCATTTATAGCCCCATTTAGTCTTTTCTTTAATGTATCAGTCTTCCTTAGCTTATCCACACATTCAGTCCTTCGATTACATGTTCTGTCTTAGAAGCCCAGGCCTTGTATATGTTTTGTCCACACTCAACTAATTGTTCAGTAATAGGAATTCAATCCTCTGTTTTAATTTTTGTTCATACCTCACCTTGTTTGACTTAGTCCTTATACATGTGATCACATTTGTTTACATTCAGTACCTCCTTAGCCTATTGATCAGTCCACTTCATTTCACTTAATGTCCTATTTTATCAATTGATCATTCTTGATGTTGTCCTACATCCCTTTCAGTCCATTTCACTACCCATCATTTAGTTCCAGTCCACTCTTAAATATTACATTAGTCCACTGCCTTAGAGTCTACCCTCATCAGTTTTGTTCAGTCCTTGATCATTTTGTCCAGTCCCTCTTAAGTGTCAGTCCATATATATATAGTCTTTTGTTGTCAAGATATATTTGGTATTAGTTAGTAGAAGGGGCTCGGGTTAGAGGGAGTGAGATGAGTGGTAGTTAACTGATTGGATATATTAGTATTGTGTGTGTGTGTACTAGAGAGGAATAGGCACGGAAGAAGAGCAGTAGAAGGGGAGTTAGGAGGAAGAGCAGTATCAGTGAGAAGAGGAATGGGGAAAAAGAGCTTGAGTTTGGGTTTTCCTTAGTGGAATGGTTGTGCAGTCCATTCCCCATTTTAGTTCAATCATATACCTCAACTTAAGTATTCATCTTGTAACAACACCTCTTATCTAAGTATTAGCCATTATATATATGTATCAGTTATATTTGAACTGTTGTGGGGGTGAAATTGGATGTGCGTACATGTATGCGTGTGACAATAGGTGTCCTGGGTATCAAGGCCTGTGAGGGAGGAAATAGCAAGGACAACAGCAGTGGCTTGCTGTCCTTAGGATAGTAAATAGTAAAAGAGCAACATTTTTTAAGATTAGAGGAGAGTGGTGGTTTGAGTTTAACATTATAGGTTAGTCCATATAGTCCTAATTCATATAGTGGTTCAGTCCTTGTCATGTATATTGTTCAGTCCATATAAATAGAAGGACTGATATATATATATATATATATATATATATATATATATATATATATATATATATATATATATATGTTTATGTATATATATAAACATAGAGAAGAGGGTCCCTTAGTATTTATATTGTCCTATTTGACTTGATTTCAGTCTTAGATTAGTTGGTATCAGTTACAATTGTTAAGAGTATTTTTATATTTATGATTGTGTAAATATGTACTTGGGTAATGAAGGGGATGGAGGATTAGTTATATTTCAGTGCTGTACTTCTTTTGCATCTGTCCATGAAGGTATAGTATACATATATGTGTATAGGAATAGGATAGCAACTATGTAGGGTATGTTAGATTTGGGGGCAAACTGCTAGGGTAAGTTATAGATACTTGGTTGGTATACTAGTTTAGTATCTAAGGTTAGCCAGTTCACCATGGATAAGCAAGGTAATGATCAAAAGACCTGAAAAAAGGTTAGTATCTAGTGTTAGCCAGTTCACCTAGAAATAGTTAGCTTGACCAGGTTTGACTAGTTTTGACCTAGAATTGACCAAGCTGACTTACTGACCTAGAAAAGGTCTAGAAGCATACAATTAGTGCATCTAAATATACTGTTTACCCTAAAACACTAAATAACTTTGTACATCTCATATATAGGTTTGTGTGACACCACTTTGGCTATCAATCCTCATTCACTGCTCTGGACGACAGGCGAGTACATTCTCTGACAGTTTTTATTTACTTGATGATTATTATGATTCAGCTTCTAGTACAGTTCTATGTGATTCTCTAACACAACACGCATTGGTATTTCTGGATCTGTTGTATGTGACACACAAACTTTACTTGTCTGGCCTCTATTTCTGGAATCACTCACTGGAATCATCGTACTGGAATCCCCTACTGGCATCATATTATTCTGGATAGACTTGTACTCGATTTACGTGTCGAGATATGGGTACACTTGTACTTGTCGGGGCAGGGAAATACTCGAGTAGACATGTAAACATTTCCAATCATACTGGAACCACCCCTACTGGTCTAATCTGGAAAGATGGACGTCGCACACTTGCTAAGCATGCGATGTGTCGTATTTACCCCATAGCCGTTTACATGTCAAAAGTGGTATTTCAAAACACACTGGTTAGTGTCTTGTACTAAAATCACACTTGACTCACATTGTACTGTCTGGACTCACATCACATTATTTTGGTTCAGATATCTCTATTTACAGTCTACATTACCATGCTTCTCTGATTTACTATATTTACTCTCATGTACAATAGTCAACTGTTGTTCTATTTCATTTTATGTCTCAATCATTCCATTATTTATAAAGTATTATTGTCTATAACTGTTTTATAGTCTTTGTCATTTATTTGGAACTGCTAGAGGAGATATGCTCGTTCTATCCTGATGTTAAGGTTATATACTAAAAGCATCATTTTTGTATTAACTTTATCGCCTTAAATTTTGAATGAGAATCATATGGGCAAATGTTCGCATATTGTATTTGTTGCATGTGTTAATGCAAGTGTCTGATATTCTATATTATAGATAATATGGTGTGTGGTGTCACACAGAAGATCATATTATCTGTTTCCTATGAAATATATAAATAGTTCACAACCTAGATGGACTTGGACAATCCATTGGAAAAGTTGCAGTGTAATCTGGTATTAGTCTATCTTGATTATATGTTTACACTAGTACACTTTGTGTGTATTGAATAGGACCACCTGAGGTTGTTCTCTTTATACTGACTACATAAGATAACAAACACCTATGTTATTATGGATGCTTGTGCTCTTAATCCGGATATAATAACAGACATGTATATGCAGTGTGCATTACTTTGACTCATAAAATAGTGAGATTCATTATTGGTCAACAACCTCTATGAATTGGATAATAACATTGTACGTATGATGGGTTGTTGATTATAAAAGGAATCCATGTTCCGATACATCGGATTGATGATGTCCCCTTAAGGAGCTCATAAGGCTTGTCATGTAAACCCTGAAGGTGGATTATATCCGACGTGACAAATAAAGTTGAGTGGTACTACTTAAGGATAAAAGATGTCGATCAATATAGTTGTCAGTAACTTAATTTGATCGACGAACATTCGATATCTTAAATGGGGAGCCAAACGAGCATATAATAATAGGAGCCCACAATCATTATTTGGGATTAGGAAGATAGTGCAACAATAGCTCTTTAGAGGACCGAGCTATTGTTAATGGGCCTGGGTTGTGTGTTCGGGCTGAACATGGGATACCCAGATCCGTTGGGAGACCTAACCCTAATTTCTTCTCATGGTCCCTGTCGTAGCCTTATATATATATATATAATATATATATATATAATATATATATATATACATATATATAAAAATATATATTTTTTATACATATATATAAAAATATATAAAAATATATATATATATATATATATCCTCTATTCTCTGGGCGTCATATTCATCAGAAATAAGAACCTTTCTCAAAATTTATAATTTACGTAAGGAGAGAAAGGTAGGGCTGCCAAGGAGAAGAAAAGATTGGGTGATCGTCGCCCATACGATGTCCAACCCGAGGAAGGAATACATGCAAAAGATTTTGGGGTCGTGACTGCTCGACATTGCTGGAAACTGTTTTTTCTTTCCGTCGTAGGTATAATTCGTGAACGCTAGTTCCGCTATGAGGGGTTAGAACACGTCTTAGTTCTTCTAAACTTCCATCGATCAATACGCACACCAAACTAAGTGTCCTGGGAATCCCTAGTTCCATAAATTAGTATCAGAGCCACTTTTGGATCTACGTATTGATTGATACGTCTATATTGTCCAATAAAACTTGCGTTGTGTAATAGTCGGCAGATGTAGATCTGTTCTAACTCGGTTTTACAGACATCTTAGATCCAACTTTATGGTTCAATGCATATTTTTGTTTGTGTTGTTTAAACTACGGATATGTCGTGGATGTTGTTGTTGTTCTGGATGTAATTAAAATCATGAGGGTTGTTTGTGCTTATAATTTTAATTTTTCAATCTAGATTATGTGTGAACTCCTTCGGGAGTCTTAGAATTGATATAATTTTAATTATTTTTTGATCAATCGTGATGGCGGTGGTGGTTGTTTCTGACGATGTGACCTGACCGGGCAGGTCGAACCACGAATAGATTTGTGCAGCGCCAGATTTTGGATTCGGATAGTTGAGGACGGAGCAGGAAAGTTGACCATAATAGTTGGATATTGTTCTTCTGTTTGTTATCATTTTTCTTATTCTGATTATGCATGTTTATTATTATGTGGATATTTTTTTGAAAAACTAAACCTGCATTAATAATGGTCAACATGGACATAATATCAACTAGTAGAAAAATCCTTATAGTTAAATAACTAAGTGGGAGAGGATATTTATTTAGTATAAATCCTATGGTCTCTATTACTGGTTTGTAGGTGATGTAATTATACTTGCACATTGGTTTTAGTGTCTTCCTCCATATCGGATGAGTATAATTATAGATCACTAGTACAAACTTTCTTAGGGATAATTATAGAAAGTTACCTAATATGTGTTCACTTCTCCATCTGAAGGAACTCATTACAAGGTAATGGACTTAGTATTAAGTAATAGTATACACTTAGATACAAATAATGGTATCCTCCCCGTCGAAGTCACTGCTATTATTTGTATGATCAGAGTAAGACCAACATATTAGCTTTATTTGTCATAAAGATATGTTGACATGAAAGTAAAATTAATAAGAAAAACCTACTTGAACAAAGTTGAATTTGTATACGTCCACACTATCGTGGCATGCTAAATTCATGGTGTTCAAGGTGTTGATAAATTTCTTATTATTGTTTTGAGGGAATTAATATTTAATTAATTCAAAAAGTTTTTTCTTGCCCCACATAATTTTTATTTATATGCTTCTCAGGATTTCAAAAATAGGTTCTTTCAGTCTACTTATGGTGATTCTTAGAGAAAACAAACTTATTGGACCAAATTATATTGACTGGAAACGTAATTTTGACATTAACCTGACTGTTGAAGAGTACAAATATGTACTTGTTGAGAAATGCCCACCTATGTCTGATGCTAACTCTGATGAAGAGGTCAAAGAGGCTTATAAGAAGTAGAAAAAGGCAGATGAGATGGCACGGTGTTACATTCTGACATCTATGTCAAATGTACTGCAACATCAGCATTAGGCCATGGCAACAGCTTATGACATGATGTATAACCTCAAGGAACTCTTCGGACATCAAATTAGAGCAGCTAGGCAGTTTGCTAGGAGGTGTTTGATGAATACAAAAATAGATGAAGGTACGCCAGTAAGGGATCATGTTTTCAAGATGATGGGTTATCTGAATGAGATGGAGATCCTTGGAGCTGAAATCGATGGAGAATCCTAGGTCGATATCATTCTCGGGACTCTGCCTAAAAGTTTTGACAATTTTTGCCTTAACTACAACGTGAACAAAAGGTTGTATCGTTTGGCAAAACTTGCAAAAGAGCTACAGGATGCTGAATCTCTCTTTTAGCAGAATGGTCATATTTTTGTTTCTGAAAAGGCTTCTACTTCTAAGCCAAAAGACGGTAAGAAAAAGAATAACATTCAGAAATAAGCAAACTCAGCAAACAAGGGCATGGGACCTCAAGGTACTGTGACAAAGTCGAAAGACAAATATTTCAAGTGCAAAGGGTCAGGACAATGGAAAAGTGATTGTCCACTTCTCAAACAAGAGAACAAAGAAGGTATATCTTATTTACTAGTAGTTGAAACATGTTTAACGGTGTTATCTACTGGCACCTAGTATGTACATACAGGAGCCACTAATCATGTTTGTAATACATTACAGGGGTTCCAGGAAACCAGGCATCTCAGTGATAGAGAGATATGCTTGTTCGTGGGTGACGCTATAAAAGTAGCGGTCGTTGCATTAGGAGATGTTACTTTATCTTTTGGAAGAAAAAAGTCTTTGACATTAAGAGATTGTCTTTATGCACCTTCACTTAGAAGGAATTTAATTTCTGTTTCTATGTTAGTTAAGGATGGATATTCAGCTTATTTTAATGACAATATTGTTATTAGAAAGAATACACATTTTAACTGTTCTGGTGCATCAGTTGATAATTTGTATGTCATTAATCCTATTTTGCCCACAATACAATTTATGGAAATGAATAATATGTTATCTAACTTAAATAAGAGAAAAGAACCTTCTTGTATGAACCAAACATATCTTTGGCACTTGCGTTTGGGGCATATTAACCTAAGAAGGATTCAAAGACTGGTTGAAGATGGACCTCTGAGTTCATTGGAAGTCGAGGCACTGCCAGTCTGCGAATCATGTTTGGAAGGTAAAATGACCAAAAGGCCTTTTTCGGCAAAGTGGTATAGGGCCAAAGATGTGTTTGAATTGGTTCATTTTGATTTCTGTGGACCTATGACTATCCATGCTAGAGGTGGCTTTGAATATTTTGTCACATTTGTTGACGATTATTCAAGGTATGGATACATTTATTTGATGCACCGTAAGTTTGAGTGCTTTGAGAAATTCAAAGAGTACAAGACTGAAACGGAGAAACGTCATAGAAAATGTATTAAGTCCCTACGATCAGATCGTGGTGGCGAGTACCTCTTTAGATAATTTAGAAATTACTTATCAGAGGATGGAATTACTTCCCAATGGACTGCACCTAGAATGCCTCAGCAAAATGGTGTAGCCGAAAGAAGGAATAGATCTCTTATGGAGATGGTTAGATCAATGATAAGTTATTCGGATTTACCAGATTCTTTTGGGGATATGCCTTAGATACTGTAGCTTATAATTTGAACTTGGTTCCTTCTAAGTCATTACCTCTTAGTGTCACAACCCGCACCCTAGAGTAAGGGCACGAGACGTGGGTGCGTCCAGCCTACGTCGCAGTATCGGCGGTAGAACGCTGTCCTAGGTCAATCATCTACCAATATATAAGGTACCTGTACAGTATATACACTCCGAATGGAGGTAAAATAGCAATACAGTCTCAATCACATCTAAGTTAGAATACGATAAAAGATAGATAGATATGAAACGAAATAAATCCACAGAGATACAATCAGATAGAAGTCTAAGTGTCTAAGATAATACAAATCTAGATAACATATCAAAATCCCAAATACAGTAATCCATAGTGTAATTAAGTACAACTAAATCTAATCTAACTAATGGTGTGTCATCCACTGCTAATGGATCCTGCTGGAGGTCCAGGACCCAGCAAACCTCTAGGGTAGTCCCATGGTAAGTGGTTTCCTCATCATCCTCTCTAAAATTTTCAACAGGTCTAGTCAAGACAGTAGCGAGCACAATACATCTCAACAAATTATAACAGGATAGGAAATATAATCATGCTAGAGAGTAAGATACATGAAACTGAAAGAATAACATAATATAAAAGAGAGAGAGAGACTGTAAGTAAATATCTACAATATAATAGAAAACTAATCAGTGACTAGTGATTCAGAGTACAAAATAAACATGTGAACAACTGGAGGGTGATTCATGACTATACTAAAGAGGCGATTCATGGCTATACTACTTTGGAATTATTCACATGTTCATTTCTACTCCCCATCCCCAATCAATACACAAGGATCCAGTCAAGTTAAGTTAAGATTCATGACTATACTACTTTGCCCAAAAAGGGTGATTCAAGAGTGATTCATGAATAGATTCGTGAATGCTCTATGATTCATGAGAGTACAGGAATCACAAGCTGATACATGAAGATTCATGATAATAGAAGCATGAGATACATGATGTAAGTGAAACAGACGAGATAAGAGTATCTGATGCTCCCGAGGGGGGATAACATCTCATAAAGGGATCCATATAGTACTAATCCGTGATACCAACGTGTCAGCATCAAGTAATCTAAAGCAGGAAATATAATCCTAAACAAGATATAAAATGATCAGAGAATGTACTCGCCTGGTATCCTGAATATCTGATGAGAATATACTGTCCGAGGAGTGGTGTCTGTCTCCTATAGAATAGTACAAGTCACTACATGTCTAAAATAATAAAATAGACTGCTACAATACATCTACATGATATTTGGGGTCAATCTAGGCTAAAGTCAACCTTTGGTCAACTCTAGTTAACTCTAACAGTCAAACTAGGTCAACTCTAGTCTAGTTAGGTCAAACACGGTCAAACAAGGTTAAACTAGGTTAAACTAGTCTAGGTTAGTCTAACCTAGGCTTAACAAGTCAATCTAGGTCTCTAATCAATTTACCTTACAAGCCACACTAGTCTAGTAATACACTAAACTCAAGTGTACCCACTCCACATGCCATAGGCTATTCTACCTAGGCCATGAGCCATACACACTTGTTAGGCAATGCACACATCTCCATTTCATATATCTATATACATACCATCTACATAGGCAAATGCAATATTTGCATTACATTACACATATCACATTAGTATATATATTACACTCATATATATATATATATATATATATATATATATATATATATATATATATATATATAGGGTAGCTATATAGGTATATGTACTAGATAACATATTCATATTTACATGTAGAGGAATACATGTGTGTGTGTGTATGAGGTAGATGTGTCCTGTGTGGGTTTGTGTGTAGAAAGATAAGTGAGTGTGCGTGTAGGAATGTAGTGTGACAGGAATTGCTAATAGGTGTCCATGTGTGTAGTGTCATTAGAGTATAGGCATGTGTGTGTGAGTGTAGATAGTGGCTTAGGTTCAGATTTGTGTGTGTGTGTAAATATATGTGACAGGAAACCAACAGAGTGTTGTGTAATATGTGTACATAGGTGAGTGAGTGTGTAGGCTATAGTGTTCCCAGTTATTCAGTGTATATAAATCCCAGATTTCAGATGAATGTGTGTGTAACAGTGGCAGGAACATCCTCATGTATGTGTGAGTGATGGTGTGTACATGAGTGCCCATGTCAAAGTGATAGCAGTGCGACTGAGTGTGTGTGTGTGGTGAATGAGGGTGTGAGTGTCAAAAATCAGTACAAGTGTATTCAGTTAACAGTTTTTTCCAATTAAACCCAGTGCAATATGAACTAATCCTCTGCCATATACCATCCTAACATTCTAACTAACCACAGTTGTGTACTGGGGAACATATCAGTGTGAAATCAGTGTGAAAAGAACATTTAGTTATCAGAAATTCCAACAAATGACAGTTCAGGCAAAACATACCCAAAACCAATTTCGAAAACTCAATTCTCAACACAAATCACAAACTAACATGATTCTCATTCATTACATATGTAGGTAAATCTAATTTAATCATTCAGCATCATTAAATCAAATAATCAAGCACATTAAACCCAGAAAACCCATTCAGTGTAGGTGTATCAGTGAGTTAGGGGAATTTCATGATTTCGAATTCAAATTAATAACAAAAATTACAATCAGTGGGTTGGTAATTAGTGACACATGTGAGAGTGTGCTAGGAAGTGTCTTCGTGTCCAAGAACTGGATACGAATCGTGTCTAAAATACCACACAACACACAGACTGAACACAGTGCACTGCAGTGTCGTGCACGCGTTCACGGAGGTCGTGGACATGACAAACGACACATGTTGCTACGTGGTCATGTCCACGTGTAGCCCACGTATCAGGATACACATTCAATACCCTGTGGGGTGTCCACGATGTGTCCACAGTGGACACGAGCGCGTGTTTGTTCGTGTCTGTGCGTGTGTCTGCTGTCAGCGCACGACCGTGCGTGTCCAGTGCGGACGGGATTGCACCGCGTGTCGTGCATCATCTGCTCCCAAATTTTGGGAGCATGATGACAGACTGTGCCCCATTCTTCCCACCAGATTTCGTGTCCTGACGTGTCATATATAGTGAGTTATAGGGCCTGATAGGCAGGACACAGAACTGGGTCTCGTGCAGCGTGTCCAACCTCAAAAACCTGACACAAAATAACACGAAATACAATTCAGTCTTCACAAAAATTATTACATACACCTAGATCTAGAGATTCATGTAATTAGATTTACAAAACACGAAAATAAATTCCTAAGAGGCATTTTAACAAACACCTAGCTATACACTATAATACGTGTCCGATACGGACACCAAATGGACACAAAATTAGCCCAAATTTTGGGGACAACTAGGGGACTCCTAGATCTAGCCCTAAATGAAAAGAAATCAGGAAAAAAAATGGGTTTGAGTGGTTTACCTAATGAGTGTCAAACTCGAAGAAATCTCTAAATGGAAGGAATCCAAAAAGTAACTCCCAAGCTCCAAATTGCACAAAAACTGAGATGAATCTCCAAAAACAGTAAATACACAGTAATTAGATCCTAATGCAAAAGACTAGAGTCAAAAAGGATTTGAAATAAATTTATTAGGATTTTAGAAAAATGAGTATTTACCTTTCCTTCAAAAATCTAGGTCAAGCACAAAAGAGGCAAGAACAACTTAAGAGAATACTTATAGGCAAGGGTGGAGCCCTAAGTGGCCAGCCATGGGTGGGTTTGTTGGGGTTTGGGCTTAAGTCATGGGCCTATGGCTCAATTACATTAGTCATGAATTGGAAAATCACAAGTCATTGAGTTAAGTCGTAAGTCATGAAACCATTTCACTTAAACTCAATCCCCTATTTAAAACTAGCTTCTAATGACTAAAAATAGGTTAACTTAAGTTAGATTAGGGTCACCATAGCTAGGGTTAGCTTCTAGGCTAGTCTATAAGTCTCAATAAGTCAAAGTCAAAGATAGAAATCTCCAATTCAATAAATTAAATATAAAAAATTCAACATTTTACCAAAAGACCAAAATACCCTCAAGCTAAAATGTGGTAGTGACAAATCTACCCTCCTTAAAAGAATTTCGTCCTCGAAATTAAAAGGCGAAACTAAATTGATGAGAAGGATAGATAATCATACCTCAAGGTCCAAAAAGATAAGGGTATCGCTCACACATCTCATCCTTCCGCTCCTAGGTAGACTCTCCTGGAGAATGATGCCTCCATGCGACGCGGAGCAAGGGTATCACCTGGTTTCTCAGCACCTTCTCTCGGCGATCCAGAATCTCCACTGGCTGCTCTGGATAACTGAGAGTAGGCCCTACCTCAATATCTGATTGATCAAGTACATGGCTAGGGTCAGCCACGTACCGTCTCAACTGTGATACGTGAAATACGTTGTGGACGCCCACTAGTGCAGGTGGCAAGTCTAGCTTATATGCCACGTCACCAACTCTTCCGCTGATCACGAAAGGTCCGATGAAGCGCGGGCTAAGCTTTCCACCTCTACCAAAATGTATAGTACCACGAGTCGGAGATATCCGCAGAAAAACCATGTCTCCGACCTAAACACAAGCAAGGTCTCAAGTTACTAAATAATCAAACATAATCAACAAACACAACAACAACCTGCTTCTAATCCTATCTCCAATCAACTAAGTCAAACATAGACAATGGTCAACTACTGGTCAACAACTAGTCAATTTCTTAGGATTTCACCTATGCTAGCTATCTAGGTATTGGCAACTAGAGATTAACAAAAAGAAAAACTCTATAATAGACTAACTTTTAACTTTCCAAATCCTATCAAGTCACCCATAATCTAAGCACACAAATCCCAAATACCATATATACATAAGCTCAAGAACAACAACCCATTACATATATCCTAAGTATATCGTCTATATATATATAACTGATCATCAAAGGGTTAAAGTAGAGTAAACTTATAAGGGACTGTATAATTGCTTGGAAATTAGGCTAAGGATGAATGGTCTGAATCATCAGTGTAGGCAAAAGGGAATGATGCTAAGGAGACTAAAATTATAAGCTAAAGGACAGGAAATTTGGGTCCACTTGTAAAGTCGAAGTGAAAGAAAACCTACATGGTGACTGAAACATGCCTCTAGATCAACCTGGCCTCTCCTCTCTATCTAGTTGAACTAACTACATGTAGGACAGTGGTCTGAAAGAAGTGAACAAAACTGGTGTACAGGGAATACAATCGGCAGTATGCTGCAAATGAGTGCAGGCTACATACCAATTCAAAATACATTACATATATATACAAACTATATGTATATTAACCCTCATCACCTCAACTCTACTCAAAGTCTAATAACACACATTCCCTACAACATGCCTATCACTCCAATGAAGGGGTCAGATACTGTAGCGTGTGTTGGGACAGAACAGTGGTGTAGCATGGCTGCTTATGGAGATGCAGAACAATCATATGTAGGACAATGATATGTAGGACACATACCTATAGAAAAATAAATCTGGACAGATGGGCTAAACAGGTATCATCTGTATCTAATACAATAAAAGAGGGACAAAACAAATGATCAAGGGAGAACTCTTATTAACAACCCATATTATATCCCTAATGTGTTCAACTGTCCCAAGTGGACTAAACAACCATGCCCAAGAAAAGTTTAAACTCTACTGTAGGGCAGGTACTGCAGTTATACTGAAGGGTATTACAAGGCTATCAAGGTAAAATGCTATGAGATGCAATATGTTACCATGTCCAGATGGTAAGGATGAGTGCAGACCTCTAGTATACATGATACTAACTCTCCAGATATGAAGAATATGGTAAGGGGTTGATGGTTATATTGGTGAGTCAATAATTGGGGTCTGAACAATAGTCCAGTGAAATCTATGATACAATATGGTAGGTAATAAAAGTTTGAGTGCAGTGAACAACTTGAAATAGTATGAACCGAGGGAACAGGGTCGCTAATGAAGGGTCTTCACACTGCCTATAAAGGTTGATCAGCATGACTGAACTCAACATAAAGAGAACTTAACTAAAATAGAAAACTGAACCAAATATATGCTAAACAACATGTCAATACCCTATACAACAATGGCCTATAGATACCAACCAACCCATATCCCATAAGCCAATATCATCTGCAATCTATCTATATATATAGACCTCTCAGTCTTAGGTGAAACTACAACTATACTCAAGGACAGGCTCCGATCATGGGTGCCTCACTGGAAAGGGTAAAGGAAAATAATAATATATCATCAAGGCTGTAAGGCATACTAACATCCTATATGTAAACTGGTTGGTATTATAAATAACAGAGGAATCATCTACAATGGGTTATTATTCTAATACCAATGCTAACTATCATCTCTAGGATACAGACACTCTACAAGTCATCATATCATTACACTATGAAAGAACTACATATGAATAAGCTCTACAAAACTAAATATCCCTACTCCTAAGTTATTTGATGATGGAATACAATTTTATAACAACAGAAAGGTATGATAGAGATGATGTATTTAAAAACCTTCTCAAGATACAATCTGATAATCATATGTGTCTGTCCAAAATCATGTTACTCAGAGTCTTCGCCATGCTAGTGAGCAAGGCTACGATAATCACAGAGTCCTTGACTAAGGTACATATGTCCAGAATCATGGTATTTAAAATTTTTGAATTGTCGCATGTTTGACAGCGAAAACCTTAAATTCCCACACCAGAGAAATACGTTCAAAATCTGACTATATGTCCTCACTATGCCAGCTAATACGACTATCGAAGATTCTAGATCCCATAACTGAGGTGACCTAGCCCATATAATTTTTTTTCAGAAGAAAGACAAATATAACACAAGAATAACAGAACAAAATTAATCAACCAACAAGGAATAGATGGAATCGAATTTCAAGATAGTTATAAGAGACAATACGGAAATAGAATCGAGAAGAACGTAACCTACAGCAAATTCTCCAATGGCCTGTGTATCCTCGACTGTCCTGGCGGAAGCTCGCCCCTACTGGTTACCCATGGTCTACTGCTGATGCTGCATAAACCGCTGCTGCTGAGAGAAATCGGAAATGACGGGGAAAGGTCTCTGTACAGATGGAGGTGCACCTCTAATGTAGTAGAAATGCCAACCTGAGTAGGCACAACAAGAACTGTGGTCTCGAGGCCCTGCTGAAGAGGACGATAGGTGGCCAGCCTCTCGATAGTATCCCCCGGACCGGAGCGATGAGATCGTGTCTCCATAACCATCATGAAGACAAATCAAAACAAGAAGCAATTACTGAGAATGAAGCAAAAAATCAAAGGAGGACAGTTTATATTCAAAGGAAGATAATAAGCATCAAATTTAGATAAAAGAAATCTGATTAAGAGTTTTTTTCCTAGTGTGATTGAGTACCCTCAAAAATATCCTAATCCTACTGCAGGCTGTAGTGATACTCTAGTTTGAATACCACTACAGAAACTCGACCTACATGGGCCACCACTAAAACGTGTCACGACCCGTACCCTAGAGTAAGGGCACGAGACGTGGGTACGTCCAGCCTACGTCGCAGTGTCGGCGGTAGAACGTTGTCCTAGGTCAATCAACTAACAATATATAAGGTACCTGTACAGTATATACACTCCAAATGGTGGTGACATAGCAATACAGTCTCAATCACATCTAAGATAGAATACGATAAAAGATAGATAGATATGAAACAAAATAAATCCACAGAGATACAATCAGATAGAAGTCTAAGTGTCTAAGATAATACAAATCTAGATAACATCTCAAAATCCCAAATACAGTAATCCATAGTGTAATTAAGTACAACTGAAACTAATCTAATAATGGTGTGTCATCCACTGCTAATGGATCCTGCTGGAGGTCCAGGTCCCAGCAACCCTCTAGGGTAGTCCCATAGTAAGTGGTTTTCTCATCATCCTCTGTAAAATTTTTAACAGGTCTAGTCAAGACATGAGCGAGCATAATACATCTCAACAAATCATAACAGGATAGGAAATATAATCATGCTAGAGAGTAAGATATATAAAACTGAAAGAATAACATAATATAAAAGAGAGAGAGACTGTAAGTAAATATCTATAATATAATAGAGAACTAATCAGTGACTAGTGATTCAGAGTACAAGATAAACATGTGAACAGCTGGAGGGTGATTTATGACTATACTAAAGAGATGATACATGACTATACTACTTTGGAATTATTTACATGTTCATTTATACTCCCCCGTCCCCAATCAATATACAAGGATTCAGTCAAGTTACGTTAAGATTCATGACTATACTACTTTGCCTATAAAGGGTGATTCAAGAGTGATTCATAAATAGATTCGTAAATGCTCTGTGATTCATGAGAGTACATGAATCACAAGCTGATACATGAAGATTCATGGTAATAGAAGCATGAGATACATGATATAAGTAAAACACACGAGACAAGAGTATCTGATGCTCCCGAGGGGGGATAACATCTCATAAAGGGATCCATATAGTACTAATCCGTGATACCAACGTGTGAGCATCAAGTAAAGTAATCTAAAGCAGGAAATATAATCCTAAACAAGATATGAAATGATCAAAGAATGTACTCGCCTGGTATCCTGAATATCTGAAGAGAATATACTGTCCGAGGAGTGGTGTCTGTCTCCTATAGAACAGTACTAGTCACTACATGTCTAAAATAATAAAGTAGACTACTACAATGCATCTACATGATATTTAGGGTCAATCTAGGCTAAAGTCAACCTTTGGTCAACTCTAATAGTCAAACTAGGTCAACTCTAGTCTAGTTAGGTCAAACAAGGTCAAACAAGGTTAAACTAGGTTAAACAAGTCTAGGTTGGTCTAACCTAGGCTTAACAAGTCAATCTAGGTCTCTAACCAATTTACTATACAAGCCACACTAGTCTAGTAGTACACTAAACTCAAGTGTACCCACTCCACATGCGATAGGCTATTCTACCTAGGCCATGAGCCATACACACATGTTAAGCAATGCACACATCTCCATTTCATATATCTATATACATACCATCTACATAGGCAAATGCAATATTTGTATTACATTACACATATCACATTAGTATATATATTACACTCACACATATATATATATATATATATATATATATATATATATATATATATATATATATATATCATAATATAAGCGATATCGTAAAGAGCTGCCGCCCCAGAAACCCTAGCATCCTTTCCCCACCGACGCCGGCGTGGCCTTTGGCCGGGCCGGGGTCCTTCTAAGCCACCAAAACCATTTGGTTGGTGGCTTCCCCAGTGTTTGACTCTCTTAGGGTATGGCGGCTAAGTCCTTCGTGGAGGCAGTGAAGGTATCGACTCAATCGATTCCTATCAGTGCGCCGCGGACGATTGCTTCTTTTAAAGGCTCTCCATCAATCTCCTTCACGGAGGAGGAAGAGACTCTATTAGCAGATCCTCTAAAATTTGCTTTGATTGGAAAATTTTCTCACAATAGGCCCCCCATCGATTTGATTAGGAAGGCGCTTTCTGGTTTTGAATTCGTCGGATCCATCTCGGCGGGGGTTATCGATGAGAAACACATTCTCATTCGACCATCCAGTAAAGTTGATTTCCTTAGGCTCCGCTCTAAGGAGTTATGGTACATTGCTAGGGCTCCTATACGGTTATTCAAGTGGGATCCAGATTTCTCTCCTACACATAAATCTCCTAAAATCCCAGTTTGGGTTACATTACCTAATCTCCCTCATCATCTGTATGCTAAGGATGCTCTTTTTGCTATTGCTGCTACAATTGGGACACCGCTCAAAATAGACAAGGCTACGTCGGAGTTGTCTCGACCAAGCATGGCTCGCGTATTTATGGAGATTGATGCTGCAAAGCCACTTCAGCATCGTATCCGCATTAACTTACCTAGTGGCGATTTTTGGCAGTTGATCGAGTATGAATCGACCCCACTTTACTCCTCTCACTGCCGCCATCAGGGCCATGTACTTGCCTTATGCAAAATTAAACACAAAGAGCGAGGAAAGGAGCCTATACAAAAGAAAACTCCTGCACCAACCAATACTCAGCCTACACTTCATGCTTCAACAAGTGTGCAACCTGCAGTAGAGGAAGTCATCCATATTACCCAAAGGGAAGATGCGGCACAACCATCGAGGATTGTCCCATCTAGTCCGCAGCCACTCCAGTCTCCGATTAATACCCATCAGATAATAGATCAGGATCCGGTCAATCCAGCCCTCGTGAATTCCCCGGTTGATGGGACGGCGGTCCAGTCTCCAAGTGTTGAAGTTGAAGCAAATGGCAAGGATCCTTTGGTTACAGATCAACAAAATATTACTGATCAAGAGCCTGCAGCTCCTCTTCTGGACGATGACGTTCGTACGGAGGAAGACAGTGAGGAGGACGGAGAAATTCAAAGTTGGGCGGATGCGGTTGAAGAAGACGAGGCTGGAACGTCAGCAGCAGTGGAGAAACCTAAGACTAAGCGTAAGAAGCAACCACCACCACCTACAGATAGAGTCCTACGCTCGGTCGCCGCCCTCTCTAAATCCGATAAAAACCTTCCCCCTAACAATGTTTAACATTATGTGTTGGAATATTAGGGAGGTTGCTAATAAGATGGCTCTTAAAAGACTTCGTAATATCTGCCGGATTAACAAAGTTCAATTACTGGCTATTCTTGAGCCTAAAGTTGATAATTCCAAGTTACTTAATTACCAGTTGAAGCTTGGTTTTGATAAGGGTTTTCTAATGAGAAGGGTAATATTTGGGTGCTAGCTAAGCCGGGTTGTACTATCTCTTTATTGGATTCGTGTGATCAGGCAGTTTCTATTACATTCAAGAATGAGTTCTTCATGTCTCCAGTTATGTTTTCTTTCGTACATGGCCATAATAAGAAGGAAGGTCGTCGGAAGATGTGGGATAGATTACTTCACATACGGACCCAATACAATTTCCCTTGGGCTGTAGGCGGGGATTTTAATGCTATAACTGGGACAGATGAGAAGATTGGGGGACGTCTTCCATGCCAAATATCTATCCAGGAATTTCTTAATTTTCATACTTCTGCTGGCCTGTCTGATCTTCCTATAGTTGGGAGTAAATTTACATGGTTCAAAACCAAAGACGGGGAGAGAATGGGTTCGAGGTTAGATAGAATGCTGGTTTCTCAGGAGTTTCTTACTATTGCCCCATTGTCGAAGGAGGAACATCTTAACATGGCTGAGTCTGATCACGCACCGCTTCTGATCAAATTGGCTTCCAAACAGGAAGGAGGTAGGCGTCCTTTTCGTTTCCTTGATTTCTGGACTAAACAAGAGGGTTTTATGCAGCTGGTTCAGGAGGCTTGGCTTTCTACTAATCATGTTAATAGCTTGGTCCGTGTGTGTAATCGACTTGCTGCTTGTCGTGCGGCGTTATCGCAGTGGAGTCATAATAAATTTGGAGACATTTTCCAGGAGGTTAAGGTTGCGGAGGACAAAGTCCTTGCTGATGAGATTGCTTTTGAGACAGATAGAACAGTGGAAAGTCGAATGAAGTTGGCCAGGTCTACTGCAGTGCTCAAGCAACGACATTCATATGTTGATTCGTTTTGGAAACAAAAGGCTCGTCTTCGATGGGATATGGATGGTGATCGAAATACAAAGTATTTCCATGAGTGTGTTAATAGCAAACAACGTAAATTACACATTCACCATATCATTGATGAGGAGGACAACATCAAAACTGATTTGAAGGAGATACAACAAGTAGCTAATACTTACTATGATGAGCAGTACAAAAGTATTAGAGTTAACGAGGATGCTGCATTTTTGGAGGCCATTCCATGGCTCTTGTCCGAGGAGGATAATGTTAACCTAACAGCAAAACCAACGAAGGATGAAGTCTGGCAAACAATCAAAAGTATGGATGCTGGCAGTGCAGGGGGTCCGGATGGTTTTACTGTTGGTTTTTTCTTGAGTTGATGGCCGATTATTGCAGAGGATGTTACAGAAGCTATATCTCTATTCATGGCGGGGTTTGAATTGCCGAAGGCTATTACGAGCACAGCATTGGTGTTGATACCTAAACACAATAACCCCAGGTATATGCCTGATTTTCGGCCAATCAGTTTATGCACTATATTTAACAAAATTATTTCTAAGTTGTTGGCTCTTCGTCTTGCTCCGATACTTCCTAGAATTATAACTCCTACACAAGGTGGTTTTGTTAAGGGTAGAGAGATTGTCGATAACATTCTCTTAGCCCAAGAAATGATGAGTCTTATGAACACTGATAGTAGAGGGGGTAATATTGCTATTAAGCTTGACATGGCTAAGGCATATGATCAGCTAGATTGGTCTTTCCTGATGCAAGTTATGAGGAGATTTGGTTTTTCTGAAAGCTGGATTAGTATGGTATTTCGCCTGATTAATAATGTCTGGTACTCTACTATTATAAATGGCGTTTCTTCAGGATTTTTTCAAGCTTTCAAGGTGTATGTTTTCCATAAATAAATTCCTTTATTTATTGTGTATCTGGGAAAATTACAACTGTGGGAATCTGATCTAGAAGACGATCACTTTATCCCTTGGACTATGCGAAGAAGAAAAGCTCTCAAAATTTTGACAGTAGATAACTATGTATCTGTCCAATGAATGAGAAAAATAACTCTATTTATAGAGTCAAAAATAATAACTGAAAAGATAACTGTCTTCACAGCCTGTGCTTAGTTGAAAATCACGCAGGATTTAACATACGCAAGGTTGTGAGCAGTTACTGGACGTGGCCTGTAACTGTTGGACACATGGCAATCATGCATGAGTCGTGTGCAAGTTACAGGACACGCAGGCGAGAGATCAGTGGCATGGCTGCCACGTACTCCAATTTGATGAAATCTACGCAGACTTGTTGAAGACGAAATCCACGCAGACTCGGGGTAGAAAGCTTCAAAATCCACGCAAACTTGGGGCAAGAAGCTTCAAGATCCAAGCAGACTTGAGGCAAAAAGCTTCAAAATCCACGCAGACTTGAAGAAAAAAACTTCAGAATCCATGCAGATTTGAGGGAAAGCTCAAAATACACGCAGACTTGAGATAGGACTGCCAGCTGTCTTGATTCAGCGTGCCTCGACTGACACAAAATCTCTGACAGTGATTGCTTTTGTCAGTCACATTAAATGACAAGAAGCTCTTTTGGTACGCCAACTTGACGAAGGTTGAGTCTTGCTGAAGAAGATTTCGAAAATCACGCAATAGACGGCTGTGATCTCTCGAATTCTGTGCATACGTGGCATACGAAGAGACATTCGTTGTGCTGTCAGTCATAATTACTCTCTGACAAATGATGAGCTGTCTCCCCAGCGTGATTTGTAAATATTGTCTGGATCAACTGAGCGTGACTTTTGACTCTGTCCTGATCAACTCAGCGTGACTGTCATTTTTAAAGGTCTACAAGACCCCCTTCAAAGTTTTCAAAAAATTGAAAAAGACTTCAAAATTTTCGAAATACTTTGAAAATAAGATGATAAAATGAAATCAGGCACGCTGAGATGACTTCAAAAATTTTTTTTTTCGAAGTCGGAAAGACTTCGAAGTTCTTTGAAAATATCCAAATAAACTTATTAAATGTCATGATGACTCTTCATTTTCCGAGACTGATTGCATCCAGTTTATGGTGGAATATGAACCGCCGGCGAGCTCTGTTATATAAACAGGGAGAAGATTCATTTTTAATCTTCATCTTACGTCAACATGACACCAAAGGAGAAAGCTGAGGAAGAAGCACGCAAGTTGGGCTTTTGTTCCCATGGTGACCCCACTTTTGGGGGTGAAGAGCCAGAGCCCCTTGTCTTCGAACTCAAAGATGATCCCTTGCAACTAGCCAAGAATTTCTTGAGCTATTTTGGCTTAGATGGCTCGTTCTCTTCTGATGGGCGCAGCCTCATAGAGCAGCGTGAAATGTTGAAGGCTCTGTTACACCGCATGGGGGTCAAAAGCGTAGAAGAACTAGGCATTAAGCTCAGTCGCTCTGGAAAATAGAGCGTGTCTTTTGTGCTTTTGTTGCACTCTTTTTGTTTTGTCTTTTGTAAGGCCATCAGTGCATGTCTTGAAGAATAAAGTACAACTTCTGTGTTTAATCTGCGTGCATTAATGAAGAATATTAATTAGCACCTTTTGACTATTTCCAATGTTGCTCTGTCTTCCAAAGCACACGTGACACTTATTCCACGGTTTACGAGCGCTATTTATGCGGATCTTTTCCAAGAATAGACTTGTGCTTTGCCCTTTAAATAGATAGAAGAGTTTTACAGATACTCATCTCCCATTCCTCTTCTTCTTCTCTGAGAATGAAATTTTTGGGAGATTTCACTCTCAAACAGGAAAGCAATATTTTCTAATGTTCGACTTTTGCGTACTGTATCAAACATGAGTTTGCCAATCCTTAGCACCAAACTTGAAGGTAAGTCAGTGTAATACGTGTACTATTTTTGCTGTTGAAGATAGGCTTTCTGTTTCTTATTTCTGATTTGAACAATACACGCCTGTCTCTGTTTGATAAATGCACGCTGAATGATTTCTGTTGATCTAATCTTTTTAATACTTTCTGCAGAAACTTGGCTGAAAATTTTCTTCAGAACTGGCATTGGGGATGTGGATGCTGTGGAGAATATCCTGCTGACATCTACATCAGGGAGCGCATACGCTTTTGACGCGTAAATCAGACAACTCAGAACTCTTCGTGGGATAGAAGGGTCTTCCTCAGATGGTAGGAAGAGCCTTTATACACGAGAGTTGGATGGTGGAGTCAACTCTATCCCAAGAAATCGGGTAGTAGAGTTCCTGTCTCCTCTGAAAGGTCGGATACATTCCAAGGTTGGATACATTCCAAGGTTGGACGGTAGAACTAGGAATTGTATCCCAAGGTTGGATACATTCCTGTCTCCTCTGAAAGGTCGTTCCTAATCCACCAATTGTATTGGCAGCACCACGACTTCGGGCTGCCATCCTCTGTGGTTCTCCTCTCGTCTGAGAGAGAAGACCAGAGTTTGATTCCTGCTGATCTGGTCGTGACTGGGACTCAGACAGTCAGGAACTGCCACCAACAACGAACCTGACGGAGAAAGTCCGACGGAGAAGATCCAAAGAAGAAGATAGATCTCTTTTAGGTTATTATTGTGGTGTAGAATGAAAATCCAAGATTGTAATAGATTTCCATTATGATTTGTAAGAAAGTCTAAAAAAATGTAATAGACTTTTTATGGTGAAATGAGAATGGAAATGATAATTCTTCTATGCTCAATAATTTGTATTTGTGGATGAATTGTGGACATGATAGATAATGAAATCTTCATTTCTGTTTTAGAGTATATGATATTATCAGAGGTATTATGGACGTGATAATATGTAGGAACTCAAAAGAAAATAGATTGATTTCTATGCAGAGGTCAAAAATGACAAATGAGCAAGTAGATTCGGAATTGATTCAGAGGTTATGAAAACGTGATCAATAACGAATCCCCACTTAATAAATTGATAGAAGATCATGAACGGACGAATAAATGAACGGATGAACCGTCAAGTATTAATGAATGTGTGAATCGTCGGATGAACGCAATTAATGGATGGATGAACCGTCGGATGAACGTGACGTTTCATTATTTGTAGAACTTCTGCCTATAAATATAGCAAAAATCTGACAAGAACGAACACTTCTTCTTTCAAACATAAAAATGTCGTCTGAAGAAGCATCCAAGAAAGCTGGAATTGCCATGAAGATTCAGAAAGGCACTGGAGAATGCCCTGCTAATCTAATTCAATTGAAGAAGGCGGTAGCAGGCGAAGGTTCGTCTGTACCCACGCCACCAAGGGATATTCTGGACTTCCTGCTCGTGGAGGGCTTGTCGACGGAGCTCAAGCTTGGAGATATTTTGCGGCTAGGGATACAAAAGTTGTATTCTCTATGCCTAATCCTTTATCTAGCTCGGGGCCAAAGATGCTTTATACATATGCTCGCTTTTATGTGTCGTCGAGCACTTTTAGGCCGAGTTTCGATCTGAAGACCTTTGTTGCAGAGGATGAATCGAAGAGGTCAAAGAAGAGGATTGTTATTCAACATTTCCCTCCGGAACCCGAAGATGAAACAACTGAGGTTGAACCTTTGTATGAATTGTTTCAGGAGGGAAATTTTCCTGATGAAGTTCTTCCCCCTATATTCGTATCTCTTTCTAAGAGGAAGAGAAGCAATGAATCTGAGACTATCTCCAAGAGGAGTACTAAGTTTCCAACATCTAGAAAAAAGAAGAAAGGAGTCTCAGTGACTACTACATCATCTTTAGGCGATATCTCGGTTGATGAGGACGATGCCGCTGATAAAGACGAAGAGACTGATGAAGACGACGCTCCTTTGATAAGGAGGTCAAGAGGCAGATATGTCAAGAAGTCTGTCAGCAAAATTAAGGGCAACAAACTCCTAGAAACGATCATGAGTGGAGGAGTTTTGCCAGAAATCAATGAAGCAGCTTCTACTGAGAAGACCGAATCTGATGATATTCACCTTGCAACAGCTTCAACTGAAAAGACTGAAGTAGAGTCTGTTCAAGTTCAGGAAACAACTGCTCCGACCCCAAGTGGAGTAGCTATTGAACCCTCGGAGACGAGGATAATACCATTTGAGCATGGGACAGAAGGCGTCATTCAAGCACTGGATGACCAGATTGATTACTCTGAAGAAGCAACAGCTCCGGAAGAAGCTACCAAACAGTCAGAAGTTCCTGAAATTCAAGCTGAAGAAAACATTTCTTTGGCCAGAGGTGATAAAGACGTGCCGGCGTCTGAGCTATCAGCTGCTGATGATCTGTTAAAGAATGTTTGTCAAGATATCATTCTTCGAACTGATATTCCAGAGATAACTGAACCGGCAGCCAATACCGAGCTTGCTATCGTCATTGTTCCAGAGACTCATGAAGATGTAAATATCATTGATTCTGAATCAGAAGCTCATCCTGAAGACGAAGAAGAAGAAGAAGCTGAAGGAGGAGAAGACTGGCATGCTGGCACCTCTACTCCTTATGATGAAGACAAAATCAAGGGGAACAGAATAGAACTTAGCCCTGAACCTGCTCAATCACCGAACAACGCTCTAGCACCCAGTAATTCTGGAGCTGGAAGCAGCCATATAAAGCAGGTATCGGATACAATCATGGACCGGCTGCGAGAAGAAGCAAAGCTCCCTCCACATACCGAGTATGAACCTCAGCCAGGTAGAACTTTATTTCAAATTCTGTTTCCGCTGTTTCTTTTTTCCTTTAAATGCTGATTACATTTTTCTTTAACTGTAGGAACAGCTGCAGCAATGAGTTCGACTCATGCTCCGCTTATCCAGGCTGATGCCGATGAAGGGAATTCACACTTAACTTCTCCGGTGGCACATACTTCTGTTCCGAGGATAGAGAATATTCAAGCTTCTTCTTCCATGATGACAGCGACTCCTGGATTTGAGACTGGGTTAACAAGAACTCTAGAAATGTATTCAGATATCATTTACTCATATCTAGATACATATTCCAGACGTTTCTTGAAGGATGAAGCTATGCCATTTTCTGATCTTCGAACTATGGTTAAGTTCCCTCTCATGGCGCTGCGTCATGCTGGTTGTGAATCTCAGTGCATCTTCTTCAAACATCTCCTGGATGAGTTGGAAGTAACTATCCGAAAATACTGGGAGACTAAGAAGGAAGATCTTCAATCTTTAACTGCAACTGAACTTAGTCAACTAGAGCATGAAGCACAGTCCCAACAAGCAGCTCTTGAAGCATTTCTTGCCTCTTCTACTGAGAAATTAGTAGAAAAGGGCAAAGAAATATTAGCTACTCGTCAAAGAGTAGAGCTTCTGGAGAAGGATAAAGCGTCCAAGACTGAAGAGCTAAAAAAATTGAAAGAGGAATTAGCTCGTCTTCAAGAGCGCATTACTGTCATGGAAACAGATCAAGCTGAGGTTGCTACTGCTTATATCTCTGAAGTTGAACGCTGTGAGACTCTTCAGAAGGAACGAGAACAGATGCAGGCAGAACAGATTGAAGAAGTCAGCCGTCGCCAGTCTACCATCATTACTTTTGATGAACAGAATGTTTCAATTGTAGCAGCAGAACGAGTTAGAAAAACTCATGAAGAGAAACTGACTGCTGTTCTAGATCGTATTAGGGAGCTGATAACTCCAAATGAGTGAACCTCTTTTATTTTCACTTTCACTTGTATTTCATGTTTTGATTCCGGAATGAAAGTAAATGAAAATCCTTGATCTGAATTTTGGTTTTGCTGTTTTGATAATGATAGATTCATAGAAAATATGTTCAGAGGTAAATAATACATGACATATTTCAGTAGAATAGAATATACAAACGAACTTTGTAATTCTAACAAATGATATTAAACCAGAAATAATCTTAGTTTAATACTGATTGAAAAAAATAGAATTCAGACATAAAAATATCTTTGAACTCAATTTTTCATGATCTTTAGACTCGGAAATCAAAAGACTAGATGAATGAACGGGTTAACCGTCAGATTATAATGAACGGATGAACCGTCGGATAGATGAACGGACGAACCGTCAGGTATTAATGAACGGTCAAACCGTCAGATGAACGGATGAACCGTCAAGTATGAATCATTTTTCAAAACAGTCAATAGAAACCATATTGGAAGACAGAAGGTTGCAGTAGAAGTCACCGATACTCGTATCGAAATCCCAAGAAGTGGTACTAGAAGAATCAGATCTCTTATCTTCGTCAGACTCGGGATCTTCATGGATAATATTGATAAAAGGAGTAGGAGCTATATGGCCCAATCCGCATTTCGTCCTTCCATATTTCAGAGGAGGAATACGAACAGGCATTTTTCTTCCCTTTCCACTATTGAGGCCAATCCTGAAGTCATGGCCCATATTTTTGATGATGTCTTTAGATTGCTGACTATAACGACGTAGTTGTAATCTTCCAGTATCATCATTTTTGTCTTCATCTTCTAAATCAGAAGGACTTTGGGGCCCTTTATAGAAGAATATTGGAATGTCTCCTGGCTTTCTGCTGGGAACTAGAAAGTATAAAGATTGTACAGGTTCTAGGGAAACATCTGTATGAACAGTCTGTACAACCCCTATGGTTATTGCGTTCAAGTCATCTAACAAATGTAAAAAATTATGAACATAATTACACACATCAGCATACTGCAAAGATGGAGACTTTTTATTAAATGTAAAAGCAGCAGTATTTACATTGGGAGAAGGCTGAGCCTTAGAGATTTTAGCCAAGTCAATAACTAAAGGGGGAGAAGAAGAACAAGAAGAAGCGTTGTTTCGATTAAGATCGATAACAAATGGCTCAGAAGAGGTGAGCTCCCTTGAAGCTTGAGATGGAAGAATAATCCGCCCTCCAACTGAAATTAGCAGAGTATCCTGTTTCATATGTGGAGATGCAGGAATTGCAGTACGCCCACTGACAGGAATAATCATTGTGTCTTGAGCAAACGACTGAGGTAACGGAGAAATCCGTCCACTCACCGTAATGATGAAAGAACCTTCTTCAGGGAATTTGGGAGATTGCTGCTGAGTAGTTCGACCTTTAACAGGAATTATTAAGGTCTCACTTTGTGAATCCTATTTCTCCATAGCTTGTATAACCCTTGTATACTCTTCTTTGTACATTCGGGAATCATTGAAATAAGCTTCAACCCCATGGAAGGGATTTATATCAGCAACTTCTTTTTGTACTCTTCCATTGCTATCAATGTATTTAAAACACTGATGAAGAGTAGAAGGCACCACATTATTTTCATGAAGAAAGGGCCTCCCCAGAAGAAGATTATAGGATCCCACGATCTCGATCACATAGAAAGTGACTTTGGATCTGAAATCACCTATTTGAAGCTTCAGATGAATCTTTCCCAAAGGCTCGCTTCGGCTTTGATTGAATCCCAGGATAGTAGTAACCGTCTTGGAGAGTTTGTGAAGAGGGATTTTTACTTCATCCAATAAACTCTTTGGCATGATGCTTATAGCAGACCCTGGATCAATGAGGATACGATCTATCTTCATTGTATCGATATAACCGGTGTAGTAGAGAGGCCGATCATGTCGATTATCCTCCAGTAGCATGTCGTCTTATGTAAATGTGATATTTGGGATAATCTCCAATACACTGTTGCAATGTAAGCAAGTGGCAGGTTCTGCATCTGGCTTCTTCAATTGTGCAAGACAAGAGTCAGCTTGTAGAAGTGCTTCACTTAATGTCTCCCGAGTCTCTTTAGAAAGACGTAGAAGTTCAAAGAGGGACATTCTAGCTGGAGTATTAGCAAGCTGAGCTAAAATGTCGAAATTATAAGGCTTCTAAAGTCCAAGAGGAGAGGACTTCTTGATTGGCTTATCAAACCGAGCCTGCTGTTTGCCTTTCTCCAGAGCTGTAGGCTTGGGAGGAACAGGTTCAGTGGATGATTCTTCTTCAGGAGGAACATTAGAAGCATCTTTATCAGCTGGAAGGATATCAAGAGGATCCTCAGGATTCTTGGAATAATCCTTTAGATAAGGTTTCCCCGTTTGAGTAGCACTAACAAGTGCTTCTTCTTTCTCTTTTGGCTCTGTGTCAGGAATAGATCCAAGAGAAGTCATATGACATGACTTAATCTTTCCAGCCTTCTTGGACTTTCTAGAAGTAGTCTTTTGAGGAAAAGGCGATTCAAAATCTACCACTAGATCAGGATGGATCCACATGATTTCCCCTGTTTCCAAAGTGATTGGCACTAATCCTTCAGACTGTGGAGGAGGAATGTTCACTATCTCAAGAGTTGCCTTAGGAATAGGAACGATCCCACTTTCAAGGAGTTGAGGAGGGAAATCTCCGAATTGCATAGAGACGACGTTGGAGGTGACGGTCTTCTCTTTTGGAGTAAGAGAGATAGCTCCAGATTTAATCATTTCTTGGATCTTTCCTTTCAGTACATAACATATACGAATTGTGTGACCCAACATTCTGTGATATGGGCAGTATTTGGGATGATCTGTTTTACCAGCTTCATCAGGTTTCTTGATCTCAGGTAATTGTATCTTATTACCTTTCAGCAGACATTCAATGATACCAAGGACATCGTCGTCATCGAAAGAGTATTCTTCTTTGGGGCGAGGTATTCTTGGTTGTTGAGTTGTAGGAGTTTGAACAGTTGATACATCTTTACTCTGAAGATTAACTTCAAGAGTTTCTTTTCCCTTGCGAGCATTGTTTTTATTGTTAGTACCTTGACCTATTTCTTTAGGAGTCATCTGCACTCCTAAACCTTTGAAGGTTTCAGCACTAATTTTTGCGGCCTTGGCACTAACTATGAAAGAAGGCCAGTCTTGGAATTGAGTGGATCCTGTCCACATGCTGATGATTGGCAACAAGTTTGATTTGCATGTGTCGATGGTGACAGCATCAGGAGTTCCAAGAGACATCTTCAGAGCTTCTTTTCGAAACCGTTCAATGTACTCTTCTGTAGTTTCATTATTTTTCTGCTTGATTCTAATAAGAGCAGACATAGTCATGTCATTGAGCCCTTCATAGAACCGTTCAAGAAACATCTGTTTGAAACCGGAAAATGAGGTAATGCACCCATCTGGGAGACTTCTATACCATTCATAAGCCGTTCCCTTGAGACATCCAACAAACACCCGAGTAAGGAGGGCGTCGCTTGGTTGCAGCTGATCAGTCATCACTTCAAAGTAATTAATAAACTGACTTGGAGAAGTGGTTCCATCATAGAATGAGATAGTAGGAGGCTTGTATTTAGGAGGATACGATACTTGCTTCCATTCTATCGGATAAGGTTGTTTGATGTCTAACCTTTGTAAACCATCTTTCTGTTTGAATGCCTCGAATTGAGTTTTGAGATTCCTCAATTCTTCATTAACAACTTCGGAAGATTGTGGAGTTGTAACTTGTAGAGAATAGTTGGGAAGAGGAACAGCATTGTAAGCACTACCCCCAGCTCCAGAGAGACTAGGGTTTGGTTGAGCTGGTACAGGAGTATTGGATTGTACTGCTGGAGAAACTTGTACTGGACTCATATCAGTGTTAGTTGGTATGGCATCTGGTACAGTCTGTCGATTTTACATCTGTATTGCCATGAGTTCATACATCGACTTCATAGTATCAGCCATAGACTTCATTTGTTGTTCCAAAGAAGCAATTCTTTGATCTTGAGGAGTCAAGAAAGAAGAAGGTTCATCAGTATTCCCATCAACCATATAAGTCGTGACTGTACGAGGAATTATTGATGAACTGGTGGATATTGTTTGTTCTGAATCATTGCTTTGTGCATCAAAGTCAATTATAGGAGAACTACTCCCAGTAGGAAGAGGTGGGAAGTTAGATTCTCCAAGGAATTCAGAATCCTCTTCAGAGATCAAATTTCTTTGACTAGAGGCCAGGACTCTTGCTCTGGTATTTCTATATACTCCATCTGGACTATCAACTCTATCCCCAGCATCCCGAGAGGTCATATTGACAGAAGCAAACAAAGGCTCATCTTCATCAGGCATAGGTTAACACTGAATCCGATTGAAGACAGATTGTCATTTTGTTTGACATCTGCATTGCAATATGACTCTTGGCTGGAAGTCACATTCATGATCAACATGGTCATAAGCCATTGATTGACATCTGCATTGAATTATGACTCTTGGATAGAAGTCACATTCAGCATGGTCCTTTGTCACAGAATTACTCTTTTTTTTCTGTTGAAGATATTCTCGTAAATCTGTTTGTGAAGATTGAGGAGTATATTTCCTGTTCTTGGGTCTTGATGGCTCTTGATTATATAGAGAATGATTAATATGAGCCACATAATTTCTTGTATACTCTGCATCTGGATCTTTTATCCTTGTTTCCAACTGATATGGTTTCTTAACACCAGAAATGTTAATTTTTGTTCTTAGATTAGTTGGAGGTAACACATTGGTTTTGGAAACATGGAGTTTTCCTTCCATTGATCTGGATATTTGCAGAGAAGGAAGAGTTGAACAACCCCCTTGATTAGGAGTTGGTAACAGACCTTTTCTAAACAAATTATGTGCCCAATTCGAAGAAGTCATAGAAGAAGACATTAAGGAATGTTTCTTCTTAGACTCATTCAAGTTTTGAGACATAGAATGTCCAGAAGGAAGAGTAGTCAAAAGACCATCTCCTTTTCTTTGACTAACAAAATTGTCAGTCAAAGCTGTTCCTGAAGTAAAGACTACAGGAGCAGAAGAAACAACTAAAGAGTTATTCCTTTTCGAAGGGACTTTGTGTGGAAGACCACCCCCAGTTCTAGTAGAACTTGGCAAAGAAGAAGAGATAGCTAAAGAGCTATTCTTCTTAGATGAAATACACGCTGAAACAGGCTTGGTTAAAGAACCAGTGTTGTTGGCGTGACTTTTGACTTTGGAAATACACGCTGGAACAGATTTGGCTAAGGAGCCAGTATTGTTAGCGTGATTGTTGATTTTAGAATTACACACTGGAACAGACTTGGCTAAGGAACCAGTGCTGTCAGCGTGACTTTTGAGGTTGAAATTGTACGCTGGAACAGATTTAGCTAAGGAGACAGTACTGTCAGCGTGACTTTCAACTTTGGAGACACAGACTGGAACAGATTTGGCTAAGGAGCCAGTACTGTTCGCATGATCTTTGATTGCTGTCATCTTCGAGCGCACAAGAGTGTGCGTGCTTGCAGTAGAGTTCTTGCCAGTGTTAGGAGTAGACACTGTGGCAGAGACTTCACCATTGGCTGCCAACTGATTCTTAGGGACATAGACAGAGTGTCCCTTCGACTTGGCAGTGATGATGGAGGCTGTAGTGGGCTTACCACTCTTAGCCCGCTGTATTTCTTCATAGACGAGTTGATCGAATTTGATCGTCACCACCTTCTTCGTCGAGTCGATTGACGAAGTGTCGCATTGAGTTATTGCCATCTCAGAAGAGGAGATGGTTTTCCCCAGCAGAGTCGCCAATTTGTTTTCCATAAATAAATTCCTTTATTTATTGTGTATCTGGGAAAATTACAACTGTGGGAATCTGATCTAGAAGACGATCACTTTATCCCTTGGACTATGCGAAGAAGAAAAGCTCTCAAAATTTTGACAGTAGATAACTATGTATCTGTCAAATGAATGAGAAAAAGAACTCTATTTATAGAGTCAAAAATAATAACTGAAAAGATAACTGTCTTCACAGCCTGTGCTTAGTTGAAAATCACGCAGGATTTAACATACGCAAGGTTGTGATCAGTTACTGGACGTGGCCTGTAACTGTTGGACACATGGCAATCATGCATGAGTCGTGTGCAAGTTACAGGACATACAGGCGAGAGATCAGTGGCATGGCTGCCACGTACTCCAATTTGATGAAATCCACGCAGACTTGTTGAAGACGAAATCCACGCAGACTCGGGGTAGAAAGCTTCAAAATCCACGCAAACTTGGGGCAAGAAGCTTCAGGATCCACGCAGACTTGAGGCAAAAAGCTTCAAAATCCACGCAGACTTGAAGAAGAAAACTTCAGAATCCACGCAGATTTGAGAGAAAGCTCAAAATACACGCAGACTTGAGATAGGACTGCCAGCTGTCTTGATTCAGCGTGCCTCGACTGACACAAAATCTCTGACAGTGATTGCTTTTGTCAGTCGCATTAAATGACAAGAAGCTCTTTTGGTACGCCAACTTGACGAAGGTTGAGTCTTGCTGAAGAAGATTTCGAAAATCACGCAATAGACGGCTGTGATCTCTCGAATTCTGTACATACGTGGCATACGAAGAGACATTCGTTGTGCTGTCAGTCATAATTACTCTCTGACAAATGATGAGCTGTCTCCCCAGCGTGATTTGTAAATATTGTCTGGATCAACTGAGCGTGACTTTTGACTCTGTCCTGATCAACTCAGCGTGACTGTCATTTTTAAAGGCCTACAGTGTACGGCAAGGGGATCCCCTATCACCAACCCTGTTCATTATAGCAGCAGAAGTGTTATCTAGAAACTTAAACAAGTCATTGGAGAATGCCTCTTTCAAACATTATTATGCTCCAAGTGGTTGTCCTGCTATAAGACACTTAGCTTTTGCTGATGACGTCTTATTATTCTCTGCTGGGGACATTCGATCCGTTCAAATACTTCATGGAGTCTTGACCAGGTATGAACGAGCTTCTGGCCAATCTATTAATGTTTCAAAATCTTCAATTTATACAATGCCAGACTTTGCTCGTAAGGAGCAGCTTCATGATATCACTGGGTTTGAAATTAAGCATCCACCTTTCAAATACCTTGGCTGCCCTATGGCAGTTGGAGTTCGGACCACAAGGCTATATGAGGATCTAATTGCTAAAATAAGAGGGCGCTTGGAAGGTTGGCAATAAAAATTTTATCTTATGGCGGGAAATTGACTTTATTAAAGTCTGTTCTGCTGTCTATTCCTATGTACACCATTGCGGCATGCAATCCGCCTAAGGCCGTCCTGAACAGTTTGGAAAGACTTTTTGTTCGTTTCTTCTGGGGTACTCATGATGGACTTCAAAAGCACTTCTGGGCTAGTTGGAGTACTATGGCTAGACCGATCGAGGTAGCAGGGTTGGGTGTGCGAGCGTTAACTGACACAATGGACGCGTTCACTGTCAAACTATGGTAGAAATTGAAGACTCAAGACGGGCTGTGGCAGCAATTTATAAAAGCTAGATACTGCAAATTTCAGGATCTGGATTCAGTAGGGACTCCACAGAAATGCTCCCATGTTTGGAAGAGCTGATACAAGGAAGGGAGCTTGCGAATCATCACATCATCTCCCTGGATTCGGTGACTGGACTTGGTCCCCTTCATCTACAGGGAAGTTCTCAGTTGCTTCTACTTGGAAGGTAACGCGCATCCCTCTCCTGTCCGTTCTGAATTTAAACACATATGGAGCACGTACATTCCATATAAGTGGTCTATCTTACTTTGGCGACTTCTTCATAACAAATTGCCAACTGATGACAATATCCAAGCTATGGCTCACACTTAGTATCGAAATGCCACTGCTGCATAGCCCCAAGTGTGGAGACTGTCAAACATATTTTTAAAGATGGAGATTTGGTGTCTCAACTTTGGCGTAAACTTAAGATTATTTCAAATCATCTCAAGGAGTTCGGAATTTGCTATATGGTGGAGGAGACCGAACATCCACCTTAAGGAGATTGTCGTTGCGGAGGTGTGCTGGGTGGTCTGGAAAAACGGAATAAATGGCGCTATGAAGAGTATATAATCAGTGAATCAGCTAGTTCATGAGGTTCATCGACAAATTGGGAAGGCTATGACGCGCTGCCAAGCATCATCCATCTCTTCCGACTACATGGCAGCATATTGAATTGGCTAGAGCTATTTGTAACTGATGACCTTTATCTCAATAAAGTTTGATTTATGAAAAAAAAAATTTATATATATATATATTATATTTATATATATATATATTATATTATATATAAAAAAATATCTATATATATATATATATATATATATATATATATATATATATATCTATATATAATATATTATATATATGTATATATATATATATATATATAAAAAAAACAAAAAAAAAAAATATATATATAATTTTATATATATATATTATATATTTATATATAATATATATATATTATTATATATATATATATATATAATATATATATATATATATTTTTTTTTTTTTTTTTTTATATTAGTATATATATATATATAATATATATATAATATATATATATATATAGATATTTTTTTTTTTTTATATATATA